>VWZE01012352.1:8614-19132 GCA_013396675.1 Eubucco bourcierii | reverse complement strand
CCGCCCCCCGCCACAGCCAGCGGCTCCCGCCGAGCGCCGAGGGCGGGGAGAGAGGGCGGAGGGAAGCGGCCCGCAGCCGCGGGGCGGCAGGAAGGCTCCCGAGGCGGCTAAAANCCTCGGAGCCCGCCCCGCGCTCAGCCCCGCCGCAGCCGCCGCTTTTGGGAAGGTCGCCCGCAGCTCTCGCACCTCTCCCCACCCTGCGGAGCGGCGAGGCCACGGCTGCTCCGAGAGTCAGCACCGCCGCGGCCAGCAGCTCCCCCCAGAGCCGGAGCCGGCACCAGCCGCGGCTCCCCTCCGCTCCGGAGCCGGCGGCCGCGGAGCCTCTCCCTCCCTGCGAGGAAAGCGGTCGCGCTCCCCCGCCGCCGAAGGGAAGTGCGGTCGCTGCCATCAACATCGAGCCCTGCACCGAGGTACGGGCGGGGCTGGAGGAATGCAGAAGCAGCGGAGAGATGGAGGCTACGGGGACCAGGGTCTGATACCCTTAGTAAAGCAAAAGGAAGAAAGATGAATGGCCTCAGGCTGCATGAGGGCAGGTTGAGGCTCCTTCCGTGCAAGAGTTGCCAAAGAGTGGCACAGCTGCCCAGAAAGGTGTTTGAATCCCCCACCCTGGAGGTGTTTCAGAGAGGCAGAGATGTGGTGCTGAGGGACATGATTTAGCACAGGACTTAGCAAAGTAGTAGTTGGACTCTATAATCTTCAAGGTCTTTTCCAACCCCAAATGACTCTGTGGTTCAATGAATCCTCCTCTCTTTAGTGCTCTCCCAGCAGTGCCATTTGCCTATCAGACAGTTACGACACAATTTACACAGCACAGAGCTGTGTGATGCTAGAAGAAGTCTTTTCTGAAAGGCAGAAAGTGTCTCTAGTGTGGTTAGCCCTACTGAGCACAGCAGCCTCTCCTGCTCAGTCAAGCAGTGGCTTCTGGTAAGGGGACAGCTGAAGTGAGAAGGAAAAGAAATCTCCTCAGAGAGGCAAGAATGAAGGCACCAGGTTGGAGAAAAATGCAGGTTCTAGAAATATTCAGATTTCATGGGACACACACAACACAGCTGACAGGTACTAAGGTACAGTGGATTCACCTCAGAGTAAGTCACAGAACTGTTTGGGGTGGAAGGGATCTTAAAGATCATCTAGTTCCAAGCCATTGACATGGGCTGGGACACTTCCCACTAGCCCAGCTTGCTCAAACACTTCCACAGCCTTGGAGCCTCCACAGTTTGTCTGGGCAACATGCTCAGTGTCTCAGCACCTTCAGGGCAAAGAATTGTTCCTTAATGGCTTATCTAAAAGCTTCAAACTGGAGGCAGATGCAATCAACACTTGTCCTGTCACTCCCAGCCTTGTCAAAAGTCCTCCCCAGCTCTCCTGTTGTCCCCTTCAGGTACTGGCAGGCTGCTCTAAAGTCTCTGAAGAGCCTTCTCTTCTCCAGGCTGAACAGCCACAAACCTCTCAGCCTGTCTCCATAGCAGAACAACTCCAGCTCAGATACTTTCTATGGCCTCCTCCAGACACAGAACTGTTAGAGTATGTCCTTCTTGCATTGGAGGCACCAGGGTGGGACACAGGACTCCAGATGGGGCCAGAGCAGAGGAGCAGAATCCCCTCCCTGCCCCTGCTGCTAACACTGCTGGGGATCAGCCTAGGACATGGCTGTCAGTGCACAGTGCTGGCTGATGCTGAGCTTCTCCTCAGCACTGCTCTGTGTCCATTCTCCTGCCAGCCTGGACTTTTTCTTGGGATTGCCCTGACCCAGGTGCAGGACCCTGAACTTAGAATCATAGAATCAAGCAGGTTGGAAGAGACCTCCAAGCTCACCCAGCCCTACCCAATCACCCAGACCATGGCACTAAGTGCCCCATCCAGGCTTTGCTTGAACACCTCCAGGGATGGGCACTCCACCACCTCCCTGGGCAGCCCATTCCAATGCCAATCTCTCTCTCTGCCAACAACTTCCTCCTAACATCCAGCCTGACCTCCCTGGGCACAGCTTGAGGCTGTCCCCTTTTTCTGTCTCTGGATCCCTAGCAGTAGAGCCCAACCCCAGCTGGCTACAACCTCCCTTCAGGTAGCTGCAGAGAGCAATGAGCTCTGCCCTGAGCCTCCTCTTGTGCAGGCTGCACACCCCCAGCTCCCTCAGCCTCTCCTCACAGGGCTGTGCTCCAGGTCCCTCCCAGCATTGCTGCCCTTCTCTGGACACCTTCCAGCACCTCAACATCTCTCTTGAATGGAGGGGCCCAGAACTGGACACAGCACTCAAGGTGTGGCCTGAGCAGTGCTGAGCACAGGGGCAGAAGAACCTCCCTGCTCCTGCTGGCCACACTGCTCCTGAGCCAGCCCAGGATGCCATTGGCTCTGCTGCCCACCTGGGCACACTGCTGCCTCATCTTCAGCTACTCTCTACCAGTACCCCCAGGTTCCTCTCTGCCTGGCTGCTCTCTTCATAAGGTCAGCATTGTCCCACCTCACAAGCCTACAAGGGCATCTCTGTACAAGCACCTGCAGTCCAGCTGACAACAAGAGAGGCCTAAAGGGGACAGGCAGGGAAGAAGCTTTGAACTTAGACCTGCAGAGTTGTTCTTCCTGCAGGTCATTTGGCAGATTTTAGTCTAACAGCAGCCAGTGACTGCCACAGCAGAGCATCCACAGTAGTTGTTCCCAAGCCCTTACAAAACCCAAGCCTTCACCTCATCATGATCATGAGAAGCCAAGTCCAAGGTGTTTTCAGAGTATTTCAGACAAGTGCTTTTAGAGTTCTGCTTCACTGTTCAATACACTTGGCAGGAATATGAAAACATTTAATTGGGATCCTATCAATGGCTCATGCAGTGCCAACAGACCTATCATCCAGAAATCAACAGTGAATGGATGAGAGTGGGGCTTACAGAAGACACTAACCCCAAATGCTGTGGGTCTGAACAGCACCACTCAAGGCACACCACATTTTGGAAAGACTCAAGTTTTAGGAATCAATTGCTGCTCTATTTTTCCCTTTAGGAGCTTCTGGCATCTTTCAAAGCCTGCAATTATCTCCTAGAATTGCAGCAGCTTAAAGTTTAAAAATACCAAGACACAAACCTCTCCAGGATCACATCTTCTCCCTGTCATGCTTTCATTTAGCTATGCTGGAAACTCAAGTTCACACCTCAGCCTACCCTCTCAATGCCCAAATCAAAATAAGGCCTCTGCAACACCTCCTGAGCCTGTTGAAGTTCAAGTCAGGTGAAATTACAACCCCACCATATGCTTTGCCATACTCCACTCTGGAAAGCTATTTTAGTCTGGCATCAAGCAAGATGCCAGCACAATTAAGGAATGCTAACTAACACCACACACCCACTGCTGGAACAATTTCCCATCTCAGCCACAAATGCAACTGGAAACTTTTAATACTGGGTTTTTCTTAAGGGAGCAAACTGCATGGTTGGTCCAGTGCAAGAGCTTCACTGCAGGAAGAGTCAACAGACTTCCAAAGCAGTGTGATCAGCACAATGAGTGAGGAGATTCTGCCCCTCTGCTCAGACTCCACCTGCAGCACTGTGTCCCATTCCGGTGGCCCCAGCACAAGGAGGACATGGAACTGTTGGAGAGGGTCCAGAGAGGGTCACAAACATGATCAGAGGGCTGGAGAACCTCCCCTGTGGGGACAGGCTGAGAGAGTTGGGGCTGTTCAGCCTGGAGAAGAGAAGGCTGCAGGGAGACCTTAGAGTAGCCTTAAGAGACTCCAGGAGAGCTGGGGAGGGACTTTTGACAAGGGCTGGGAGTGACAGGACAAGGGAGAATGACTGTCAAGAGCTGGAAGAGGGGAGACAGAGACTGGAAATCAGAAAGAAATTCCTTAGAGTGAGGGGCTCCAGGGGAGCTGAGGAGGGACTTTTGACAAGGTCTTGTAATTCCAGGATGAAGGGCAATGGGTTGAAGGTGGAAGAAGGGAGATTGAGAGTGGAGATGATGAAGAAATTCTTTGCAGTGAGGGTGGTGAGACACTGGCACAGGTTTCCCAGGGAGGTTGTAGATGCTCCCTCCCTGGCCCCCAGGGCCAAGTTGGATGAGGCCTTGAGCAAGCTGGGCTGGTGGAAGGTGTCCCTGCCCATAGCAGGAGGTTGGAACTGGATGAGCTTTAAGTTAGTTCTCTTCAAACCCCAAACCATTCTATGAATCTATGAAGTCTAAAAGACTTCTGACCACAGACAAAGAGCTTGGAAAGGAATAACTTTTAAAAAAAAATTGGCTTAGGATACAAAGGAACCAATGTCTGCAGCTCACTTAACTGGAAGACAAACAGCATCAACATAACCTTCATTTGAAACACAGCTTACCCAGGACAAGAGCCTGAGAGATTACAGGTACCACAGGAAGCTAAGTTTATTCCATCATACCAGGTTGTCTTCAAAGGGAGGAGAAACATTCCAGATCTCCTACCCCAGGAATTACTGAGTCTGACAGATGGAATCATAGCAATGTTTTGGTTGGAAAAAGTTCTTTAAGACCATCCAGGCCAAGCCCTCTCTAACTCTGCAAAGTCTGGTGCTAAACCATGTCCCTCAGCACCACATCTCTGCCTCTTTGAAAGATCTCCATGGATGGAGAACCCTTTCAGGGGGTCCCTAAACTAACCCTCCCCTGGCACAATTTCAGGACATTTCCTCTCCTTCCAGCACCTGAGCCTAGGGAGCAGAGCCCAACCCCCAGTTGCCTGCAGCCTCCTCTCAGGGAGCTGCAGAGAGCAATGAGCTCTGCCCTCAGCCTCTTCTGCTCCACACTGCACACCCCCAGCTCCCTCAGCTGCTCCTCCCCAGCCCTCTTCTCCAGACCCTTCCCCAGGTCTCTTGCCCTTCTCTGTCCCTGCTCCAGCCCCTTAATGTCCTTTTTGAAGTGAAGGTCCCAAACTGAAGGCAACACTCAAGGTGTGGCCTCACCAGTGCCCCATACAGAGGGTGATCACCTCCCTGCTCCCACTGGCCACATCATTGCTGGTCCAGACCAACATGCTGGTGGCCTCTTGGCCACATGGGCACACACTGGCTCATCTTCAGCTGATGTCAACCCACACCCTCAGGTCCTTCTCCCCTGGGCAGCTTGCCAGCCACAACATATTCCCAAATGGAAGTACTAACACCATACAAGACTAGTCAGTGGGTAGGCCAGCAATTCAGCAGCCAGCATTCCCACACCCACTGGGCACACAGGTTGGCAAACACATGCAGAAGCAGCACTGTTCAGCACTGCACTTAGCCTCAAAAATAAGATTAATTTTCAACCTTCAAGCTAAAGCAACTGATTTATGAATTCAAATATTCAGTTTGACAGCAGCAGTTTGGAAGTAAAATCCAGACCTCTTCTACAAACACATCTTGGTCTGGGAGCTACCCTTCCTGCAGCAGCTTGCAGAAGGGCAGCTTGCCAGCAATACCCAAGTCTAAGGGGGTGTGCATTTAGTTTTGTAACAGGTAAGCAAGGAAACAACAAAATCTGCCAAGCCACACACCAATACATACCCCTTCTTGCCTTCTGAAGAGGTTGAGGCAGTCAGCCAAGGCCTCACACGTTTCCTGGGATATTTCAGAGACCACATCCACTTTTTGCAGGAGGGGAGGAGATATTCCTGCAAGTACAGAGCAAGAGCAGTGTTAAGTGGACATTTGAAACTACAGGATTCTTTTAATCCTATTTCCCTCAAGGAAGCTGTGGATGTCCCCTCCCTGGTGGTGTTCAAGGCCAGGTTGGATGAGGCATTGAGCAACTTGGGCCCGTGGCAGAGGGTTGGTACTGGGTGATCTGTAAGGTCCCTTCCAACTCAAACCATTTTATGATGCTCTAAGTGCAGTGCAAGATCTGTGTGAGGAAAGCATGAGCAGAAGTAGCACTGAGAGAACAAAAGTCCTTTCTTTATCATCAGTTCAGCCTGGCTTAGGAAGCAGAGGCAAGAAGCCATGGCAGCACTGGAAGAGCTACTAAGTAAGTCTCCTTTTAACCACTTTGGAAGTTTAAGAGCCTCAGACTCTCCAGGTGACAGTTCAAATACAAAGGACACTGCACTGGTTTAGTACAGGCTGCAAGGAGAAATGGAGATTTTGCTGCCTTCTGTTGGGGTGTTGGATAGAAGGGAAAAAGCTCACACAGAGCATCTGGGGATGTAGGGTTGAAAACCAGAGGAGGTTACAAGGACACCAAGCAGTAAGTGTGGAAGAACATTCAAAGACTCATAAAATGGTTTAGGGTGGAAAGGACCTTAAAGGTCATCCAGTTCCAACCCCTGCCATAGGCAGGGACACCTCCCACCAGTACAGGTCACTCAAGGCCTCATCCAGTCTGACCTTGACCATCTCCAAGGAGGGAGCATCCACAGCCTCCCTGGGCAACCTGTGCCAGTCTCTCACCACCCTCACTACAAAGAATTTCTTCCTCATCTCCACTCTCAATCTTCTCTCTCCCAGCTCAAAGCCATCGCTCCTCATCCTGTCACTCCAAACCCATGTCAAATGTCCCTCCCCAGCTCTCCTGCAGCCCCTTCAGGGTCTGGACATCTTTTCATTTTCTAATGGAGATCTTTTCATGGCCTCACCTTCTGGATAAGCAGAAGCAATGCCACCTCACACACTGACTTCTATGACCACTTTAGAATGAGCTCCATGTCTAGAACTAGCAGAAGCCCAAGCCAAGCCAGCTCAGCTGCTAAAAACTAATGTTTGAGTTCATCTTTAGGGTTTCCTCAGAAGTCAAGCAAGCCCTTCTCCCAGGGTTCATACTGATTTTAACAGCAACAAGGGGCCATTTAGTTGTCACCATTCAGGACCACAGGTGCCTCATGCTGATGTCACCAGTAAGGACTAAGAGGCCCAGCAGTGGCAGTTGGTGAAGCAGTTTTGCAACTCACACTGCTTGTGCAGGACAGGCTACACACACAGCCACACAGCAGTGTCTTTGACACCAAAGCTCTCTGCTGGCTGGATTTAGGTCTCTCCTTACAGCGGTTATCAAGCTTGCTCCTCTAGAAGGGGCAGCACACTGAGCACAGGAGACTTATTTGTAATGAATAATGCAGACAAGTCTCAAGATACTTCTGTTTAGAGCAGTATGTTGAAGCAAAATTTTAAATATCAGTCCCAAGATAGATATTTTTATATTATTTAATAGCTTTTAAAAGAAATAGAATCTCAGAATTGTTTGGGTTGGAAAAGTCCTTTCAGCTCATCCAGCCCAGCCCTTCTCAACCTCTAGCAAGGCAGGGACTAAACCATGGTTCTCAGCATCACATCTCTGCCTCTTTGAAACACCTCCAGGCATGAGGACTCCACCACCTCCCTGAGCAGCCTCTTCCAATCCCTGACCACTCCTACACCAAAGATGTTTCCTCCTTTCCAACCTAACCCTCTTCTGGCACAATCTCAGAACATTTCCTCTCTTTCTAGCACCCAATGCTAGTGAGCAGAGCCCAACCCCCAGCTGCCTGCAGCCTCCTCTCAAGGAGCTGCAGAGAGCAATTAGCTCTGCCCTCAGCCTCTTCTGCTCCACACTGCACATCCCCAGCTCCCTCAGCTGCTCCTCCCCAGCCCTCTTCTCCAGACCCTTCCCCAGCATTGTTGCCCTCAGCTTTCCTGTAGCCCCCTTCAGACACTGGAAGGCCATAATAAGGTCACCTGAGAGCCTCCTCCTCTCCAGACTGAACAACCCCAACTCTCTCAGTCTGTCTCCACAAGAGAGCAGCTCCAGCCCTCTGACCAATGGAACCAACCACCTCAGCATGAGTGAGTAATACCTCTACATTCTCTCTCTCTCCATATATTACATACATGCTCCCTCAACAGCTCCTCCCAAAGTACCTAAAGGCAGCTCCACTGCTTTTACAACCACTAATAAAATTTCTTCCCATCAAAAATTTCTGCTTTGTTACTTCATTTGAATCTTTCAGTGAGCGAAAGTGCCCTGCATTTCCAGCTCCTGAAAAATTTAATCTCAGTGAAGTTAAAACATGTACTGCTAAAAAGGACAAAACTCAGTTGCCTGGGAACAACCTGCATTTTAGAAGAATAAAATTTTACCTTTTGTAGCATCCAAAGATTTAACCATTGTGAGAAAGTCTGAAACCTCTCTGCTGAGTCTTTGCTGGCATGCTTGTGCTTTCTGAAAGACAGCAAGGAGAGCTAGTTGAGGGCCTTGTTTTGAGGGAAGTAGATGTTCATTCTCTTCACTGCACTGATTGTTTCTTTTTGTAGAGCATTAAATCCTAACAAAGATTACCAGGGCCAGGAGCCTGATGCACTTAAACCGAAAGGAATTACTTGCAGTAGCTGCAAAGCCCCAGAAGCAAACAGCAGATGTATGCACACCACACTGCTGAGTGGCTTCAGCTTCAATCAGCACAGCACACCAAACCCCACAGCTGTGGGGGGTGTGCCACAGCTGTATTGTCACAGATCACATCACCTTAAAGGATGGAAGGGACCTCCTGAGATCGAGTGCAATTCCCCTGCCAAGCAGCATCACCCAGGGTAGGGCACACAGGAATGCATCCAGGCAGGTTTGGAAAGTCTGCAGAGCAGGAGACTCCACAGCCTCTCTGGGCAGCCTGCTCCAGGGCTCTGCCACTCTCACACCCCAGAAGTTTCTCCTCATGTGGAGGTGGAACCTTCTCTGCTCCAGTTTGTAGCCTTTGCTCCTTGGCTCATTGCTGCTGAGCACCCAGAGGAGCTTGGCCCCAGCCACTTGCCCCCCACCCCTCAGCTATTTCATAGACTCACAGAATGGTAAGGTTGGAAGTGACCTCAAGGATCATCCAGTTCCAACCCACTGCCATAGGCAGGGACACCTCCCACTGGAGTACAGGTCACTCAAGGCCTCATTGCAGACATTGCTCAGATCTCCTCTCTTCTCCTCTCCACACTAACCAGCCCCAGGGCTCTCAGTCTCTCTCCACAGGGAGATGCTCAAGTCCCCCACTCACCCTCGTGGCTCTCTGCTGGACTCTCCCCAGCAGGTCTCTTCTCTCGATCTGGGCAGCCCAGAACTGGGCACAGTATTGCAGCTGTGGTCTCAGCAGGGCAGAACAAAGGGGGAGAAGAACCTCCCTAGCCCTGCTGGCCACACTTCTCCTGATGCCCCCCAGGATGCCATTGGCTCTCTTGCCCACAAGGGCACACTGCTGCCCATGCAGACCTTGCTGTCCAAGTTCCCTTTGTTATTAGCAAGCTTGAAAAATTCAGGGAGAGCAATTGCTTGTTCTGTGACAACCCAAAGGCCAAAACCAGCAAGGGCAGGTTAACTGCAGGGTGTCAAGCACAGCAGCACACAGGACCCATCCCAAGATCACATTCCAGGTCTGCATTTGCACTTGGGAGACAGGAATCTATTAGATAACACCACAGCCTCCTGCAGGTTGCTGGAAACTGCCAGCACCAATCCTCCTCACATCTCTCTCCTGCTGCCATGGAGTCCCTCAAAATAGACAAGGCAGGTACTAGAGATTTAGTCTAAACCAAAACTGTTCAGCACTCTGACAAGTATTAACAAATACAGCTTCAGGTGTCTATCATAGAATGGGAAGGTTGGAAGGGACCTCAAGGATCAGCCAGTTCCAACCCTCTGCCATAGGCAGGGACACCTCCCACAGGTCACTCAAGGCCTCATCCAACCTGGCCTTGAACACCTCCAGGGAGGGAGCAGCCACAACTTCCCTGGGCAACCTGTGCCAGTGTCTCACCACCCTCCACTGTAAAAGCTTCCCCCTAACATCCAGTCTAAATCTCCCCTCTGCCACTTCAAATCCATTCCCCTTGTCCTGGCATTAGAAGACCTTGTACATAGTGGACTTGAACATCTCTGCTATGAAGAAAGACTGAGGGACCCTGGTGCTGTTTAGTCTGGAGAGGAGAAGGCTGAGACAGTACCTTATTAATGTCTATAAATACCTGTTTGAGAGGTGGATGTAGAGATGAAGATGCCAGGCTGTTTGGTGGTGCCCAGTAATAAGACAAGGGGCAATGGACACAAACTGGAACTCAGGAAGTTCCACCTCAACATGAGGACAAGTTTCTTTGCCATGAGTGTGTTGGAGCCTTGGAACAAGCTGCCCAGATTGGTTCTGGGGTCTCCTTCTCTGCACAGATGGAGAGAGTCCAAGGGGATGGAGCTCAACAAATCCAAGTGCCAGGTGCTGCACTTTGGCCACAACAACCCCATGCAGAGCTCCAGGCTGGGGTGGCAGTGGCTGGAGAGCAGCCAAACAGAAAGGGATCTGGGGGTGCTGATTGACACCCACCTGAACATGAGCCAGCAGTGTGCCCAGGTGGCCAAGAAGGCCAATGGCATCCTGGCCTGCAGCAGCAAGAGTGTGGCCAGCAGGAGCAGGGAGCTCATTCTCCCCCTGCACTCTGCACTGCTTAGGCCACACCTTGAGTGCTGTGTCCAGTTCTGGGCCCCTCCATTGAAGAAGGACATTGAGGTGCTTGAGTGTGTCCAGAGAAGGGCAACGAGGCTGGGGAGAGGCCTGGAGCACAGCCCTATGGAGAGAGGCTGAGGGAG
>VWZE01012351.1:38152-48674 GCA_013396675.1 Eubucco bourcierii | reverse complement strand
TTCAGGAGCTGCAGTCTTTCTTGTAACAACAAAGCAGAGACCTCCACAGAGCAGAGTGATAACAAAAGTCCTGGTCCCCAGAGTGTTGTCTATACTGAAATAGCAACTGGTTTTAAAATTGGTCCTAGTGTTTCAAAATTTAAGAGAATCTGCTTCTAAGAAAGCTTCACAGTTGGTCGAGGGAACCTGAGCTGCAGATTCCCCACTGCTGGAACCACTGGAAGTTAGACTGTATCAAACACACACGAATATGCTGTCAGAAAACTACCGCAGGAGCGAGACAGGAAAATGTGCTATAGATTTTACCATTTCTCTTCTCCCCAATCCATTGACTAAGCTGCTGTTACAGCTGGGGCCCTACAGACTCAATGAGGCTAATCAGCACAGGAGATCAGAGAAAATCCTGTCACTGTACCAAAATCAATCTCAGCTAATATAAACATCACAAGCTCAGACACAGACTTTCATTGCTACATATACTGCAAGACAATCCATTGTCATATAAAATGCATATAAAATGTTCCCAAACCCTGAGGAAAACAAAGTGGCTAGCCAACCTCCATCTCATTCTTCAGTCTTCAACAAAAAAACAAGACATTTTTATCCACAGGCCACCATCCAACTTTCTCTTGTGTGGTCCACAGGAGAGTGATGGCACCAATTTGGTTCCGAGCATCTCACAAAACTGGATCTTCAGGTCATGTCTGTACTTGATTTTAAATTAAAAAGAAAGGTGTAGGCACAACCATAGTCATGAGGCTATGCACTGGGAACAACAGAAAAGTCAATTCAGTTATTCAAATGCAGTCACTAAAAACCAAACAGACAAGTACTGGTAGATCTCATAATGAATATATTTGCCTGAAATTATGTCTATTGCACAGCAGCTGGGAAAAAAAAATCGGCTGAATAGATAGAAAAAGAGGGCCCCAATACTACAACACCTGCAATTTTCTTGGAGGAAGCTAAGAAAATAAATTAATGTCATTAGAGACTAATACATCCATATGGTGTGTCTTTCAAGTCAAACACATTTCATGTTTTCTACTTCAGGTGGAATCAGACTTCCAAGATGCTGGGCTGACACATCTAAACCTGAATCCCGGCCTAAAAACTTAGCTCTAAATAGAAGATTCTCTCTCCACTTCCATTCCAATACTGTGTAAAGAATACTATTTTTATTTTTTTTTACTTATTTTTATGGTGATTCTCATGAGGATAAATGTTATAAATATTATTACTCTTGAATCCTGAACAGAAGGTAACACATTTCTGAAGGACAGTTGTCCTGGTGTTGCCCACAGCATCTCTAGATGCACAAATGATCGCAGAATCATAGAAACATTCCAGTTGGAGAAGACCCTCAGGATCACTGAGTTCAACTGATAACCTTACTTGACAAGGTTCACCCTATACCATATCCCCAAGCACTACATCCAAACGACTTCTAAACACATCCAGCATCAGTGACTCAACTACCTCACTGAGCAGCCTATTCCAATGCCTGACAATGCTTTCTGGGGAAAAAAAAAAATAATTCCTAATGTCCAGTCTAAACCTACCCAGCTTGAGGCCATTCCCTCTTGTTCTATCACTATTTACCTGTGAGAAGAAACCAGCACCAGCCTCTCCAATATGTCAATGTAAAACAAAAAAAGGAAGCATCCTCAATTATTTGCCTTAAACCCTCCTTTTGTTGTTTCATCTTTTTAAAGTTATTACTCAGCTATTATATAAAAGCTACCAGGTGGCCTGTTTTGTAGGGCTCTAAAATAGTAGCTACAGCAAATCAAGTTACTGATTATCTCTTTTGTGTCTTGTTGCTGACAAGCCTGGTGACTGTACATCGGCCCCATAGTTGAAGGGAGGAATGCCTGCTCTGTCCTCACAATCACTGCCAAGGTGACAGAGCTCTGGGATGACAGGTCCCAGACCCGTCCTTGTTCAACAGGCTAACTGGCTTAGTCCTGAAGAAACTCAGAAAAAACCATGTGGATGATTTCAATCCTGCATTTCTAGTATTCCCAAGTAGACTTCAAAAATAACAAATGGATGATGAACAACTCATTTTGTGTCTGTCTTCCCTGTATGCTGTCAAAGAAAGGTGCGGGGGATATAGAAAGAGCAGAACTTTCCATGGTGTCCTCTTGCATTTTGTGATGTGCATGTTTGGGGAAATGAGCTTAGTTACACGTGCAACTCTAAGAAGCTTTTCCTTTTTAATTTAAAACCTCAGTTAGGGATCGGCTTTCAGCTGAGAGTGACATTTTCGAAACGGTGCCATGAGCTGGTCCTTTGGTTGTCTCAGCGGCTGCGGCCCCTGGTGTGCTGGAGCTCTGCGCTGCTCGACAGTGACACTCGCTGGACGGTCGGGAATAGGAGACAGCCCGACTTGCAAACATAGGGAGATTTCACACCTCCCGGGGCCCGAGGAAAGGGTACCGATTTAGACCTTGCTCCCTTTCCGAAACGTTTGATGAGGGCTGCAGATGAAGAAGGGCGTATGACGCAGGCTGCCGATGCAGAAGGGCTTGAGAGTGAAAAGTAGGATCAGAGAACTGAGCTCGTTTCTGTTCTCCAGAAAATTTATGTGGATCTTAACCACCCTGTGCCACTATCTTGAGGTTCATGAGGTGGGTTTGCGTATCATGCAACAGAGACTTTAGTGGCACCCTTTGCATAAACTGTGTGCGTCTGTGAACAGGATACAGGGCATCAGCCTGTTTCTCCCCGCAAGGCTTTTGGCGCAAAACTGAAGCTGAACTGCTTCTTCCCCTGAGCTACAGCAATCATTTGCATCTAGGTCACCATAATAGATCACATTCCCAAGGATGAGGCTAATGATTTCTGGAGGTTTTAGAAGGGAAAGCTGAAAATCTTCTTGCTGGGGACAAAGGCCAATTCATTTTACAAGTGGAAATTCATTTCCTCCCCATCATACCCTGAGGTTGTACAGATCTCAGACACTCCATGAAGCTGGAACCTCTGACATACCATACAGATTCATTCACAGAAAATTGCAATGACAAATCTTGTCAGTTGAAATCCAAATAATACCCAATTTCTGGTATGTCAGTGTGCAAAACATGTTCTCAGTGGGGGGAAGATGCAAGCTTATTCTTTTAAAGCTCTCTAAAAAGCTTGTCAATAGGAAATTCAGTATGCATATAGTATTCATATACCTACATGGGTATGTATTTATGTGTTCTACATAAATACCTATACCTCCACATATTAAAAAAAACCTACACAACAAGTTCTTGAGACACAGAGTGGACTGTAGGCCCCAGGATACATGCCCTAAACTGTGCATATAGCAAGTAATAGACACCCATTCAGCCACAGAGGATTGAGTCATATTCTGGCCATGTCCTGTGTTCACAGGGAAGCTGCAGCAAACTGAACAGAGGTGCTGGTCTGCGTGTCTGTGTTAATCTTTGTCTTTGGTTTGTGTTACCCTTCCAAATAATGTGGTTCTTTCTATGTCATTCAAATGCACTGTTTCCTGTTTGCACCAAAATCTGCCACGCTGTGGGAAGAGCTCTCAGCTGCATGTGAAAGGGTTCTCTCTATATTACGGTGTAGAAAAATAACCGGGTAATAGATTGTGCTCGTGCAATATAACTACATATTTCAATATTCCTTTTCCTGATGAAAAAGCTAATTAGCAAGGTCATTACAGTTGCCACTTATGAAGGGAAAGACAGTAATTCCATTAATGTGCTCACAGGAACTTCATTTATATTACCTCTTAACCTTTACAAAGATATTATCATTTCAATAATTAATTGCTTTTTGCTATTTAATTTGCAGTTTACCATTTTCAAGGGAAATTGCCCATTAAACCAAGGACTCTTCTNTCCACGGAGGGAGCAACCACGACCTCCCTGGGCAACCTGTTCCAGTGCCTCACCACCCTCACTGTAAAGAACTTCCTCCTGACATCCAGTCTAAATCTCCCCTCTGCCAGTTTAAACCCATTGCCCCTTGTCCTGTCGTTGCAGGACCTTGTAAATAATCCTTCCCCAGCCTTCCTGTAGGCCCCCTTCAGATACTGGAAGGATACTATCAGGTCCCCTCGAAGCCTCCTCTTCTCCAGGCTGAAGAGCCCCAACTCTCTCAGCCTGTCCTCATAGCAGAGCTGCTCCAGCCCTCTGATCATCTTTGTGGCCCTCCTCTGGACCCGCTCCAACACTTCCATGTCCTTCCTGTGCTGAGGGTTCCAGAACTGCACACAGTACTCCAGGTAATGCTTCACTCAAATACACACCATAAGCTGTCCTTACAGAAGCTAGATATTTGCTAAACCACTTTCACGTCTGAGAAGAGAAGACTTTCTGGTGGCTCTGTATATTAAAGAAGTGCCCATTGCTTGCTCCTTTAACCATCTGGAGGAAAATGAGGCAGAATGGGGCTGAGGCAGTGATGATGAGGGAATTAATTCTTATTCTTTTCCTCCAAATTCAGGAAGGCAGTGCATCCTTCCTCTCTGATCGACACAGTCAGAGTTGTCTTTCCTCTTTCTTCAGAAGCTGATTTTGTTTCTGCAGCTGATTTTAACTGATAATGCAATACTCATCTCTGAGTATTTCTGTTAACTCTGGTGACTGAACAAAAGAAATAAACTTTGGCTAAACCTTGTAAACCGCAAAATATCTGCCCATGAATTACCAGACACTTAAGCACATCTTGAAGACAGTGCCCAATACCTTGGAGAATGGAACCCAACACATAAATTCATGTTCCCACTCAAGTCACTCATAAAAAAAAACTTTTCATGTCAGTGAATCAGATACAAGATAATATCCCAGTGGTGGTGTGCTGACATAATATCTCCAATACTGATATTAGAAATTGTGCTCAAATTTCATCATGTTAAAAGAAAATTTGATTAATATTAGTATCTGAGAAGGTGAGTAATGCATCTCAACGTAGGCATGTCTGATACAGTGAAACACAAACTTGTGAGAGACAGATTTGTGTGGGGAAATGGAGGAGAAATGACAAAAAAATGAAGAAAGAAAGAAGGCATGGGAGAAGAGGAAACAGAAGAAACAGGTATGAACTAGATTCCATCATTGATTTATGAATGGAAATCTAAAGGTTCTTCTGTTTCAGGTGCAAAAATTAAACCAGCCCTTGGGCAGTTCTGCCTTTGTAACTGGCAAGTCCCTGATATGTCATCCCAAAGCGATATGCATCTGGATATGTCACATGCCTACAGGCACCAAGTGGATCATTTTACTGTGAAAATAAGATGTTTTGTTTATTTATGGCATGCTTAGTGTTATCTGCAAAGAAGTCAAAAGCCACAGTGAGACCAATAGGGGTACAAAAGACTGTAAAAAAAAAGCATCTAGCAAATGGTCAGTCCATCATGCGAGTTTGTTATGCAGCCAGTGGAGAGGACCAAGTAGGAATTCTAGGGTAAATTGCCTATGACAGTGCCTTTCTTTGATTCCCCTAATAGGATGGTCAGCTATGGACTTCATCTCTGAATTTTAGATGGCAGAAGACTGATGAGATGTATCCCATCACAAGTACTTAATTTTGTCTTCAGGTATGGAAGTTGAAGAGAGTAAGAAGATACTCAAACCATTTAACATTCAGAGTTCCCTACACCTGCAGCAGATCAGCAATTACACCACTCGCAAAGCAGCAAAATAATCTTCTTTTGAACCAATGAGAGTAAAGTCTAGCTCCATGTCAGCCTGAGTATTTCTTGACATAAGCTTTCTACAGAGAGACACAAATATTACTTGAAGATAACCTGCTAATTCCTGCCAGTTAGTGCTGCAATCTGCTATCTACTTAAGGCACCTGATGCTTCTCTTTAAAGAGTTGCTGTGCCTTTATTATTAGGACTCTAGGCTTTATCACATAAAAGGCCATGCATGGGACAGAATTAGAAAGATGCCACCAATCATCAACATTAACATTACAATATCCTTTCAAAACCTTCAGACTGGCAGTTCAGTCACCATGACCTTTGCTTTTTGAAAGGCATGTGCTCTGCACACAAGAAAAAATTTTAAGGTGTCGTTGTTTAAGGGAAGTTGACAGTGATGGGTGATGCATAAACAGGCTGATGATATTCTAAAGAGTGCTGTACCTGCATGGACAAGAAAGTCCTTGCTAGTTTGCGTGTAAAATGAAGCTTGGAGCCTATTTTGGGCAGCTTGATAGTCTCTTGTAATTAATACTGTAATTGGAGGTTGCTGGAAATGCTCCTTGAGCTCCTGCCAGGGAATGTGAGTGCTTCACAAAGCTCTTCATGCAGTGCTGTATACCAGTCGAACTAACCTACTCGTCTGCAGTAGGTGCTGACACAGAACTCCTGTATTGGCAAAACTCTGATTTGAGTAGTAAAATGCACAACGACTCCCATGTAGACATAGAGCAACATCAGTACGATCCAGCTGTCTTGACAGTCACATTACACAGGGTGAAAAGGTTTCTCTACTTTTCAAAGCAGCCAGCCCATCATTGCACTGCTGCCTCCTGCCCTGCAGCCACCGAGTGGGGCCCAGCACAGGCTAGGTCCCTACTGCTCTGCCCATTCTTGGCAGAGCTACTCAGACTCATTACAACCTCACTACTTGAGAATGAAAATGGATAAATATGCACCAGAGACACCAAAGCTTAGATACAAGTTTGCCCCCTGTGACCTTTGTTTTCCTTGGGGGACATAATTCTTGTCTTCCAGTGTGTCAGTCATAGGAATGGTAGTCCTGTAATAATGCCATGAAGGCAGAAATGACCACCAGCAAAGCATGGTAGGTAATTTTAGCTAAAAAGTCCAGGCTTAAACATTTATTCTGGAGGTGAGCAGATGTGCTAGTTTGAGGTTAACTGGAATATTTTAATAGAGAAAATTATATTATAGGCTGTGAAAGGAAAACAATGGTGATGTCTACTTCACTCATAGGCTTGCTGAGATATTTGGGATAAAAACCCCAAAACATTAGATAAGGCAGTCTTGGTCAGTCTCTCTCTGGGGGCACAGCATCTCGGGCGGTCTAGCTTCTGGCTCCTCTTTGCCAATTAATCTTCACTAACCACTTTTCTTCTAACCCCCCTGGTTGATCCTCCAAGTTCACCTTGCACATGGGGAAAACCTTGGGGTAAGGTATAGGGGTGGGGAGAAGGTGGAAGGGTGGTTGGGAACCCCTCCTGGTGTCACTGATTTCTGGGAGGGGAGTTGTGTTTCTGTATTACCCTTAACTTGTATATTTCTGTAAATATTCCTGTATATTGTGTATACCTCTGCTTGTATATTGTGTATATATCTGCTTGTACATTGTGCTGAGCTGTAAACAGAGCTTCAGTCCTTAACTTCCAGAGGTCTGAGTTCTAGTCTGGGTCATTTTACAAAGTGTGAGGGGCCAGGGAACTCCCAAACCATCACAGCAGATCTTTGCAGAGAAATTGCTTGCCACTCATCTGCAGTGACTGCAACTAGTGTCAGCCATTAAGTAATAAGTTATTTTTATCCACTGCAGTTTTCCAGCATCTCTGAGGGTGATGGCATCTCACCAAGGCTTTGGAAGGTTTGCATGAACTGACACACAAGGATGAATGGCTGAGGCAAGCCCGGAAAACACTTCTGACTCAACTTTACAGAGAGAATATAATCCAAATGTACCACGTAGCTCCACCTTGGAGTTGCTGAGAATTTGCATGGCTTCCCTCCAGACAGATGTCAGAGAGTGTGACTTCTGCCATTTCAGAAACTTTCATTTTTCTTCCTGTAGCAATAAAATTCCATTAAAGTTACCCAAAAAGAATAGTTATGAACACTGGGGAAACCTACTTATGACACTTATACCTGTAAAATTAGGTTGATGTTGTAATGCTGCTATAAATGTTGCCATGATTATCAGTGCTTTTATGTAAGCTGCACCAGCAGCATTCCTCAGCTGCAGTTTCACATGGTGATGGTTTTGGTGGTGAAGCTGTAAAAGTTTTGCCCTTATGTCACATCATTGTCTCTTCATGAGTTCCTTTTGTCCTCACTGTTCCACATTCACATTTGCCTTTAAAAATTGTCAGCTGTCATTTAAAAGTCTTATACTCTAGCTGTCCCCAGCTATACACTCTTGTCCCTACTGTGCCAGTGAAAACATTTGTACAGGATTTTGTGGATTAACATTGCGAGAAATCTGTCATCTGCAACTACATCCCACATAACAGCAACCAAATCCAGTATAACTGTAATTAACAAGGACTGTACTTTGCATAGTGGCTATGGTAAAGAAATTGGTTGGACCTGAGAGAAGTCAGTCACATTTCCCTACTCATAGGTCAGGGAAGAAGCAAAAAGGGACAAGAGGGCAAAAGTTTTACAAGATGAATTTTAAAAAGAGCTTTGGAAAAGACAAATAGACTTCCAAACAGAGACCAGCCAGTCAGTGCAACACAGAGAATTGTGCTGGTTTGAGGCTAATTGGAATGTTTTACTGAGAAAAAGAAGAAAGAAAATAGCTGTGAGAGGAAAGAAAAACAACAGTAACCTATATCACTCATTCTTCTGCTGAGAAATGCAACTAAGACACTCACTTCTCACACTTCTCAGTTGTGAGTTGTTCTGCTCCTTCTCTCTGGCAATCTGTGGTTGCATCTGCCTTAACTCTAATCTGACCTAACCCTTTATTTCCTGTAACCTTCTTGTCGTTTTGGGTTTTTTTTTGACATCTCACCTCTGCCTCTTCAGATTTATCACATGAGATATAAAGGTCTGGTTATTTCTGAAGGGAGGGAAAGAGGGGGAAGGGAGGGAGGAGGTGTGGGGAGGGAGCCTCCTGGCAATCTCGATGTCTGGGACGGGTATTGTGTTTCTGTATTACTTTTAGCTTGTATATTTCTGTAAATGTTTGTGTATATTGTTTGTATATATTGTTTGTATATATTGATGGTGTATATATATATATATATATATACACACACATATACACACACACACACACACATATATATATATATATATAGATATAGATATAGATATATATAGATAGATATTTGTCAATTGTGCTAAGCTGTAAATATACCTTCATTCCTTAACTTGCAGTTGTTTAAGTCTAGCTAGTCTGGATGACTTCATTGTGTGTGGGGGGCGGGTAACTCCCAAACCATCACAAAAATGAAATGAAAAAGGCTGCAAACATGCACTTCATTATAGTTCTTGTTATTGTATCTATATTTGTGCATCTTTTGACTTGCCAAGTGCAGTAATACTATCTTTGAATCCTGTCTGAGTCGCAAATGGCATCAATATATGCTGCATTTGTCATATCTCAGGAACTTTAGCTCTAAACACAAAGCAGCCATAGCCAATGGGTTCTGACATGGGTTTAAAGAGACAACAGAGTAAACCTCTCAGATGAATTGGAGAAAAAACCAGAATTATATTTGGAGAGAGTGTTACAGATAGAGATTACAAAGCAGATACAGAATCCATAAGTGAACCCCCTGAATTTTCCCCCAACCCAAAACTAAGTCTATCATTCCCAGTGCTCCAACCCTCCCTGCCCCATGCCTCTGCCATCCAAGAGGCCTAAGCACAGCCTCTGGAGGCCCCAAACCAGGCCTATGTATTTGTCCTTATGTATTTGTCCCGATAGCGCAGCTCCTGCCTGGCACAAGGCTGGAGGGGGAGGAAAGGAGCACAAGCTGGCCTTGCCGGGAGTTTATGAAGAGATAGCAGAATTATGGGATTGAATAACAATCTTCCAGTCCCCAGAAAACTCTTTTTAACCTTATAGTTCCCAACCTGGGACAGGTTCTAAGGTAACAAGAATTGTTTGAACTATGCAGGCATTCCAGTGAACAACAATCACGTTTCATCACTATCTGTGGGGTCTTAAAGCAATGGTCTGGGTTTCCATTCAGAGATTGCAATGAACAATGCATTCACAGGAAACACACCAGAGAAGTTGAGTGATATAAAAACTACAGGATTGAACTGAAATGGATATTTGACCCACATATCTGGATTAAAATACAGCAGTTGGAGGAGCTGCTGAAAAAGAGAACTCAGCCAAGTTTGCAGCAGTTATGGCCTGTGTTAAAACTTGTGATGCTGATGTACTTACTCAAAAGGCATTTTCTCCAATGCAACTATTCTCATGATTTATTAGATCTGCCTTTGGCTTCTCATGATCCATGTCATGGCCATGTTATGATCTCATTGATGGTGCTGTGTTGACAGTTGGATTCAAAGGCATTGTCCAATACTTTAGGTATCATTCTCTAGATTTTCTTTGCTAGAGAGTGACCCCAGCTGAAACTAGGATATAGGGAAGGCTACTGTATCTTTGTCTGATGGTAAATATTTGTGAACTTTGTTCAATTGCTTGGATTACTTTTATTTAATCTGTAAACCAGAACACATTCCAGAGACTTTTCCCAATAGGACATAGGCACTTATTGCTTGAAGAGAAAGGACAGCAGGTGAGTATATTCTTTTCTAAAAATATCTTTCTTTTTTTTTTTTTTTTTTTTTTTTTTTTCTAACATTGTTTTT
>VWZE01012351.1:15103-37905 GCA_013396675.1 Eubucco bourcierii | reverse complement strand
CAAGGCCAGATTGGATGAGGCCTTGAGTGAGCTGTACTAGTGGGAGGTGTCCCTGCCTATGTCAGGGGGTTGGAACTAGATGATCCTTGAGGTCCCTTCCAACTTTACCATTCTATGATTCTATGATTCTGTGATTAGCATTGAATCATGTATTACTTGTGTTCTGCTTCTACTTTTTTTTTTTTAATAAGAATATTCCTCTTTATTGCTATTGTAAAGATAACAACAGCCTCCTGTATTACAGATCTGTATTCATGAGCGCATGCTTATAACTCAACCAGAGAGGCACAGTGTCACTAAGGTGATGCAGTTAGTCAGCCACATTCAGGTATTAGTTCCTTGGCTCCACCATGTAAGCCATTTGTTTCTTTTTTTTTTTCCCTAGGTGAAATTTGGACCTTCACCAAAATAAGTGGCAGTGCCATAACGAATGTTATTGACCTTGCTGAGGATGTGGCCACCTAGTTTAGATGACTACTTCCTTAGAGAACCCTGTTAGTTTTGCTGACACAGTATTTCCCCTGAAATCAATGGCTGTTTTTTTTTTTTTTTTTACAGAAGACAAACATGAAGATTTCACAGGTGTGGTATGCATTAAAGTGTTTACTGTACTGCTACTGTTACCTTTTCAATGAATTACAACAAAGAGGAGCTTTATAGCTCGTCAACCAGGTGGCTGATTCAGCATCACATATATTATAACCACTGCTGCTGGCTGTGAAGCATGACAATAAATCCTCAGGTGAGATAGCATGAGCTAACTGAAAACATCAGAGCTGTACATTCTTTTGGAGCTTCAGCAGAGACACAGACAGGGTTCACTACATGACTGCAAGTTGATGACAGGGTGACCTTTGGCCAAATCACTCACAGAGTCATAAATTAATTTGAAGAATGGAGTCAAAACTGTTAGAACTTTTGAAAAACTGTTAGCTCAAAGAACTTAGACTGGTCACTGTTAAAGAGAATAAAAACTGTTTCTATAAATATATTAATGGCAAAAGAAGAGGCAAGGACAACCTCCACTCCTTATTAGATGCAGAGGGGAATACAGTAACGAAAGATGAGGAAAAGGCAGAGGTACTTAACATCTTCTTTGCCTCAATCTTCAATAGTGGGACAGGTTGTCTCCAGGACAGCTGGCCTCCTGAACTGGCAGATGGAGCCAGGGACCAGTATAGTCCCCCTGTAATCCAGGAAGAAGCAGTACGGGACCTGCTGAGGCACTTGGATCCTCACAAGTCCATGGGACCAGATGGGATCTATCCTAGGGTGCTGAGAGAGCTGGCAGATGAGCTGGCCAAGCCACTCTCCATCACTTATCAACAGTCCTGGCTCACTGGAGAGGTCCCTGAAGACTGGAAGCTGCCAATGCGATGCCCATCCACAAGAAGGGCCAGTAGGGGGAACCAGGAAATTTCAGACCTGTCAGGCTGACCTCAGTGCCAGGCAAGGTTGTAGAACAGATCATCTCGAGTGCCATCACAAAGCACCTACAGGATGGCCAAGGGATCAGGCCCAGCCAGCATGGGTTTAGAAAGGGCAGGTTCTGTCTGATCAACCTGATCTCCTTTTATGATCAGGTTACCTGCCTGGTGAATGTGGGGAAGGCTGTGGATGTAGTCTACCTGGGCTTCAGCAAAGACTTTGACACAGTCTGCCACAACAAGCTCCTGGCAAAGCTGGCAGCTCTTGGCTTGGACAGATTCACTCTGATATGGGTCAAGAACTGGCTGGATGGCTGGGCCCAGAGAGTGGTGGTGAATGGTGCCACATCCAGTTGGCAGCCAGTCACTAGTGGTGTCCCCCAGGGATCAGTGCTGGGCCTGATCCTGTTCAATATCTTTATTGATGATCTGGACCAGGGGATTAAGTCCAGCATCAGTAAGTTTGCAGACGACACCAAGTTAGGAGTTGGTGTTGATCTGTTGGAGGGTAGGAGGGCTCTGCATAAGACAAACCTTGGGGTAAGGTATAGGGGTGGGGAGAAGGTGGAAGGGTGGTTGGGAGACCCTCCTGGGGTCTCTGACTTCTGGGAGGGGTGTTGTGTTTCTGTATTACCTTTAACTTGTATATTTCTGTAAATATTCCTGTACATAGTGTATATATCTGCTTGTATATTGTGCTGAGCTGTAAATAGAGCTTCAGTCCTTAACTTCCAGCTGGCTGAGTCTAGTCTGGGTGATTTTACAAAGTGTGGGGGGGCGGGGAACTCCCAAAGCATCACATCATTTATTTTTAGTGCCCAACGTGGGCTCCAAGTTGGACCATTGTCAATAAGTCCCAGTGCCCTTCTACAAATATTTCTTTCAGCTATGGGACATTAAAAAGTGCACACTCTATTATTTCCTCTCTTTTCCTGGGATAACACACACACAGATAAATGCATGGGATTTCAAAATCCTATCGGTTCCTGCCAGCTCAATGTGCTACATTAGCCAGACACCTCCTGGCTCATGAAGCACATTCTTGTAAAAGGTGCACACCCATTAAGCAGCACTTGAAAGCAGAACTGGATGTTTTGAAAGAAACTGCATGTACCAACTGATTGGGAAAAATCTTCGTTGCTCCTTGCTTGTCTGTAGTATGACATGCTGGAGAAGACATGACAATGGTATTGACTCATCCAACACTTGTGGTTCAGACATTCAAATCTTTCTGACTTCAAGGTGTGCCTTCACTCTGTCAACTCATCTGGAGGTTACAGCATTTGAAAACTGCTAACAATATCCAATTTGTAGTTGGGAGTGGATCTTTCTAACAACAGGATTTTCACGACATGCTTAAATATTAACTGCTTACATCTATGATGACTGTATGCTGTTTAATCTCTTCTACGTGGAGAAGGGAGATCCTGGTTCCTGGAAGTTTAGTCAAAACTGAAGGGTGTTTAGGATGAGGTAACACTGAAATATGGTGGATGAAAAGAAACTAAGGGAAACAAGGTGTCTGAAAAGACTTGAAAAGCTGCTTGCTAACTAACCAAGAGCTTAAAAAAAGGTACTACACAGGCTGTTTAGAAAAGCTGGCCTTTCATGCAGAGTATCCATGTGAATGAGTGAAGAAATAAAGAAAACTTTAATAGAAAAATATCCTATCATGGTCACCATCATGCTAAAATTTCAGGGCTGGAGCTGATAATTTTTTTTTTTTCTTGAGATAAATGACTCAAGATAGTATTAATGAAGAAATTAATTAACACATTTAGAGGTTCAGTGCTCTGCTGTGGACATAAAAGCAATGGCAACTCAATGCACTTGCAGTTCTTTTCAGGAAGAGCCCACAGGGAAGCAATGTGAAGTTCCCAATCCCCCGAGGAGATAAGATACCACTTGAGTCTTTGCTTTTTTGATCCACACACCATCAGAAATATGGAATCAGATTTTGAATTGTATATGCAAGGTGTTGTTATTTTCCGAGATAATGCCCTTATGGGATCCTTGACATGTGCTGTATAAAGTCATCTATAGTGGTGACCTAGCAAGTTGGACTTGATCTTAAATTTCTCTCCCAATCAAAACAGTTCTGTGATTCTATGATCTGCTTTCCATGGTATCTTTCATTTGTGTTCCTGCTTTTTGTCCTTTGGCAAAGCCCACAGAAATCCCTTCACCACACCTCAACCTTAATATAGGACATATTATGGCTCCAGCGACAAAGCAAGGCGCACAGACGGGCAGGCGTTTGAACTAGGGCCACCAAAGCTGTAGTGCTGCAGGACTCTATTCAGGCTGTCCTGCGGAGCGAAGCCCTGCGCTTCTATTGCAGAGAACACGCATCCCACCACGGCTCGCAAAGCCACCTCTCTTTTGCTCTGTGGTGGAGAGGCACAAACATGCTGCTCTGGAGCAATAAAGCGACCTCAGAAGTAAACCCCTTTTGTCAGTAACGTACAGCTGACGTCAGACGCCCTCCTCACTTTTATACAGTTTTGCTACCATTGCTATTAGCTTATGCGATAGCGTCCAGCTATTTCTTATTTCTTTCTTTTTTACTTATGCTCATAACCAAAGCAACTCAGGAAGATGAACCTTCTTTATTGCCCGAGTGCTATCTGTACCGGGAATGAATGTCACGGCCTTACAAGCAGCCGCTGCGGACCTGCGCCCCGGGCTGCGCCGGAACCAAAGACTCGGGAGCGAGTTTCCGCCGGAGCCAGTCCACCACCGCAGCGCTCGGTGCCGGCGTCCGCAGAGGCCCACAGCCATGGCTGACACTGCTGCCCCGCCGCCGCTTCCTGCTGTCCCCACTTCGGGGCTGCCGGCTGCTCCCGGCAGCAATCCCCTGTCCCGTAAGCTTAACAAGATCCTGGAGACTCGCCTGGATAACGACAAGGTAGAGCGCGTGGCGGCTTGAAGGGGCGAGGCGGGTTCTGGATCGGGCCTGGGAGGCGTACCGGGCCTGCCCGGCGGGTAGCGCCCTGCGGGAAATCGGCGGGATTAGGGGCAGGGAGTCCCGATAGGCTCCGAAACTGGGATGCGAGCCCTTTGGAGTCCTCAGTGCTGCAGCAGTCACAAGCTGATGTTTGCAGCGTTCGCTAAAAGTAAAACGAATTTTTATTTATGCAGTGACATGCCACGCACCCATTGATTCCCTTCGTATAGTAGGGAGGTTCCTGTCACTTAACGCAGAGGGCATCTCTTAAGATTTTTCTGATTTAAATGCTTTGTAGCTGTGAGTAGATCACACTTTAACTGAACGTAATCCTACTTCTTAAAGTTATTCTAAAATAGTAGACAAAGTTGCATGTTATAACACGCTAAAGAAGGACTCAGAAATTGTTTTAGTTACTTACCAACTGATCTGGAGTGTGTTTAGGTAATGTTTAGGTAATTTTTTTTCTCTAAAACCATGTAGTAGTGTTTTGATTTCTTGTATAAGAAATGAGCTTGAGATGGAAGCAGGATGTAACCTGTGTCCTTGTAAGACCGCGGAAAGTGAAGGCATTTTTTATTTTATAGGAAATGCTGGAGGCCCTCAAGGCTCTCTCGACTTTTTTCATTGAAAACAGTTTGCGAACCCGAAGAAACTTGCGTGGAGATATTGAACGACGAAGCTTAGCCATAAACGAGGAATTTGTCCACATATTCAAGCAAGTTAAAGAGGTAGATTTTTCACAGTGTACCTAGCTATCTTGTAAGAGTACTGCTATATAATTTAAAGTTTAAAATAAAGAAAAAAAGGATTAGGAGACATCTTGACCTTCTAGGACAAATGCAGCTAACCATGAAATTGTTTAATCATTTGGGTTTTTTGATGGAAGTCGTGTGTGGAAGAAAGTGATGTTTCAGACAGGTAAAAATTCACAGGGAATGTTGATCTTTAGAGGTGCATTCTCTCCAGTGGTTAATAGAGAACCTTCAGCAACTATGTTGTTTGTAACTCGGGTATCTCGTTTTGGTGGGATGAAGGTGGGCCTAGGCATGACATTTCTTATTTGAAACACAGTTACTGTTATGTGAACTCGTTTAGGAGCTTGAGAGTATAAATGAAGATGTGCAGGCGATGAGTAGCTGCTGTGAAGATATGTCCAGTCGTTTGAAGGTAATATATAAACAGATGTGCATTGTTTATTTTTCCTTTTGAGATGTGACTGCTTTCTTTTTAACAGGACAAATAGTAATTTTGAGGAATTAATGGCGATGCAGACATGTTTTTGTGGTATATATGTTACTTCAGGCTATTAATGTGTTGCCTTTTACTTATTTTGAAAATGTGTTGAGAAAATCAGTTTCTTCCAAATTTCGTTTCAGAGTGCAGCAATATATTTAGTTTGAAAATAGCAAGGTGATATCTTAATAAGGCTCAAGGGGTACCTTCTTGCTGTCTACAACTACCTGAAGGGTGGTTGCAGCCAGGGGGAGGTCACCTTCTTCTCTCAGGCAACCAGCACCAGAACAAGAGGACACAGTCTCAAGCTGTGCCAGGGGAAGTTTAGGCTGGAGGTGAGGAGAAAGTTCTTGACTGAGAGAGTCATTGGCTACTGGAATGGACTGCCCAGGGAGGTGGTGGAGTCACCATCCCTGGAGGTGTTCAAGGCAGGTTTGGACTTGGCAGTTGGTGCCATGGTCTAGTCTTGAGGTCTGTGGTGATGGGTTGGACTTGATGATCTTTGAGGTCTCTTCCAACCTTGGTGATACTGTGATACTTAGTTTGAAAATAGCAAGGTGATATCTTAATTGGATGTGAGTGAACAGAAAACATTTTATTAGATCAGATTTGTGTGGAATTAGGGGTTGATTACATTTACGTGTTTCCATGTAAAATTTGTGTGTCTTTTACATTGACTGCATGTGTTAGGTGTTCATATAAATACTTCAAGTATATTTATAAGAAAGTGTCCTGTAATCCAGAGAGGCAAAATCTAGTGTACTGTTTTAATTCTGTTGGTTTTTTTTCCATAACACTGTCTGAAAATGCTGATGTGCAACAAAAATAATTGTTTTTTTATTAATCCTGAATACATAATATTCTAAAGGGAAAAAAAAATTGTCTTTTACAATGTGTTACCACATTTGGACTGGGTTTAATATCCAGTGTTCAGTACAGTGATGACTTTAAGAGGTTTATTGATGCTGAAATGTTGATTTTTTTTTTTTTTTGCCAAACCAAATCTGTTTTGAACGTAGCACAGAAATGAAAATCCTTCACTAAAATATCCTGTGACAAGAATTGCGTCTCCCTCTCCCTCTCCCACTGTGTGGTGTAGTTACACAAAATTACAGAATGATATGTAATTCCCATAAAGATTCTTGTAGTTTGATGAACTTGTTCCAAAAAGTGTGAGAGTACAGTAGCCCACTATAGTACTTAATTTTCAATTGTGGAAGACAATGGCTAATTCATCTTGGAGGTCTCACATCTCTTTGACCTGTGGATGTATTCCCTAGTGCAGTTCGGGAACTGTTTGATTGAACTCTTAGATGTGAAAATCAGTCAAATACCCATGGAGATTTTTCTCCTCTTCTGTCTTTAGGTCATGAAGTGTAAATGTCCACTGTGGATTTTTTTTTCCTTTTTTTTTTCCTAGAGTAGAACCACCCCACAGTGATTTCTCTTTCTATTAAAGTCAGTATCTATCGAGTCTTGAGGACTGTGGTAATGTGTTGGACTTGATGATCTTTGAGGTCTCTTCCAACCTTGGTGATACTGTGTGATACAGTAGGTTGTTCTGTTCTGTGTCCCACATGAAATTTCCTCTAGAACAATGTAGAACTCCTAACTTGACTCAATTCAACCCATGTTTTTTTTGTCTGTAGGAATGTAAAGTAAGTTAATAAGCCCATGAACTAGCACTCAGTTGTCATATGCTCTGGTATTTTGTAATAGAACATGAAGACTTTCAAGCATGTGCTCGAGCAAATAGAAGAGCAAATAGAAAATGTGAAGAGGAGTATCTATAGCACATAAAGCAAAAAACTGTGCCAAGAAAACAGATTGAATGCAAGATATGAAGGGAACTATATACTGATAAACTGAAAAGATTTTTACCCATTTTATTTTGTAACATTATAGTAACATCTGGTCCAAATAAACAGATGCTATCAGATCTGATTTCAGGACAGTGATTTGGTAAATGCAGTGGCTGAAAGGGAGAGGATGACTCAAGTGCAGGAATGGAATAAAGTGAGATTGAAGGATAGTGAAAGCTTTAATTAGGATCCTGAGTTCAGGAGTAATAGAAAAATCTTTGTATTTTTGATCTGCAAGAAACATCAAATATCAACTTTCTGATTTTTCTGGCAAGCCTGACTCTTCTCTGTAAGTTACCTTTTTTTTTTTTAGATGTAAGCTCTTATGTTGCATACGTAGAATATTAACAATATCTGGCATGTGTTGGAATGCATGTAAATAAAAACTGGTTTGTTATATCTAGCTAGGTACAGAAAATCTGCTTTTCCTTCTTTTCTGCTGTCCTACTATTAACATTCTTCTGTCCAGAAGGTGCTGAAAAGTAATCAGATCTTTTCTTTTTTGTTTATTGAAATACAGAATTCTAAAAGAAAGGGTAAAGAAAACATCTGGAATTAGTAGATTTTCATACGGAATAGTCCAGATGAGCTGTGAATATAAATCTATGTGAAGGTGAATGTATATATGGATAAGGACATTAATTTATTTTTTTCATGCCAGATAGAGCTAATGAATACTGATTTCAAGAAACCCTTTTGTTTCAGAGTATACTTTTTAAACTGCTTGTAGTCACAAAGCCTCAAAAATATTAAACATTTTAAAGGTTGTGTAATAAATTTGACACGTTTGCATTTTTTGCAAGCTTAATGATTCTGATTGTGTTCTAGGCAGCAAAGGAACAAACCCAGGACTTGATAGTAAAAACCACAAAACTCCAGGCAGAAAAGTATGTATACTTTTGTTTCTTGAAGACATGACAGTACTGATGGAATTTTCTTGTAGATCTGATTCTTCCACTTTTATTTTTGAGTAGTTACTGGAGGTTTTGTTGTATGTGTAGTTTGCTTTTAATGCTCTTGATGTTTGTAGCTCTGTTAGAATAAAAATACTCTTTGTTTATAACTAGAGGATACAAAAAGGTAAGAACATATGTTGGTACTTGTTGCAATACAAATTAGCCTTTTAGGAAACTAAGTTATAGTGATACAGAGTGCTGAATATGGATGTGCTTTATTTAATGTCAGTTGATAATGTAAGTGACATTGGTCTGCAACAGATGTGGATCTATTCAATGTCTCGTCATTTTCACAGGCTTGTTGTTAAGGCTTCAGAGCCAGTGGAAATTACTCCCTTGTTCAGGGATTGCATGTAGCAACAGAAAGTCGAGTTGTTACCTATGCTGCTGTGTTTAAAGCTAATTGTGAAATACCTAAGTGCTGTTTAATGAGCCTAACACAAACCACTTTTTCACTTGCTTCCCCAGTCGGGTGGAAGAAAAAATTTGTATTTTGCTCGTCTCAGTATTTTTATTCATGGGAAGGGGATAATAGCCTATGGCAGATTTAAGTGATCTTTATTGTTCTTGTGGCTAGGGTATCTGATTTTACAGCTTTAGGCTTTGCAGTGTAGAAGAATGAATCTCTTTGCTTTATGATTTCTTCTGAAAATTATATACAGTTCACTGGAGATTAGAAATCATTATTTCCAGTGATAAATTTCTAGTGGAAATTACAGCTTTAGATAGCTTAGGGTGTACTTTTAAAATCACTAAAAATCACTAGGTTCATGTCATGGGAGTTGGGTTATGTCCTGTGAGCATTGGAATGTGAAGTTAGAGTGTAATCTATGCATATTTGAAAAGCTGAATGTAGTATAACTGCATACAGTACAATGCTGGTAGGGATAAAATGAAGGATTTGTTGAAGTCACAATTTGTGATGGTTTGGGAGTTACACACCCCCCCACACCCCCCACCCCCAGTTCATTAGGCAATAATATATCACAGAATCATAGAATGGTAAGGTTGGAAGGGACCTCAAGGATCATCTAGTTCCAACCCTCTGCCATAGGCAGGGACACCTCCCGCTAGTACAGCTCACTCAAGGCCTCCTCCAACCTGGCCTTCAACACCTCCAGGGAGGGAGCAGCCACAACCTCCCTGGGCAACCTGTGCCAGTGCCTCACCACCCTCACCACCCTCACTGTAAAGAACTTCCTCCTAACATCCAGTCTAAATCTTCCTTCTGCCAGTTCAAACCCATTCCCCCTAGTCCTGTCATTGCAAGACCTTGTAAATAGTCCGTCCCCAGCCTTCTTGTATTTACAGCTTAGCACAACTTACAAGCAGATATGTACACAATATACATGAATATTTACAGAAGTATACAAGTTAAAGGCAATACAGAAACACAACTCCCCTCCCAGAAATCAGAATGCCTGGGAGGGGCTCCCAACCGCCCTTCCACCTTCTTTCCACCTCTCTACCTTATCCCAGCGTCTGCCTTACATGTAAGGTGAGTTTGGAGGATCAGCAAGGGGAGTTAGAAGCAGAGTGATAAATTGGGTTACACAGCAGAAAGCCAGAAGAAACACTAGCTCCCAGAGAGAGAGTGAGAGACTCTATGCCCTTGTTTTTATACATCTCAGCAAGTCTATGAGTGAAGTAGACATCACACTGCTTTCTTTTCACAACCTGTAATCTAAAGTTTTTTTCATTACAATATTCCAGTTAGCCTCAAACCAGCACACAGTTTAAGTGTGCAGAAGTAGTCTTAGAAAAAACTTTATTTTAAATAGAAGTATGTTGACAAGTAGGATAGAGAAGTGGTGATGTTTTCTTGTGGTCTCAAGAAAAGGAATGCTGCTTTGATTCCTGAATGGAAACTGAATGGAAGATGCCAAGACCAATCTCAAGTGGCATATGTCTAATTAACCTTAAGGAGGTTGACACTGTATATTAGTACTTCTACAATATAATTCTTACATTAGTTTACTTGAAAGACTTTCTGCCAATACCTTTAAGAGACAGAATGTCTCTATAGTGTGAAGTGGAAAAAAGGCTCAGGAAGTAGCCTGCCCTTCTAAGGGTCTGTGTGACCTCAGAGTGCACATGAAGGAAAAACTTCTCTTTTTGAAAGTCTGTTTTTAAGTATACCATGAAAGTACTCCCTAGCAGAAGCCAAATAGTACTTGTGAACTTACAATACAATGGTTATGGAAGACTGATAGTCCCATTTATTAACAAAAATAACTTTTCCTGGCTGGGCCTTCAAAAGAATTAAGCAAAAACTACGATGGGAAGACTGTTTTGTTATGTAAATTTAAGACATTTCAGTGATCCTTTCTTTTGACTCATTAAATGACTATTTTGATGCATCACTTTGGTTTACATCAGACACACATAGAGGCACTTGCTATGAAATGTTAGGGGTTTCTTGGAAAACTGAAACCTTGCCTACAGTCAGACAAGATACAGGTATTAAATTGCTGGTTCTTTCAGCTTCACAGCTGGCATTTCGTAGCCAGCAAAGGAGTAAATGATGAAACTGGGAAGGAGTAACCTCTCTGTCTTCTGAAGGTTGTTCTCAAACCAGACAAAAACCAGTTCCATTTCAAAATTCTGTATCCAGAATGCTAGAAACCTGACTTCCTAATAGTTTTAACAGCCACTTAATGGTGAGGTATTGTGCAAGATGATTTTTGAGGTTAGCCACAAATGATAGTCATGGATTTAACAATTGAAGAAAGAGACCAGAAGGTAATAATTACGATATGAATTCTTACAAAGTTAAATAAGAACAGTTATCCGCATATATGTGCTCAAGGAAATCACAGAAGATAAATATGCAGAAATAAAAAAATTGTTGAGTGTCACAAGGTTTTTTTTGGAGGTAAAGACTGCTATAATCTGAAAACTATGAAAGAATGGCAATGTAAAGGGCTTGGACAGCTATTTTTTGTCAGACTAAAGTTTCAGAGCATTTATTCAGATTATGTACTTGATCGCCTTTAGGCAATACCTAGTTTTGCTAGCTTCAGTTAATTGTGTTTTTAAACAGCAAAACATGTTTTTTGGTGTCAAGAATCCTTAGCAGTTACATAGATCCTGGAAATCTGTTTTTGTAGCACTAGGTTTGTTTCACTTTTAAAAATTCAGTTGGGTGTGATCCTGAAGCATATTTTGCATTGCAGCACTGTATACTTTAGTTGTATTACATTCAGAGTTACTCTTCATTTAAATTCAATAAACAATTCTTAGAATTAATTGAATTGTTTATCACCTCTGTGTTCAATACAAGGTCAGAAGTCTTAGAAAAAATATGCAGTGCACAGCTACTTCAGTAGTGCTGTACTATGTATCTGTTAAGCTTCTCTCTTCATAAAGTAGCTTTTTCACCATAGTCGATTTGGCAATGATGCAGGAGTTTCAACAGTGTTTGTAGCAGAGTTTTATGCCACATTTAGTGGCAAGATAAACTTGGGAAAAGCCTGTTTGTCCTCCACCCCATTTTTTGAGCTGTCTTGGTGATAATCCTGACAAACAGTGTGCATTTGTATTTGGTTCAAGGGAAAAGTGCACAAAGTGCATAGTTTTCCCAGCCTTTGGAGTTTTCTTGCAAAAGAATTCTGTCTCCCAGGCAACGATTAAAACTGAGGAGATTGTGCTTTGTTGTAGTCTTGTCCCTCGCCTAAGCTCCAAAGCCTACCAGAGCTTGGCACTTCCCCTTTGCACTGGTGCAGTGTTCCTGTAATTTGGTAACTTTGGTAAAAGAGAACACAACAGAAAAAACCTCCACTTTCTGATAACAGCACAGTGTGGCCTTCCTCTCCTATAGCGCACTTACTTACAACACCATTTAGAAATTACTACCTTTATAGAAAGGCCAGGGGGTCTTGAAATGTCTTGAGTGCCTGCACAGGTACTGACCAGAGCGGATTATATGTAAGATGGCCTTACTTTTAGTTTCTCTTGTCACCTGCCTTATGTTTTGCCTAGCACTTACTGCAGTAAAATAACTGTAGAACACTTGAATGATACTTTTAATCAATTTCCCTGCTTTAGTAAAATTAATTAAATTCTATTTAAATATTAAGTTCTGTCTAAGGAAATACATATAAAAGCAATTACATACTTGTGAGAATGTATTAGTCTTATTGGTGCTGTATACAGCCAACTGGAAGTCAAGGGTACACACCACTTAATCTGTTCCTGATCCATCATCTAAGACATAGGATCTTTTTTTCACACAGATTGATAACCAAGACAACTTCCATAGCCATTGTAAGCAGAGATGGCTAACCTGAGTTTTGCAGCTGTGTAGCTTGTTGAAATCCCCAAAAATCTCTCTTTTAGAGAGCATAAAAGAAATAGCTTCATCAAAATTCAGGCACATACTTCGAGGTTTTGATAGATGTTTCTCAGTACCAAATCACTGTCTTGAGAAAGACGGAACATTGCTGCCACCTTGAGGTTGTTATCTTGTGTTTACATTGTGAAGCCTGATTTACCAGGATTCTAGAGTTTAATGTGTTTGTTTATAAAACTTATTGGGAGTGCAGAAGGGGTCAGTGAGCAGTTGTGGCACATATTAGGCAAAGACACACAACCAGGGATGGGAATCGCTTTGAAGCATAATACTTGAATCTTGCTCTCTGTAGCAGTGAAAAAGAAATGGATAGAGGACTGTGCAGAGTGAAGACTTCTTGTGGAGAGAGCTGACTAGTGAGATCATTTGCCATTACTCATTTTTATAACTCTAGGAGTGAAGAGGGCACTTGAGTAACCTGTACTAGAGGGACTTGTCCCTGTCTATGGCAGGGGGTTGGAACTAGATGATCCTTGAGGTCCCTTCCAACCATACCATTCTATGAATTCCAGCATGGGTTAACAAACATGGTGATTGTAGTTCTTAACTCTGATCCTTGTTCTTTGGAAGTTTTTAACCCTGACAAATATGAACAAACTGAAAAAAAACTTGTGCCAAGTACATTGCACTAGTTAAAATTAGACTTTCCTATGCCCTTGGGAGATACACAGGTGCAAAGAACAGAAAAGTTACTCAACATTCCATCTCCTTCTGTGTTTATGGGAGATCTTGCTTTAGTTGAAACCAAATAAGGTCTGGCATTTGCTTTCTTGAATCTCTTTCCTACCTTCCTGTTTTTCCCTAAAAGGAGAGGTAAAGCATCCTAAGTATTTTCAGCTTTGTGGTTTTATATTAAATTGAGATTCCTGTTGCAAGAAGAGAGACTCAGAGCAATTATTAAAGTTAATTCACTAAATCACACTGTCTGTTGTTTAAACTGAATCCAATGATGGATTAAACTTCCTCAGAACAATGGCATGAAACAGGAACATGCTGTTGAAAACACCATCATTGCAAGAAATATTGTGTCACCACCTGGTTTTCAGTTGTGATTAGCTGCATCATAACCTTCTACATATTTGAGAGGGGATATTATTATTATTATTATTATTATTATTATTATTATCATTATTATTATTATTATTATTATTATTATTATTATTATTATTATTATTATTATTATATTGTTTTTTTTAATTTTTATTTTTATTTTTATTATTTACAACCAACTGTTGAATTGACCTCTTTTTATATCCCAGAAGAGATATGAAGTGGTGTTGTTATGAGTAGTGTCATAGCAGCAGTCAACTAAGTTGTTGTTGCCCCCTTGCCTCTGGCATCTTGCTGTGCTCACACACCTGTTCCTAGAGGGTGTGTGTCTGTACAGAACTTGGTGCTTCCACAATCCTATCCTACAGGCTTGTGGTAAACTGAATTAGAGAATATTTACAACCTCACTTCCTAAACCAAACCAAAACAAAAGCTTTAGTGTTTTTCCTGCCAGCTTTGTACCCTGTCTGATTCACTATGTGATAGTATAAACAAAGGTTCTGGGACAGTGGAAAAGGTTACAGGGCAGATAAGGCTGGGATCATAGAATCATAGAATCATAGAATGGTAAGGTTGGAAGGGACCTCAAGGATCATCTAGTTCCTCCCCCTGCCATAGGCAGTGACTCCTCCCACGAGTACAGCTCGCTCAAGGCCTCCTCCAACCTGGCCTTGAACACCTCCACGGAGGGAGCATCCACGACCTCCCTGGGCAACCTGTTCCAGTGCCTCACCACCCTCACTGTAAAGAACTTCCTCCTAATATCCAGTGTAAATCTCCCCTCTGCCAGTTGAAACCCATTGCCCCTTGTCCTGTCATTGCAAGACCTTGTAAATAGTCCCTCCCCAGCCTTCCTGTAGGCCCCTTTCAGATACTGGAAGGCTACTATCAGGTCCCCTCGAAGCCTTCTCTTCTCCAGGCTGCAGAGCCCCAACTCTGATAGCCTGTCCTCATAACAGAGCTGCTCCAGCCCTCTGATCATCTTTGTGGCCCTCCTCTGGACCTGCTCCAACACTTCCAAGTCCTTCCTTTCCTGAGGGTTCCAGAACTGCACACAGTACTCCAGGTGGGGTCTGACAAGAGCAGAGTAAAGTGGCAGAATCACCTCCCTGGACAACCTGCCTAGGGATAGCCTAGGCAGTGTGGCTTAGACATTGTTACCATGATGGAATGTATTACTACAGAGCAGATTTGACCTATTTTAATCTTTGTTGTTATAGAATTATGTAGTCATCATCAGAAAATCTCTTATGAGACTGATGTTTAATTAAAAATACTCTTTTGTTAGTATCCTCTTGATATTTTCGTCTCTTTCCATCTGAATTTACACAGTGGTCCCCTTTTCTGATTTTTATTGCCTAGCCTTCCTGCCATAAATTTACTGAATTTGTTCAAAATGGTATTCCTCTGTTCTCTTTCCACTGTGCTGAGATAAGCTCACACTTGCTGTATCAGGAAGGCATATCAGTGAGGTTTGGAAAACAGTACCAGACCTGTTTAGGTTTAAAGGTAGTCTTGTGTGTCCTCATCCCAGTGCAAGAGATTCAGATAAAACTTAGTCAAAGAGGACATGGGGCAACTTCAAACTTTTCAGACTCATCATTTCACATGTCTCCCCTGTCTGCCTCCAGAGCCTTTTGGTACTTTCTATTCTTTTAAATCTCCCTTACAACTCCCTGTTCCTATTGTAATGCTTCTGAATCTCTTCCCTCACTTCCCAGTGCCTTCCCTTTGTTCTTGTACCTGCATTTTGTTGTTTCTAAGCTATATGTGCACTCCTGAGCCCTCTCATTTTAGACTTCTTCCCTATTCTTGTTCACTTGAGGTGAGCTGGCACCAGATTGCTTGAGAAATGCTATAGATTTTCATGGGTGCATCTGCTGTCATTTCATGTTTAGCTGGCCAAAATGATCTTCCATCACTCTTCTTTCTTCTGTGAGAAACATTGCAGCTTCATGGAGATGTGAATTTGCAATAGTACAGCTTACATTGAGACACTTAAATGGGTTGATTTTAGGCATTGCAAAGCTGTCAGTACAAAGACAAAATACCCATGTCTGCATAGGACCCTGGAGAAACCTGACTTACTAATTAAAAATACAGTACTAAAGCTGAAAAGGTTTTGATTTTTGATTTTGTTTAGGTGTCTTCTCTTTAAGAACAGTTTCATAAATTTTCATAAATTTTACTGATTAAAAAAACTGTATGTTCCACTCCATCTTCTGTTCATGAGTCTAAAGCCCTGGCAATTGTGAAACATGCAATCTGATCTGTAAAATAGTTTGCCAGGCTGCAGAGTAGGAAGGTTGTTTATTTGTATAGAAGTTTTCCATACTTCTTCAGCTGATTGAAATCCAAGTACTATCTGGATAGTAGAGAAGGGGTAAATAAACAAAAGCTTTTCAAGCTTTGATCTTTCAAGGAAATAAAATATTGCAGTCAGTATTAGAAGTGTTCTTGCCTTTCTTAACTACTCTATAATAACAGTCTCTTTATCTTACAATAATTACAGGGGAAGCTCAAATAAAGCAATTGAGCCTTATTCTTCTACAAATTGTCAATTGTCTGGAAAAGTAGTCTTTATTCCATGTGCTCAAACCATAGTTTGGGGAAATTTTCTGTTTATACTGGAATTCCAGTCCTTTCCTGTGGAATAAACACTGTTTTGGTCCTTCTCTGGTTCTGAGGTGCCTGGCAAAACTATAGCCTTCCAATATCTGAAGGGTACCTACAGGAAAGCTGGGGAAGGACTATTTACAAGGTCTTGTAATGACAAGACAAGGGGCAATGGATTTAAACTGGCAGAGGGGAGGTTTAGACTGGATGTCAGGAGGAAGTTCTTTGCAGTGAGGGTGGTGAGGCACTGGAACAGGTTGCCCAGGGAGGTTGTGGCTGCTCCCTCCCTGGAGGTGTTGAAGACCAGTTTGGAGGAGGCCTTGAGTGAGCTGTACTAGTGGGAGGTGTCCCTGCCTATGGCAGGGGGTTGGAACTAGCTGATCCTTGAGGTCCCTTCCAACCTTACCATTCTATGATTCTATGAGATGGTGTTTCCATATTACTTTCTTCTTGTCCTTATATCCAGGAGGAAGGGTAATCAACAAGAGAATTAGCCACTACAGTTATTTGCTTAGTAAAGCAAATAAATGTAGATTATTAAATTTATGTCCCAACTCTGTTGTTTTAAAAAAAAAAGAAGGAGCAACCCTACAGAAAAATAAATTAATGTTGTGGTTTTTTGGGTTTTTTTTCATTTTGGGTGCTACAACTTTTTGTGTCTCTTTTTGAAACACGAGCTGAAGGTCTGTTCTCTCCCTGATGAATTTGAAAGGAAATAACTGCAATCATTGCAGCTGTACAAGCAGAGAGTACCCAGATTAGATAAGTTGTGATATGAACATTAAAGTTTTTTGGGGTTGTTTTTTTTTTTTTAAGAGCTATTAGTTTCAAACATGCTAATTTTATCTTTATCTAATTTTATCTTTACTGAATAAAGACTACAACTTTTTGTTGTCTTTACTCAGTAATCTGTGTAAGCTTAATAGAAATTTGTATGTGAAGATGCAACTCAAGCGTTTGATGACCAGAATGTACCATTGGAATTTAATAACTGATTTCTAATGCTAATTATGTTTTCTAAAGTATGGATATATAAAATAAATCTGTGATAAGCATAAAAGGTAATGTCCTCTTCACTTTGTTTTATTACAGTCAGAGGCTAGAAATGAAAGCACAAATTGCAGACGCATTCATAGCGAAATTCCAGCTGACACCAGATGAAATGAACCTCCTTCGAGGCACAAAAGATGAGCCAATTACTGAGGTAGCTCAATGAATGTTAAAAGCTTTGCCCTGAACTAAAATGTAGAAGCATCCTAGCTGAATTGCCTGTGAGATCTTATTATCAGTTTATAATTTAATTTTTATGGAGGAATGTACCTTTTAACAGAGCAGTGAATTTCTGATGAGCTTAAAATGTGTGATGAAAGATTCAAGTAACAAGAAAGAAAATCAGCACTGAATCCTGCTTTGTGTAATGTGTTTAAGTGGCAAAAGAGCCATCATGTGGTTCTACACTTCAAAAACACCTTTATGAAGTCTGAATTATCAGTGAAGCTGTTTTAAAACGTTGACACACTCAAAGAAAGCAAATGAGAAATTTGCAGTGCTTGAAGAATATATAATACTCCCCTGGTTACACCTGTGTGTGTACGTTTTGTATGTACATGTATATAGATGTTCAGTGACTTGAAACAATGTAAGTTGAATCTTACCCTCATAATTATTTGCTTGCTGAAGATACTGAGTAGTGATTTAGCCACCTTCCAAAACAAGTTTTTTAATATTTTTGTGGTTTGCATAAGAAGGCAATTTGTTCTGTTGTAAAAGCAAGCTGAATAATGAGTGAATTGAGTATACATAATAGACTTTTATTATTGTAGTTGCATAGAAACCTTCACTTAAATGTAGACTACCTGCTGAGACATACTATCTCATTTCCACAGGCATCCTGTTTGCAGTTAAAGCATTATTAAAGACATGGAACAGATAACCATAAACAGTGCTAATGAAAGCACAAATGGAATGTGTTAAGTGATTGTGCACTTGAGTAATTGCTGTAGGCTTTTGTGCCAAATATTAAAGTGGAAAACATTCAGGTTTCTAAAAAGCACATGGTGGAGAGAACAATGGCAGCTACACTGTGTCATTTATTCAGTGCTTGGTTAGCAGGGGAACAAGGCTTAGTCTTTTTGATACTGTGTCTAAAACATTTTCAGAAATAGCCGAGATATAGTCATAGCTGTGCTGAGGTGGCAGACTTCAGTAAAAGCTCTTTGCCCTCATGATAAAAGTGCCCTTACCCTATGATAGAATCAAACAGTGTGCCTAAAATGTTTTCTGTCAGGCTTCTGGCGATTTTTTTTAAGGTGTGTAACCATTGTACTCTGTTTCAGTTTGCTCTGTCATTGCTAGCATGAATGGAGAGTAGATGATGGAATGTGTGATGGAATGTCCTCAAAAATCTCTCCAAAGCATTGGCATTAGTCAATATAACCCACACACATGCTACCTCAAAGACAGATTAAAACCACATCTTTGCTGATAATAAATATTTATTTTGTGGAAGAGAGACATGAGGTAATGGGAAAGAAAATAAATTCTAAGACTGTTAAAGTGGAGAGAAAGGTGAGAGGTGGCAGAGGGGGACTTGTATTAAAGCAGCACTTGGAACGTGGTCCTGTGAGGAATGTAAATATGGAAATGAAATGGCAAGTGTAGAGTGCTAGAGATTGGAATGAGAAGTTGCTGCTTTTAAGTACTGCCTTTATTTTATTTTAATTTTTATTTGATCTAGGATTTTTTCAAGGCATTGGGAAGAGTAAAGCAAATTCATGACGATGTCAAGATTCTCCTCCGGACAAATCAGCAAAGGGCAGGGTGAGTACTATTTACATGAGTAGAAGATAACCATTTACAACAAGGTCTCATTCTTTACATCCTGTGTCTCTGCAGGCTGTTTCACAATAAAACCCACAAAGAATAGTAACATTTTAAAAATCTCATAATTTTAATAATGGTGTGTGTTGTTTGATTTGTTTGTGCCTTTGCTAGTGCTGCCTAAAATAGTATTTGAAAATAAAATCATTTTGTCTTGTAGCTTGGAAATCATGGAACAGATGGCTTTACTGCAAGAGACATCTTATGAACGGCTTTACAGATGGACTCAAAGTAGGACTAAGAATTTTTATGTTTATGAATATTATGATGATGATTCCTTTAATTCCTTGGTGTGGATTGAACTTAGCAGAAACCTTTTCCAAGATTTGTTAACAAGGCTTTGGGTTTCCTTCTTAACAAAAGATTTGTCAGGAAGTAAATAGTTCATCGGACCAGTCTCGTCTGTTTGTAGAACTATATTGTGTATTGGTATTATTAGATGGTGTAAGCAGTTGTTAAGTGTATTACATTTCATTTTATTGCAGATTACAGGGAAGTTGTTGGATTTGACAATTTGGTAGCAAGATCTAGTTTACCTGGAGAATTTGCTTATAAAAACCAAAACAAACCCAAACTTATTTTGTCAGGATGCACTATGAAGGTGATTCTGTTTTTGCCTATGTACTCTGGATCCAAACATTAGCATTCAATGTAACGTCTTGATAGTGTAAAATGTATTATGCAATGTGAAGGTTTGGGAGTTCCCTGCCCCCCCCACACTTTGTAAAATGACCCAGACTAGAACTCAAGTCGGCTGGAAGTTAAGTGATGAAGCTCTATTTACAGCTCAGCACAATGTACAGCAGATATATACACTATATACAGAATATTTACAGAAATATACAAGTAAAAGGTAGTACAGCAACACAACTCCCCTCCCAGAAATCAGAGACCCCAGGAGGGGCTCCCAACCACCCTTCCACCTTCTCCCCACCCCTGTACCTTACCCCAAGGTTTACCTTACGTGCAAGGTAAATTAGGAAGATTTGCCAGGGGTGTTAGAAGAAAAAGTGGTTAGTGAGGATTAATCGGCAGAGGAACCAAGAGCCAGAAGCTGCTAGATCCCCCAGCAGCTGCTGTTCCAGCAAGCGACAGAGAGAGACTGACCTTATCTAATGTTTTGGTTATTGTTCCCAAACAATTTCTTTAGCAAGCATATGAGTGAAGTAGACATCATGATGTTTTCCTTTCACAGCCTGTAGTGTAATTTTCTCTATTAAAATATTCTAATTAGCCTCAAACCAGCATATGCAATTACTTCACTCTTCTCCTAAGACACTGACAGGAAGATTTGTGGATAAAAAACTGGTGCAGTGTGATGTTATATTTGTTAGCTGTTCTTCAGTGGATGATGAACCTTCAAATAATGGTTTGGTTTTACCCTTAGGAAGATTTCTAAATTTTACACTGATGTTGATAAAACTTCCACATTCTTGTATGGAATGTACAAGATTATATAGTTAATGTGATTCTAGTAGAAAAACCCAAACAAACAAAAACCACCAGAATAACCCCTAATGACAAAACAGACCCACAACTTGTTTAATTACTTACTCCCTTTTTTCTTACTACTTTACCTGGATTCTGATAAATAGTTATAAAGGAGCCTGCTGGAATTCTGATGGTTGAATGATTTAACATTTGTACATGAGTACAGATGCTAAGTTTCCTCTAATTTGTTGAAATCTGTGATGGACATCCATTTTACTGTGAAGTACTACTCGTGGGGGAGTTTAATTGCATTAATGTGCACTAGACCAGGTAACATTCTCAAGGCTTCAATTCAGAATCAAAACCCTTTATTTTAAGTAGCTTTTTTACTTGACATCTTGCTGTAAAAGTGTAAAGAACACACTTTCATCTGTATTCATATTTTATAGATGAATGCAGAACTTTGACACAGGAATCATGTGACATTTCTCCAGTTCTTGCTCAAGCCATGGAAGCCTTACAAGATAGACCTGTCCTGTATAAGTAAGTAAATGTTTGTGATTAACAGAAATTAGTATTTCCAGTCTATAAAATTTAAAGATGGGCAGGAGTTACTGTGCCGGGGATGGTGTAAATTTAGTCCTGTGTCTGATTTATAAGAAATTAGAAAATTTAAAATTTCAACCTCTTTAAATTTCAGAAGTATTTTTGACATAATTATGGTACAGTAAATGTCATGGGACCTTTTCCAGCTGACAGGTTTCTAATTCAAGTAAAATGTCAGGTTTTTTATTTTAATGTAAATAAATTATTAATTACTGCTCATTATAGGGTTTTTCTGAAGAAAGAAAAAAGCTCTCCAAAGCTTGTGATTGTATCATTTAAATTTCCAAAGTTAAAAACCAATAAAGGTTAATTAGCTTTTACTGAATGGCATCTTCCATTATGTACAGTAGTCTGTTGAAAGCAATCTACTACATGTGAGCCTCTAAAGCATAGGAGTACTTCTGTATAAATTTGTACATACATGTATCTATATCTATATATATTAAAAAATATGCTACTGTATAGATCTTCTTCAGAAATTGCTGAAGGGATTTCTTAGCATAGATGAAATGGCAGAGATTAGAGACAACCACGAGATGGCACTGCAAGAACTGTTTTTATTGTGGTGACCATATCTTAAAGAGGTACTTCATATATTTTACGTTTTAGGTTCTTTGTGAAAAATGCATTCATCACATTTTGCAACTATTGCAAATTAGTTTTAGCCACCAGCATCCAGGACAGCAGAATGGTAGCTGATCTTTCAAAGGCCAGTCTTGTCTTCAAAGTGTGTCAGATGTGTGAAGGTGGAGGTACATGACACTGCAAGTCTCTACGGAGCAATTCACCAGGAAAATGCATAATGCAAGTGGACCTTAAAAGTTCTGTCAGTATGAGAGAGAGTACACATTTTGACACACTCAGTCAGTGCTGCTAGTTAACGTGAGGAAGAGGTGGTGTCACTTAACACAGCTATTGTACATTAGGCTGCAGTTGGGAATTTCTGAGTCCTTTCTAGCATTGTCTCACAGAATCACAGAATGTCAGGGGCTGGAAGGGACCTTGAAAGATTGTCTAGTCCAACCTCCCTGCCAGAGCAGGATCTCCTGTACCAGGTCACACAGGAATGCATCCAAGAAGGTTTTGAATATGTCCAGAGAGGGAGACTCTGCAACACCCCTGGGCAGCCTGTTCCACTGTTCTGTTACCCTCACAGTGAAAAAATTCCTCCTCATATTTACATGAAACTTCCTGTGCCTCAACTTTCACCCATTGCGTCTTGTCCTGTCATTGGGCATCACCGAGAAGAGGCTGGCTTCATCCTTCTGGCACTCACCCTTTACATATCACAGTATCATCAAGGTTGGAAGAGACCTCAAAGATCATCAAGTCCAACCCGTTACCACAGACCTCAAGACTAGACCATGGCACCAAGTGCCACGTCCAAACCTACCTTGAACACCTCCAGGGACAGTGACTCCACCACCTCCCTGGGCAGCC
>VWZE01012349.1:112108-134481 GCA_013396675.1 Eubucco bourcierii | reverse complement strand
AGGTGTTCAAGGCCAGATTGGAGGAGGCCTTGAGGGAGCTGTGCTAGTGGAAGGTGCCCCTGCCTATGGCAGGGGGTTGGAACTGGTTGATCCTTGAGGTCCCTTCCAACCTTACCATTCTATGATTCTATGATTCTATGATCAAAGGGTAAATTTCTATTTGCACTGGAGGGAAAGAAGTAGTGAAACATCTGGGAAATAGTGTGTTAAAACACTGTCATAAGAAAGAAATTTAAATCCTCCTTTTCCCTCATTTCCCTTTGAGCCATGAGGAGGTCTGATCTAATTCCCTGTCTGGGAGAACCTCAGTGTCCAAGAAAGGCCCTGGAAAGTTCTGCTCTACTCTATTGTACTCTACTGTACTCTACTCTACGCTACTCTACTCCACTCTACTCTACTGTACAGATTCCCTAGCTTCTGACTCTCCCAGAAGCAACAGAAAAACTACCCATGATGAGCAAAGGCTCATCATGAGTGGTTTTGCAGTGTGAGTGCAGCCCAGACAGCCAACTGAGTCCTGGGCTGCAGCAAGAGCAGTGTGGGCAGCAGGGCAAGGGAGGGGATTCTGCCCCTTTGCTCTGCTCTCCTCAGACCCCACCTGCAGTCCTGTGTGCAGTTGTGGAGCCCCCAGCACAGGAAGGACATGGAAGTGTTGGAGCCAGTGCAGAGGAGGCCACCAAGATGCTGAGAGGGCTGCAGCAGCTGTGCTGTGAGGACAGGCTGAGAGAGTTGGGGCTCTGCAGCCTGGAGAAGAGAAGGCTTCCAGGAGACCTTGGAGTGGCCTTGCAGGATCTGAAGGAGGCTACAGGAAGGCTGTGGAGGGACTATTGACAAGGGTTGGGAATGCCAGGACAAGGGGAATGGGTTTGAAGTGTCAGAGGGGAGATTGAAAGTGGATTTTAGGAGGAAGTTATTTGCAGTGAGGGTGGTGAGACACTGGTACAGGTTGCCCAGGGAGGTTGTTGCCACAACCTCCCTGGAGGTGTTCAGCACCGGTTTGGATGAGGCCTTGAGTGACCTGTACTAGTGGGAGGTGTCCCTGCCTATGGCAGGGCGTTGGAACTAGATGAGGTCCCTTCCAACCTTACCATTCAATGATTCTAAGGCTACCTTTGCACCCCAAGGCAGGTGTGGTAAGGGCTGTGGCACAGCCCAGGGGTCAGCTAGGCTGGGAAAAAAATCTGCTGTTTTCCAAATAACAACAGGATTGAGCATCCAACCACTGGGACTTGCCACTGGGTGGGTGTGGGAGGGGGGAAATTAATCAAAGAGCTGCACTTGAAAAGAGAACCCAGGAATACTGGAATAGGAGGCAAACATTTTATCTGTCCACTTGGTTAGTGATTCCACAGACAAATTTATAGGTGCTAAATTGGACACCAGAGGGCTTCCATATTGCTCTGTGAATGGATGCAAGGCAGAAGCAGTTGTATTAAATGCAACAGAGGCAAAGTAGTGTTAAAACCCCCACATGTTCTCTGCACTGTGCCATAATTAGCTGGGCTGGCAGGCAAATTGCAGCTGAAAAGAAGCATTTTCTACAGTTGGGGAGGATTCCTCTTAAATTTACTCATTAGCCAGTGGTAACTCTCTCAGCAGAGCAGCACAGAGCCATGGGGCAGCATTTTAGAGCAGCAGTTAGGATTATTTAGGGCACTGGCCTAGGAAGGAGGGACAGCACCTACTGATAGCCCAGCACACACGTGCAGCACCTGGGGTTTTCCTTCAAGGCCTTCTGTCCAAACATTAACCTGACTCAATCTCACTTGGATACAAGATCTGACAAGGCCACCTCAAGCCAAGGCAGCAGGGAGTGCTGCTCAGCACCCTGCCCCAGCCAAGAGACAGGCTGCAAACGCTGCCTGCCAGAACAAAAGCAGGAGAGAAAAGAAGAGGTTGAAGCTAAAAAAGGAATGGTCCTGGATTGAAGCTTACGTGTTGGAGGAGAGGCTAAAAACATCCCAAGGCTTCTCTGAAAGGCTGATCTGAAAAGCCTGAATGAATTTGAGAGCAGGACCAGTGCCTCTGCACTCACTGCTTCTGGGATAGATTTACAGCACAAACCCAGGGGGACCGATTCAGCTTCGGAGCGAGCCAGCGCAGCTCTATTGAAGTTAATGGACTTGTGCCCGCTTATATCAAAGATGAATTTAGTCTATAGAGAAGGAAAATGGGATTTAACCTGCAAATCACCTGTTCTCGAGACCAACACTGTAATAAATGATGAAAAGACAAGTAAGGATTCAGGAGTCTGCCTAAGATGCTTTTCGTTCTGTGCTCCTCCAGCCTGAGTTCGCTGTGGTTCTAATTAGCAACCCTTTCCCCACCAGCTAGCAGTGTGAAAAACAGCAGTTAGCATTCATATTCCAGTAACAACCAGAGATCCTGGGAGGGTCCCACTATGCTCAGACACAAAACCATCACAGAGTCACAGAATTAACCAGGTTGGAAAAGAGAATCATGGAATCAGAGAATACCGCAGGTTGGCAATGCCCCTCAGGATCACCAAGTCCAACCCAGAACCCAGCTCTACAAGATTCACCTTCAACCATAGCCCTAAGCCCTAAGCCCTAAGCAACACATCCAAACAACCCTTAAACACACCCAGGGTTGATGAATCCACCACCTCCCTGGGCAGCTCATGACCTTGCAATGACAGGACAAGGGGCAATGGGTTTAAAGTGACAGAGGGGAGATTTAGACTGGATGTTAGGAGGAAGTTCTTTACAGTGAGGGTGGTGAGAGACTGGAACAGGTTGCCCAGGGAGGTTATGGCTGCTCCCTCCCTGGAGGTGTTCAAGGCCAGGCTGGATGAGGCCTTGAGTGAGCTGTGCTAGTGGGAGGTGTCCCTGCATATGGCAGGGGGTTGGAACTGCCTGATCCTTGAGGTCCCTTCCAACCTTACCATTCTATGATTCTATCTTCAAGGTCATTGAGTCCAACCTATCTCCTAACACCTTCTAATTCACTAACCCATGGCACTAAGTGCCTCATCCAGCCTCCTTTTAAACACTGCCAGGGACAAAGACTCCACCACCTCCCTGGGCAGCTCATTCCAGTCCCTGACCCCTCTCTCAATGAAAAACCTTTTCCTAATGTCCAATCTAAACCTCCCCAGCCTCACCATTCCCACTTGTTCTGTCCCCAGTTAGCTGTGAGCAGAGCCCAGCAGCAGCCTCTCCACAATGTCCCTTCAGGTAGTTACAGACAGCAAAAGGTCTCCCCTCAGCCTCCTCTTCCTCACACTAACCATCCCCAGCTCCCTCAGTCTCTCCTCATAAGGTTAAATTGTATATAGTGGTAAATACCTGTAAATATCTTGTGTATATGTGCTGGTAAATTTAGCTTTGCTGTAAGCAGAGCTTTGTCTTTCAAAAGGCACTCCACCACCTCCCTGGGCAGCCCATTCCAATGGGCTAACCATCAATAAGATCAATCATACCTAATCCCTGCTCCAAACAACTCCCACTTTTCTTCTGTGGACATGGAAGCCAATTAGAGCTGGTGGTGTTGGGAGCTGGAGTCGAGATTTAGAACTGTGGGACTGATACCAAGGGGCAATAGGTAGGAGATACACCTGATGCTGGGTCTGGAGAAGAGGTCTGGCTGAGGGATGGGAGATTGTTTCATCTGGAGAAGAAGAGGTTGAGGAGAGACCTCATTGCTCTCTACAGCTCCCTGAAAGGAGGTTGTAGCGAGGGCTCTTCTCCCAAGTCTCAGGTGACAGAACAAAAGGAACTGACCTGAAATTGTGCCAGGGGTGGGTTAGTTGGAGATGAGGAAAGGTTTCTTTGCTGCAAGAGTGATCAGGGATTGGAAGAGGCAGCCCAGGGAGTTGGTGGAGGCCCCATCCCTGGAGGTGTTGAAGAAATGTGTGGTCATGGCACTTTGGGACATGGTTTAATGTCTACAGTGGTGTTGGGTCAACATTTGGAATTGATGATCTTAGAGGTCTGTTCCTTCCAAAGCAATTCTATGATTCCAGACACACAGACATATCTGCAGCACAGACGGTTTCAGTCACCCAGACTAGACTCAGCCAGCTGAGAGTTAAGGACTGAAACTCTCATTACAGCTCAGTACAATATACAAGCAGAGGTAGACACAACAGACAGGAATAGTTACAGACAGAGACAAGTTAAAGGTAATACAGAAACACAATTCCCCTCCCAGAAATCAGAGTGCCCAGGAGGGGCTCCCAACCACCCTTCCACCTTCTTTCCACCCCTCTACCTTACCCCAGGGTCCAGCTTATGCACAAGGTGAGTTTGGAGGATGGGCAAGGGAGGTTAGAAGCAGAGTGCTTAGTTAGGTTGCACAGTAGAAAGGCCAGAAGCTCCCAGAGAGACAGAGATGAGAGTCTCTGTGTGTTACTTATGTTTGTGTTCTTGTTCTTATACATCCCAGCAAGCCTATGAGTGCAGCAGACATCACCAGTCTTTGCTTTTCACAGCCTATATTTTTTTTTTCATTAAAATATCCCAATTAGCTTCAAACCAGCACACTCAGTAGAAGGCTTTGCAAGCAGTTGTCTTAGCTGGAGCAGCTCCCAGCTGGGCTGCAGTGTGTGCAGCTAAGTGAGCAGGTCTGTGCAACGCTTTCCCCTCACCCTTCCCTCCTGCTTCTCCTCCAAGGTGGCATTTCAGAGGCATGCCAAGAAAGGGCAGCCCCAGAGGGACTGTCAGAAAACAGCACAACCCAGAGCAGCCCTGAGGCTGTTCTGAATTGCACCAGGGGTTAAACCTGCCTCTAGCCAGCCTCGGGATTCAGGGCGGGGGGTGCATAGAAGGCTGGCACAGCCCAGGAGCTCCCTCACTCCACGGTGAGCTGACTGATACTCAAGGGTAAAGTGAGAGCAAAGTGACTGGAGCCAACCTGGATCCAGAGTGGTGCAGCAGGGGGCAAAGCCTGCCCTGCTGCCCCTGCTTTGCCCAGAAGAAAAGACCACCCATGTTCTGTCTCTCAGACACCAAAACCCCTGCCAGAAGAGCCTCCACAATTTTTCTCAGGTGTGGTCTATACCCAAAGCTGCAATGTACAATAGCTTCTTACTTGTCTGCTAGTACTTTGACCATGTCCAGTCCTGGTTCAAGATGATCAGAAGTATACTGGAGCATGTCCAGGTGAAGCTATGAGGTTGATGAAGGGACTGGAACCTCTGTGTGATGGGGAAAGGCTGAGAGCCCTGGGGCTGGTTAGTCTGGAGAAGAGAAGGCTGAGAGGGGATCTTATTAATGTTTAGAAGTACCTGAAGGGTGGGGGGCTACAAGAAGGGGCCAGACTCTTTCCAGCAGTGTCCTCTGACAGGACATGGGGCACTGGATGCAAACTGGAACCCAAGAAGTTCCATCTCAACATGAGGAAAAACTTCTTTGCTGTGAGGGTGTTGGAGCCCCAGAGCATAGAATCATAGAATCACAGACTGGTTTAGGTTGGAAGGGAGCTCAAAGTTCAACCAGTTTCAACTCCCTGCCATAGGCAGGGACACCTCCCACTAGAACAGGTTGCTCAAGGCCTCATCCAACCTGGTCTTGAACACCTCCAGGGAGGTTGTGGAGCACAGAAGCACAGAATGTGATCAAAGATCACATTCTGTGCTTCTGTGCTCCACAACCTCCCTGGACAACCTGTGCCAGTGTCTCATCACTCAGTAGGCTGCCCAGAGAGCTTCTTCCCCTCTGGAACCATTCAAACCCCATCTGGATGGGTTTTGTGTGACCTACCTTAGGTGATCCTGCTGTGGCAGAGGGGTTGGACTCAATGATCTCCAGGGGTCCCTACCAACCCCTACCATTCTATGGTATGACACGGAATGCTCCCTGGACAAGTACAAGTAGGGGAGAAATTGCATTTCTCAATGGTATCTACTGTTGGAGGATGTATCCTTTGCTGCCCAGGACTGGGAAACCTCTAAGACTTGTTAATTATCTCCAAGCTGAAGGGTTTAATTGGGACTGTCAGAAGCTAAACTTTCTTCTCTTTGATGAGCTGTCTACCTCACGTGGTGCTCAGAAAAAGATACTAGGCAGCAAACTCAGTTCACTTTTCCTTCTTTCTGTTCCATAAACATGCCAGCAGGCAGGGAAATGCTACTGAACATGTCTCCATGCTTCCTTCCACAAACCCTCTGCTTCACTGATGACATCCAGACTCAGGCAAGAGAATGATGATGAAGGTCAAGTGTGGAGAAAAGGAACTCTAAACAATAATGGATGATTTATAGCACACAGTGAATCCTATCTGGGTCACACTTTTGAAGGGTCTCATTTCTCAACTCTCCTAATTCTTGAATTAATTATGTTCTCACACCCATTATTTTGTTTCTCTTTTGCTGTGCAGCTCAAGACAGGGAGGTGACAGGCTGAGTGATGCACATCTGAGCAGTGATGCTTCCTGTGTTGTGTGAAAGAGCTTTCAACAGCCAGCACTGTTCTGCAGCAGCAGGACTCACAGACACTCAAAGAATCATAGAGTGGTAAGCTTGGAAGGGACCTCAAAGATCATCCAGTTCCAGCCTCCTGCCATAGGCAGGGACACCTTCCACTAGTACAGCTCACTCAAAACCTCTTCCAACCTGGTCTTGAACACCTCCAGGGAGGTTGTGGAGCACAGAGGCACAGAATGTGATCTAAGATCCACAACCTCTTTGGGCAACCTGTGCCAGTGTCTCACCACCCTCAACCTGTGCCAGTGTCTCACCACCCTCACTGCAAACAACTCCCTCCTAACATCCACTTTCAATCTCCCCTCTGCCACCTCAAACCCATTCCCCTTGTCCTGGCATTTCAAGACCTTGTCTGTAGTCCCTCCACAGCCTTCCTGGAGCCACTCCAAGGTCTCCTGGAAGCCTTCTCTTCTCCAGGCTGCAGAGCCCCAACTCTCTCAGCCTGTCCTCACAGCAGAGCTGCTGCAGCCCTCTCAGCATCTTGGTGGCCTCCTCTGGACTGGCTCCAACACTTCCATGTCCTTCCTGTGCTGAGGGCTCCAGAACTGCACACAGGACTGCAGGTGGGGAGTACTCCAGTCCTTGCTGAGGCTTCTTCAGCATTCCTCTTGCCTTGCTTATCCAGACCTCTTCCACATCTTCCTTATTACGAGAGACTGAGGGAGCTGGAGCTCTTTAGTTTGCAAAAGAGGAGACTAAGGAGGGATCTTATTAATGTGACCTCATTCATGTTTATAAATATGCAAAGTGTGAGTGACAGGAGGCTGGAGCCAGGCTCTGCTGGGTGATGCCCACTGACAGCACAAGAGGCAGTGGTGGAAGTTCAGGCAGAGGAAGTTCCATGGAAGCATGAGGAAAAATTCCTTCACTGTGTGGGTGACAGAGCCCTGGAACAGGCTGCCCAGGGTGGTTATGGAGTCTCCCTCTCTGGAGATATTCAAAACCCACCTGGATGTGCTCCTGTGCTCCTTCTCTGAGTGATCCTGCTCTGGCAGGGTGGTTGGACTGGTTGAGCTTTGGAGGTCCCTTCCAGCCCCTGACATTCTGTGAAGCTGCAGTGATGACTACTCAGATTTCACTTGTGTTACCTAGTGAACTGGAAGTCTTTCCTCCAAGCATGCTTATCCAAAGAGGATGAAGAACCTTCCTACAGCCTTCAGGCATGTGTGAAGAGAAGAGCCTGGAGAAGAGGAGGCTCAGGGCAGAGCTCATTGCTCTCTGCAGCTACCTGAAGGGAGGTTGTGGCCAGCTGGGGTTGGGCTCTGCTGCCAGGCACCCAGGGACAGAACAAGAGGACACAACCTCAAGCAGTGCCAGGGCAGGTTCAGGCTGGATGCTAGGAAGAAGTTGTTGCCAGAGAGTGATTTGCATTGGAATGGGCTGCCCAGGGAGGTGGTGGAGTCCCCATCCCTGGAGGTGTTTAAGAGGAGGCTGCATGAGGCACTCAGTGCCAGGGGTTAGTTAATTAGAAGGTGTTAGGTGCTAGGTTGGACTCGATGATCCTAGAGGTCTTCGCCAGCCTGGTTCATTCTGTGATTGTGTGATGACATGAGCTGTGGAACTCTTTTCAAAGAGAGGACTACTAAGAGGAAAGGACAAACTCCTCCTCTGTGGTGTTCCCATTGTTTGCATGGACCTCATCCATCTTCCTGCAGTGACACTCAGATTCTGCAAGCACAATACAAAGAGATGAGCAAGGTAGTTATCTCCTTGCAGTCTGATCTTCCACAGAAGCCATGGTCTTACAAAGTGCCCCTTGAAAGCATCCTTGGTGTGTCTTCTGCATGGGAAGCCACCTGAGCTCTTTGTAGGCTGCAGTGTAAAAACCATAAGCTCAAGTTCAGCAGCTTTCCTGCCAGACTCCTGTGGCTCTGAGGAAAAAAAAAATAAAAAGAAAAGAAAAAAAATAAAGAGAGAGAAAACAAAAATAATAATCAGTCATTAAGGCCAAGCAAGAATTAGTTCTACCATAAATCTATATTCAACCTGTCCCCTGTACTCCTGGCATGTTTACTTGTATTTATAAAATTTGTTTTATGAATGATTTGCCATTAATGGAGAAAAGAGAGATTAAGAAACAAAAGCTGTAGCTTCAATCCATCATTAGGGAATTAATCAATTGGCAGCCTGTGCAGACAGCTATTTAGAGCTGTGGCCTGAACAGCTTAATTGGGGGAAACATGTTAAAAGGGCTAGAATGATGTTCAAAGTAGCATAAATTAGCCCATTTTGGACCTATCACGTGGCCTAATTTAACAATTTCTATACCTCAGAGTTTGGCAAGTGATGACATCTCTTGAGCTTCTCTGCAGCTTCCTACCCTGCTACCACTCTAAAGTCTATTTCCATCTGAAAATGATTAACTGGAAGCACTGCAGCAAGTCAATAAGAGGAGAGGGGAAGAAGTCTTCCAGCCTGCACTGTGGAGCATTGTCCAGCTTTGCCTCTCTCTGCTCAGCTTTGGTTGTTTGCAGCCACTGCTCCAAGTGAGGACAGAAGAAGGTGAAGGTCTCCTTCACCAGAGGACTGATGGTGCTGGGATGCTCCTTCCACTCCTACCTTCACCAGTGGAATGCAATCAGTTCCTACAATCCTGAGGGAAAACCAAGATGCACTTCAGAGTTTCCTGATTTTCATCTCAATTTATAAGGTGTTTTGGCCCCTGAAATGTGTCAAATAAAGGTGTTTGAGTACAGAAAAAGAAAAAAAAAAAAAAAAAGGAATAAATAAGGGCTGTGGGGTCAGGCCCAGCAGCTTTTACTGGGACTTAAAGCAATTTCATAGCCGTGCATTTGTGGAAGTTCAGCCTCTGCTGGGATCTGGACCTCCAACAGGTTTTGAATTCAGCAGAAAGTCTGCTCATGAAGGGCCCAACCAAATCCCCATGAAGTCCCAAACCCACTTGCAGGCTTGAAATCTGGGACTGGTCCCAGTGGTGAATTCCTCTGTCTCAGCATGTAGCTGACACTGGTGCAATCACAGAACCATAGAATGATAGAGGTTGGAAGGGACCTCTGGAGATCATCAAGTCCATCAAGATCATCAACCCCTTTGCCAGAGCAGGCTCACATAGGGCAGGTTGCACCACATGGTGTCCAGGCAGGCTTTGGCTGCAGAGAAAGAGACTCCACCACCTAGCTGGGTAGCCTGGTCCAGTACTCTGTCACCCTGAAATAAAAGAAATTTCTTCTCATGTTTAGGTGGAACTTGCAGCATTGTTCTGGTTGGAAGGGACCTCTGGAGATCATCAACCCTTCTACCAGAGCAGGTTCATGTAGGACAGGTTGCACAGAATGGTGTCCAGGCAGGCTTTGGCTGACTCCAGACAGAGACTCCACCACCTACCTGGGCAACCTGGTCCAGTACTCTGTCACCCTGAAATTAAAGAAGTTTCTCCTCATGTTTAGGTGGAACTTGCAGCATTAATTTTGTTGGAAGAGACCTCTAAGATCATCAAAGTCCAACCTTCAAGCTAAAGGTCCTGGTAAAGCAGCTCACACGGACACGCTTTGGGTTAAAGCTGCATTTTGGTTATATCCTGATCATGCACTTTCAGGTTGACTTTAATTTTTTTCTTGCTTTCATCCTTCCTTTTAAAAAATTTCCTAAGCAGGTTCCATAAGCCAGCTGTACCTGTTGCTGTGGCTGATTGTTGGTACTCAGAATGAATCTGGGGGAAGACAAGGCTCAGAGAAGGAGCTCATCTAAAAGCTAGAATGTGTGTAAATGCTGCTGGGAGTTAGGGTGAAATAGTCAAGTTCAGACATTGGCTTGAAGTCAACCAAGTCTCCAAGACTACACTGAGATGAGTCATGAGTAGTGTTAGTTCCTAGCAATCTGTACTGCAGATTCATACATCCAAGTTGGTGCTGCCACAGGGCACCATTGAGAAGAGATTGTCCTCATCCTACATCCAAGTTGGTGCTGCCACAGGGCACCACTGAGAAGAGATTGTCCTCATCCTACATCCAAGTTTGTGTTGTCACAGGACACCATTGGGAAGAGATTGTCCCATCCTACATCCAGGTTGGTGCTGCCACAGGACACCATTGAGAAGAGATTGTCCCCATCCTACATCCAAGTTGGTGCTGCCACAGGGCACCACTGAGAAGAGATTGTCCCCATCCTACATCCAAGTTGGTGCTGCCACAGGGCACCACTGTGAGGAGATTGTCCCCATCCTACATCCAAGTTGGTGCTGCCACAGGGCACCACTGTGAGGAGATTGTCCCCATCCTACATCCAAGTTGGTGCTGCCACAGGGCACCACTGTGAGGAGATTGTCCCCATCCTACATCCAAGTTGGTGCTGCCACAGGGCACCACTGTGAGGAGATTGTCCCCATCCTACATCCAAGTTGGTGCTGCCACAGGGCACCACTGTGAGGAGATTGTCCCCATCCTACATCCAAGTTTGTGTTGTCACAGGACACCATTGAGAAGAGATTGTCCCCATCCTACATCCAAGTTGGTGCTGCCACAGGGCACCACTGAGAAGAGACTGTCCCCATCCTCCTGACATCCACCCTCGAACCATCGATCAGCATTGGTGAGCCACGCCTCAGACTGCTCTTCTGCAAACCCCAGGCCCTCACTTAGTGCCCATAGGTTCTGTTGCTCAAGCAGTGCAGCCCACACATTCCCACCTCATTCAGTTCCTCCTGGTTACCTGACATGTCAGCAGAGACCTTCAAACAGCACCATTTAGCTGTAGGGCTCTAAATGTTTCAGCATCTGTGCCAGGCAGCACCCTGCCAACCCGGCTGAGCCAAAGCAACTTCATACAGATATTGGACATGACGTTTGTTTGGGAGCAAACTTCCTACCCTGCATTCCAGGCCTCGGGAGGCATCATGCCATCCTCTTTTATTCATCAGGAGTATGCTTAAATCCCAGGGCTGGCTCCTGTACAGCCTCCCCACATGCTGCCCGTCCAAAGGGGAAGTGCAGAATGTGGCATCCAGATGAGGTGCCGGGCAGGGCTGCTGTCAGCCAGACAGGTTTCATACACAGCATCAGTGGTAACTGTGTAACCTGTCAAGCTCTGGTAAAGAATGTGCAGTTCTTAGCCTGGGTCTTCTCCTGGTGGGTCAGAATAACTCAGTCTTTGGGTTTTAAGAAGTCAAAACAATTGCGTGTTCTACCTGAGCAGTGCTAAAATGTTCGGTCGTTGAGCAGCCAGCTCTCAGCTGGAGTCCTCTGGAGGCAAGCCTGAGTCATTCTGGTATGTTCTGAGCTTTCAGTGGCATAAATAAGATCAGAGTTTGATTGTCTTCTGCCAGAATGTCCAAACTAAATTGAGGTTCCAGTATTTTACCGTTCTTATTGCAAAGATGAGTTCAGAAGGTGTTGCCCCCAAAAGGCACAAAAGCAGCATCCCTCCTTTTGGTCTCAGAAGCCTTCAGAATGAGAGCAACCTGCAGCCACTGTCTGGGAGAAGGTAAATTGAGGACACAGCTAAGGCAAGGTGAAGAATTGCCATGCACTACTTGATGAATTTCTTGGTGCCCTTAATTACCAAACCAACTACAAATCATACAGCAACAAAAAGAGGGGGTCTGGAGCAAAGGTCTGGGCCATAAGGTGTGTGACCACTATGGGCTTCAGCTGCAGAGCAGCTCAAACACTGGCTGCTGCTGGAGATCTTCAGCACAGGACAAAGGCAGGGGGGCAAGAAGGCCTCTTGTTTATCAGCAGATTCCTGAGAGGGGAGGACAAGAGCATCCATGTCATTAGGCAGCTTTTGCAGGACAGAGCATTTGACTCCTTCTCCTCTTTCAGGAGCACACTCCTTCAGAGACCATAAAATCACAGAATCAGAGCATGGGCTGGGTTGGAAGGGACCTCCAAAGGTCATCCAGTCCAACCGCCTCTGCACTCAGCAGGGACTTCCTCAATTACATCAGGTTGCCCAGCTTGAATGTCTCCAGGGAACTGGCCTCAACCCCCTCCCTGAACGACCTGTTGCAGTATTCCAGCACTCTCATAGCAAAGAACTTGTTCCTAACATTCAATCTCAATCTGCTCTTCTCCAGTTTGAAACCATTGCCCTTGTCCTGTCACTGCAGGCCTTTGCAAACAGCTTCTCTGCATCCTTCATGTAGCCTCCTTCAGGTACTGGCAGGCTGCTGTTAGGTCTCCCCACAGCCTTCTCCTCTCCAGGCTGCACACCCCCAGCTCCCTCAGCCTGTCCTCACAGCAGAGCTGCTCCAACCCCCTGATCATTTTCGTGGCCTCCTCTGGACCTGTTCCATCAGGTCCATGTCCTTCCTATATCGAGGGTTGCAGACCTGGACACAGCACTGCTGGGACATGTTCACTTGCACCTGCAAAGACAGAAACAAGATCTCTCTGATGGGCACAGCATCCATTACTCCAGGAATACAGATTCTTTTCTGCCTGCCTCCACAGCATCAGTTGGCACAGGAAGTGAAGGCTGGAAGGCCAGGCTGTGTGGGGGGGAGCCAAGAGGTGATGATTTTGCTGTGCAGTGCTGGGTTTGCATTATTTCAGCTCAAATAAATAATACAGATGGGTCAGGATAGGGAGCAGAAAGTTAATCTGTCAGTTCTTCCTCCATCCTGTATATAGCACTGGGTGCTTGGCAGGCTGCAAAGCTTTCTCTTCATGCTGGGTCGGAAAATGCAGTGCCAAGAACTTGCAAAGAGACTCTTCTAAATGTTGCATGTGGAACTAGTAAGACTTTAAAGGAAAGTAAAAAGGAAAAGAAGGAAAAGATAAAGGAAAAGAAGGAAAGGATAAAGGAAAAGGAAAGAATAAAGGAAAACAAGGAAAGGATAAAGGAAAACAAGGAAAGGATAAAGGAAAGGATAAAGGAAAAGATAAAGGAAAAGAATGAAAAGATAAAGGAAAAGAAGGAAAGGATAAAGGAAAAGATAAAGGAAAAGAAGGAAAAGATAAAGGAAAAGAAGGAAAAGATAAAGGAAAAGGAGGAAAGGATAAAGGAAAAGAAGGAAAAGATAAAGGAAAAGAAGGAAAGGATAAAGGAAAAGAAGGAAAATATAAAGGAAAAGAACAAAAGGATAAATGAAAAGATAAAGGAAAAGAAGGAAAGGATAAAGGAAATGAAGGAGAAGATAAAAGAAAAGAAGGAGAAGATAAAGGAAAAGAAGAAGATAAAGAAAAAGAAGGAAAGAATAAAGGAAAATAAGGAAAACATAAAGGAGAAGAAGGAAAGGATAAAGGAAAAGAAGGAAAGGAAAAGGAAAAGAAGGAAAATATAAAGAGAAAGAAAACTAGAAAAGAAGGAGCAGATAAAGGAAAAGAAGGAAAGGATAAAGGAGAAGAAGGAAAAGGTACAGGAAAAGAAGGAAAGGATGAAGAAAAAAAGGAAAAGATAAAGGAAAAGAAGGAAAGGATAAAGGAAAAGATAAAGGAAAAGAAGGAAAGGACAAAGGAAAAGAAGGAAAATATAAAGGAGAAGAAGGAAAGGATAAAGGAAAAGAAGGAAAGGATAAAGAAGGAAAATATAAACAGAAAGAAAAACAGAAAAGAAGGAGAAGATAAAGGAAAAGAAGGAAAGGATAAAGGAGAAGAAAGAAAAGGTACAGGAAAAGAAGGAAAGGATAAAGGAAAAGGTACAGGAAAAGAAGGAAAGGATAAAGGAAAAAAAGGAAAAGATGCAGGAAAAGAAGGAAAAGACAAAGGAAAAGAAGGAAAAGGTAAAGGAGAAGAAGGAAAAGACACAAGAAAATAAGGAAAAGGTAAAGGAAAAGAAGGAAAATATACAGGAAAAGAAGGAAAGGATAAAGGAAAAGAAGGGAAGGATAAAGAAAAGAAGGAAAGGATAAAGAAAAGAAGGAAAAGGAAAAGAAGGAAAGGATAAAGAAAAGAAGGAAAATATAAAAGGAAAGAAAAATAGAAAAGAAGACAAAGATAAAGACAAAGAAGGAGAAGATAAAGGAAAAGAAGGAAAGGATAAAGGAAAAGAAAAATATGAAAGAAAAGAAGAAGATAAAGGGAAAGAAGGAAAAGATAACAGGAAAGAAGGAAAGGATAAAGGAGAAGGAAAGGATAAAGGAAAAGAAAGCAGGTGTGACCTCATAGCCTGTGCAGTTCCAGTCCATCCTCCTACACCTTCTAGAGCCACACAAACCAATGCACAAGCTTAAAACCTCACTGGGTTTCAGAGCCTTTCTCTTGGTATTTAAGTTACACAAAACTTCATCTCAGGAAATAAAAGTGGAATGGAGAACTGGGAGAGGAAAAGAAGCAGGTTTTCATGGAATGGGAAATTTCTACCACTTTAGCCTGCCTGCCACCTCCCCTTGCTCCTGGTGTGCACAAGCCCATGGGTTGAAGTGTGCAGAATGAGCCAAGGGCAACTACTGACATTACCCAGGAGCTTATTGAACGCACCAGAGCAGAAGCAAAGTCGCATGGAAGAACTCCCAGCTGCACACTATTGCCAAACTTCCTACCTGTAGGAACTCCCCCTACTAATCTCAGCTGCCTACACTGAAATCACTGCAAGAATCTTCCTGTTTGGGGTTGAGTTCTTGTTATTTTCCACTCATAGCATGCAGCGTGGGTTCTGTGTGTGCTTCCCAGCACACAGCTCCTTTCCCACCAGCTTCAAAGATGAATGTGAAGTGGTCATGGTTTGGAGAGATGCCTGTTTACATTTGCAGGCCTGCCCACTTAAAAGGAAGCAGGGATGGTTTGCTTTGAAACAGTGAAGGGTCTCCAGGAAAAAATCTGCCATAATAATCAGAGTTCACCTACTCCAACCCCCTCTGCCATGGACCTCTGAGAATCATAGAATAAACCAGGTTGAAAGAGACCTTCAAACTCATCCAACCCAACCTAGCACCCAGCCCTAGCCAATCAACCAGACCATGGCACTAAGTGCCCCAGCCAGGCTTTGCTTGAACACCTCTGGGGATGGGGACTCCACCACCTCCCTGGGCAGCCCATTCCAGTGCCAATCTCTCTCTCTGGCAAGAACTTCCTCCTAACTAGACACCTCTTGTAATAGTGGGAGGTGTCCCTGCTTATGGCAGAGGGTTGGAACTAGATGATCTTTGAGGTCTATGATTCTGTGATTCTACCATTCTATGATTCTATGAACACCCAGCCTAGACCTCCCCTGGTACAACTTCAGGCTGTGTCCTCTTGTTCTTTTGCTGTTGCCTGGCAGCAGAGCCCACCCCCAGCTGGCCACAACCTCCTTTCAGGTAGCTGCAGAGAGCAATGAGCTCTGCCCTGAGCCTCCTCTTGTGCAGGCTGCACACCCCCAGCTCCCTCAGCCTCTCCTCACAGGGCTGTGCTCCAGGCCCCTCCCCAGCCTTGCTGCCCTTCTCTGGACACCTTCCAGCACCTCAACATCTCTCTTGAATTGAGGGGCCCAGAACTGGACACAGCACTCAAGGTGTGGCCTGAGCAGTGCTGAGCACAGAGGCAGAATAACCTCTCTGCTCCTGCTGCCCACACTGCTCCTGATCCAGGCCAGGATGTTCATTGCTCAGCTTGGAAGGGACTGTGGATTTCTTTTTTTTTTTTTTTTCCCCCACTCTTCTTGCTTGCAATCTTCTGATAGCACTAAAAGCTAATTCTTTCATTAATATTTTTGTCTCTTCCTAAAACGAGTTTCCACACTTAGCTAATTTTGTGTGGCATGAGCAAGAACTGTCTAAAGCTTGGAGCACTGCATCATTTATAATACTCCTGCTAATTGAAGCAGTGTGGGCCAAATCTAAATAGAATGTCAACTTCAGCAGTTTTGGGAAAATTGTGTGTCAGATAGCATTATGCTCACAGGATATTGTGGGAGGAAATAGGCAGTAATCAATATGCTATATCAATGAGCTGGAATTGACTTCTGCTTGGCAATGGAACTTTAGCCTGCATGGACACATCAGCTGAGAAATGCTCTGAAAGCCACCTAGCTTTGCTTAGAAGCTTGGATAACCCATAAATGACACAAGACCATTACATCAAGTTGGAAAGTGTCCAAAGAAGGGCCAGGAAAGTGTTCAGAGGGTTGGCAGTGCTGCCCTGTGAGGAGAGGCTGAGAGCTGGGGGTGTGCAGCCTGCAGAAGGGAAGGCTCAGGGTAGACCTTGTCACCACACATGGAGGGAGGCTGCCAGCAGGATGGAGACTCCCTTTGTATGAGGAGTCAGTTGGAAATGCCAAGGGGTGATGGGGACAAGTTACTGCTGGGGAGGTTCCCATGGACTGCAGGAGGAAATGTTTGCCCCTGGGAAGAGTCAGAGACTGGAATCATCTCCCAAGGGAAGCAGTGGAGTGCCCTGCATGGGGCAGGCTGAAGGCTCAGCTTGGCAGGGTGCTGGGCAGCTCAGTTCAGCTCTGCTATCAGCTGGAGAGGTTGAAGCAGATGGTCCTGAGGGCCCCTTCCCACCTGGTACTCTGGCACTCTGTGGAATTCTGTGATTTTCAAACAACCTAAAATGTGAGATGAAGGTAAAACGAGGCCAAACCTGACACTTCAGTGTGGTCCAACTACCCATGCCCATCAGTGGGTATTCTGTGCTGGCTGCAAAGCTAACCTTGCAAGGGGTCCCTTCCCACCTGGCACTCTTACCTTTTTTTTTCTTTTTCCATTCACTGAGTTGTGAGCTGAGAGCTTTTCCTAACCTTGCTTCCCTAAGCAGGAAGGGTAAGAGCAGTGCAGGTTGCTGCCAGTCAGCGCTCAAGGCTTTCTCAAACAAATACAGGTTCATAACCTCTCTATCCCAAACTATATTTCTGCTCCACTGCAGCAGCCACTAAATTACTCCCAGCTAAACTCCCTTTCACCATGAATCATCTCACTAATGAGGCAGACCCAGGCACCAGACCCCCCTGCTCTGGAGAGCTACCACCTCCACCACCTAGGACCGACTAACCCAGACCATGTGCACGCGGCCACCCTTCAGCAGCCTTAATGGCACAAGGGTTTGGTTTGATTGGCTCAGATGGATGAAGCAAAGCAGCAGCTGGGAGGAGCTATTTGATTAATAATAAATAGATATCAAGATTTATGATGAAGATAGAACATCTTAATGATTTAGCATAGCAATGAAGCCAATAGGCTGCTGTTCCAATCCGATTTCTACAAATTTGTGTAATCCTCAGGGTAAAACAATTTAATGTGCTGTCTCTTTTATAGTTACAAAAGGCCTTTCATATGATCAATTATACATAAGAGTGTAATAAATGTAACTTTCTTCATACTAATCACATCTAACTTAAATTCTCTTGTTGGTCTTTGGAGTGCGTGTAGCATTCCCCATAAAGTTTTTAGTCTCAGCTCTTAGCAAAAGTTAATACACCCAGAACTTCCAAATAAATCATCAGTACAAGGGTCTTCACACCACTCAGGCTGCTCAGACAATGCATTTTATTAACAAGGCACTCCCTCCTTCTGGCCATCCCCCTTGCTTACCACACCAAGCTTGCTGCTTCCCTCTAAGAGGCTGCCTGGAGGTTGTGGTGCTGCATCTCTGAAGTTCTGCTAAGCAGCATCGCAGCAACATCAGTTTGATCTTGCTGCAGTAGATGACTCTGCCAGGGTTCACCTCCTTCACTGTATCTGCAGTAAAACTAGTTCATGTTCAGGATGTCACAGGCTCACAGGATGTCAGGGATTGGAAAGGACCCAAAGACATCATCCAGTCCAATCACCCTGCTAGAGCAGGACCAGACAATCCAGCTCAAGGCACACAGGAACATATCCAGACAGGCCTGGAAAGGCTCCAGAGAAGGAGACTCCACAGCCTCTCTGGGCAGCCTGTGCCAGTGCTCTGGGACACTCCCAGTCAAGAAGTTCCCCTTGTGTTGAGCTGGAACCTCCTGTGCTGCAGCTTCCATCCATTGCTCCTTGTCCTATCCCAGGCAGCAGTGAGCAGAGCCTGCCCCCGCCCTCCTGACCCCCAACCCTCAAAGAGTTATAAACATTGATTAAATCCCCTCTCAGTCTTCTCTTCTCCAGACTAAGCAGCCCCAGGTCCCTCAGTCTCTCCTCACCAGGCAGTGCTCAGTCCCCTCATCATCCTCATAGCCCTCTGCTGGATTCTCTCCAGCAGATCCCTGTCCCTCTTCAACTGGGGAGCCCAAAGCTGAAGCCAGTACTTGTGATGAGCTCTCACCAGGGCAGAGTAGAGGGGGAGGATCTCTTGATCTGCTGGACACACTCTGCTTAATGTTCCCCAAGACCCCATTGGCCTCTTGCCCACCAGGGCACATTGCTGCCCATGGATGTTCTCCCCCAGCACTCCCAGGTCCCTCTCCACAGGGCTGCTCTCCAGCAGTCACCTTCCATCCTGGACTGCTGCAGTTTATTCTTCCTCCCCAGGTGCAGGACTCTGCACTTGTCCTTGTTGAGCCTCATTTGGTTCCTCTGTCCATATTTTTGCTAACACATGAGCTGCTTGGGAGGGGGATGTCCAATGATAGGACAAGGGGACAACAGGTGCAAGCTGGAGCAGAGAAGGTTCCACATGAACCTTTTCTTTCAGTGTGAGGGTGACAGAGCCCTGGAGCAGGTTGCCTCGAGAGGTTGTGCAGGCTGAGGGAGTTGGGGTTGGAGCAGAGGAGCCTGAGGGCTGCCCCCATTGCTGCTGGTAGAGATGTGCAGGGCAGTGTTGGGAGGACACAGCCAGTCCCTGCTTGAGGATGGGCAAGGACAGGACAAGGGGCACTGGGGGCAAGCTGGAGCTGAGCAGATTCCATGGGAACATGAGGAGAAACTCCTTCACTGTGAGGGTGTAGTGGTTCTGGGAGTTACCTGCTCACACACACAATCAATTCACCCAGACTCGACTCAGCTGGCTGCAAGTTAAGGAATGAAGCTTTCTGTTCACAGCTCAGCACAATGTACAAGCAGATATGTACAACATATTACAAATATTTACAGCTATATACAGTAGTATCCAAGTTAAAAGTAATACAGAAACACAATAGCCTTCCCAGGGGCTCCCAACCACCCTTCCACCTTCTTTCCAAACCTTCCCTTATCCCAGAATCTGCCTTACTTGTGAGGTGTGTTGGAAGAATCAACAAGGGGGGCTTAGAAGGAAATGATTAGTTGGGTTACACAGATCCAAGCAGAGGAGCTAATAATGCAGCCAGAGCCAGAGAGAGACACAGACTGCCCTGTCTATGTTTATTCCCTTGCTTTTATAGGTCCCAGCAAGCCTATGAGTGAAGCAGACATCACCACTCTTTTTTTCTTCTCACAGCCTATAATCTGACTTTTCTCATTCAAATATTCCAATTAAACTCAAACCAGTACAGAGGGTGACCAAACACTGGGACAGGCTGCCCAAAGAGGTTGAGGAGCCTCCTTCTCTGGAGACATTCAGATCCCACCTGGATGTGTTCCTGTGTGACCTAGGTGACCCTGTTCTGGCAGTGGGGCAGGACTAGATGATCTCTTGAAGTCCCTTCCAACTCCTAACTTTGTGGAATTAGGAAGAATTTCTTTGCTCAAGAGTGGTCAGGTAGTGGAACAGGCTGCCCAGGAAGGTGGTGTGGAGGGGTTCAAAAGAACATCTGGGCATGGCCCTGCCTATGGCAGGGAGTTGGAACTAGATGATCCTTGAGGTCACTTCCAACCTTACCATTCTATGATTCTATGGCATTTGGGATGTGGTTTAATGGTCATGGTGGTGTCAGGTTGGCAGTTGGACTTAATGATCTTGAAGGTCTTTTCCAAGTGAAACAATTCTGTGATGCTGTGGCCTAGAGCAGTGCAAGAATAGCATAAAGACAAAGTAATAGCAGTATCTTGCCTAGCAGACAGAGCACAACTGGCAGCTGGATCTGCAGGAACACATGGAGACAAAGAGTCTCAAAAGTCATGTGGCTTATTAGAAGTTGCAGCTCAGAATTAGCATCTAATGTGATTTTGGTTTCTAATTTTGCAGAACTTCATTTCATAAAAGGAAATTGCATGAGGCCTTTCCATCTGAGAGGGGAAGAGAGGCAGAGACAGAGGATGTACACCTCACATGCACACCCAGTAACAGTCCTGAAGGTACCTATAGGGGGCTGTGGGGAAGGCAGCAGCAGAAACCGAGAGCAATAGAAAGAGACTGTGGAAAACTGAGTCCTGGGCTACATCAAGAGCAGTGTGGGCAGCAGGGCAAGGGAGGGGATTGTGCCCCTTGGCTCTGTTCTCCTCAGACCCCACCTGCAGTCCTGGGTGCAGTTGTGGAGCCCCCAGCACAGGAAGGACATGGAAGTGTTGGAGCCAGTGCAGAGGAGGCCACCAAGATGCTGAGAGGGCTGCAGCAGCTGTGCTGTGAGGACAGGCTGAGAGAGTTGGGGCTCTGCAGCCTGGAGAAGAGAAGGCTTCCAGGAGAGCTTGGATTGGCCTTGCAGGATCTGAAGGGGACTCCAGGAAGGCTGTGGAGGGACTATTGACAAGGTCTGGGAATGCCAGGACAAGGGGAATGGCTTTAAACTGGCGGAGGTGGGATTTAAACTGGATGTTAGGAGGAAGTTTGCAGTGAGGGTGGTGAGACACTGGCACAGGCTGCCCAGGGAGGTTGTGGCTGCTCCCTCCCTGGAGGTGTTCAAGGCCAGGTTGGATAAGGCCTTGAGTGACCTGTACTAGTGGGAGGTGTCCCTGCCTATGGCAGGGGGTTGGAACTAGACGAACTTTGAGGTCCCTTCCAGCCTTACCATTCTGTGATTCTATGATTCTATGAAAAAGTCTTCCTGCTGTGTTCCAGCTACCTGGTTTGGCAAGCACAGTGTTCTTCAGGATGCATGGCAATGGTATGCAATGTGTGCTCCTCCACAATCAGACATCCACAGGATACTCAGAGGGTGAGGACTTGGTTGGAAGCAGTTGAGACCACTCAAGCAGGTGAAAAAGAGGAAAAAATATTGAGTGCCTGAGGGCTGAGAGAGAAAACTTGACACATGGCTGTAGGTGCCTGGAGTGAGAGTGAGAAAGAGAATTCTGTGAGACACTTTTCTTACAGGCACTGGAGACCTTAGAATTTTGGGTAAGTGCTAAGCCTTTGGGTCCTCCTTTGAAACCAGTCCTAAGGACTTTTGATCTGATTGAGAATAGGCTTTTTTCTGTGAAAATGCCTCATGTTTGGGAGGGGATGGGTGTGTGGAAATGATGAGAGAGAGAGAGAGACAACAGCTGTCAAAGAGATCCTTCATGAGCGGAACTTTGGGATCTGTGTGTAAAAATGGACACACCAGGAGCTCATCCACCCATCCATGCCTGTGATGCAATTCATGGCTTGGGAAAAACAAAACACAAAACAAGCAAAGAAACAAAAAACCACAATTCTTGGCCTGAAATTGTGCCAGGGGAGGGTTAGGTTGGAGATTAGGAAAAATTTCTTTGCTGCAAGAGTGGTCAGGGATTGGAAGAGGCTGCCCAGGGAGGTGGTGAAGTCCCAATGGAAGTGTTCAAGAAACCTGTGGCCGTGGCATTTGGGGACAGGGTTTAGTGGCTATGGTGGTGCTGGCTTGAAGGTTGGACTTGGTCTTAGAGGTCTTTTCCAACCAAAACAATGACATAATTTGATGATTCTAAAATAAATAGATTTGGAGTTTTTTTATTATTATTAGTAGTAGTAGTAGCAGTAGTAGTAGTAATAGTAGTAGTAGTAACAGTTGTAGTAGTAGTACTATTATTAACATTCACATTCATATTCACATTCACCTAACATTCTTATTATTATTATTATTAGGGCATGGAAGTGTTGGAGCAGGTCCAGAGGAGGGCCACAAAGATGATCAGAGGGCTGCAGCAGCTCTGCTATGAGGGCAGGCTGAGAGAGTTGGGGCTCTGCAGCCTGGAGAGAAGAAGGCTTCCAGGAGACTTTGGAGTGGCCTTGCAGGATCTGAAGGGGGCTTCAGGAAGGCTGGGGAGGGACTATTGACAAGGTCTGGGAATGCCAGGACAAGGGGAATGGGTTTGAAGTGTCAGAGGGGA
>VWZE01012349.1:79096-94055 GCA_013396675.1 Eubucco bourcierii | reverse complement strand
GCCTTGAGTGACCTGTGCTAGTGGGAGGTGTCCCTGCCTATGGCAGGGGGTTGGAACTGGCTGATCCTTGAGGTCCCTTCCAACCTTCCCATTCTATGATTCTATGATTCAATCCCTTCTTGCTTAAAACCGGCACAAGCAGGGGAATTGGGTGATGTAGGACTTTGAGGTGATAAAATGTCCTTAAGATGTACAAACACATAAGATTTCTGGGAATTATGCACTTTACATATTTGAATGAGGGAGTTCTGAGAGAATCAAGGAACATTTCAGAGAGATTACAGGAAACACAAGGGAAATTTTTACTTAAAAATTGTATATACAGAGTTGACTTGAGACACCTACAGAATAACTATGAAAAATTAAATTACTAAGCCTAAACTAACTAAAATATCCTAATTCCCCTACCTGCTCCAAACCTTGATCAGCCAGTCGAGGTCCCGTGGGTCCCCAGCCTTCCAGAAGGTGACAATGTATTTAAAGTACAGGAATAATTATCCAGGACCCTCTGTTTAATGCTGTCTATGGCTGGCCCAGCACTATGGCTGTGCAGGACTACACCAAAAGAAGGATTTCACAGAATGGGAAGGTTGGAAGGGACCTCAAAGATCATCTAGTTCCAACCCCCTGCCATAGACAGGGACACCTCCCACTAGCACAGGTCACTCAAGGTCTCATCCAACCTGGTCCTGAACACCTCCAAGGGAGGTTGTGGAGCTTCTGTGCTTCACAGCCTCCCTGGGCAACCTGTGCCAGTCTCTCACCACCCTCACTTCTTCCTAACATCCAGTTTCAATCTCCCCTCTGACACTTCAAACCCATTCCCCTTGTCCTGCCATTCCCAGACCTTGTCAATAGTCCCTCCCCAGCCTTCCTGCAGCCCCCTTCAGATCCTGCAAGGCCACTCCAAGCTCTCCTGGAAGCCTTCTCCTCTCCAGGCTGCACAGCCCCAACTCTCTCAGCCTGTCCTCACAGCAGAGCTGCTGCAGCCCTCTCAGCATCTTGGTGGCTGCCTCTGCACTGGCTCCAACACTTCCATGTCCTTCCTGTGCTGGGGGCTCCAGAACTGCACCCAGGACTGCAGGTGGGGTCTGAGGAGAGCAGAGCCAAGGGGCACAATCCCCTCCCTTGCCCTGCTGCCCACACTGCTCTTGCTGCAGCCCCAGTCTCTCATTCCCCAGGCTTGCAGATCCAGGCAGACTGGGATGAAGAATATGCTCAAATGTGGGATGAAGCGTTGGTGGAGCTGACATCCTGAGAGATGCAATCCCTTCCCTGTTTCCTTGGGGCTCTGTACTCTCTGAAACCCCCCTCAGAATTTGGAGATGAGGCCTATATTGAATCATTTCTCTTGGAAAAGACCTCTAATACTGTGCAAATCCAACTATTGATCCAAACCATGTTCCCAAAGTGCCATGGCCACACCTTCCTTCAGCACCTCCAGCCATGGGCACTCCACCACCTCCCTGGGCAGCCTCTGCCAATCCCTCAGCACTCTGGCACCAAACACATTTTTCCTCCACTCCAACCTAACCTTCCCCTGGCACAATTTCAGGACATTTCTTCTCCTTCCATCACCTGAGCCTAGGGAGCAGAGCCGAACCCTCACCTGGCTGCAGCCTCCTCTCAGGGAGCTGCAGAGAGCAATGAGCTCTGCCCTCAGCCTCCTCTTCTCCACACTGCACACCTCCAGCTCCCTCAGCTGCTCCTTCCCAACCCTCTTCTCCAGATCCTTCCCCAGCTTTGCTGCACTTCTCTGGACCTACTCCAGCCCTCAATGTCCTTCTTGGACTGAGGAGCCCAAACCTGAAGCCAGCACTCAAGTTGTGTCCTCACCAGTGCTGAGTACAGAGCTGCCCTGCTGCTGCTGGCCATACCATGGTTGATCCAGGCCAGGATGCTGATGCCCTTCTTAGCCACCTGGGCATACCCTGACTCATCTTCAGCTACTGTCAACCAACACCCCCAGGTCCTTTTCTGCTGGGCAGTTTCCAGCCACTCTGCCCCAAGCCTGGAGTGTTAATGGGAATGTTGCAACCCAAGGTTAGGACCCAGCACTTGGCTTTGTTAAACCTCACACAACTGACCTTGGCTCTTCCAACCTTCTCCAGTCATGCTCCATATTCCTGAACCATTTTACCTCTCACAGGACTTTGCCACTGCTCCCTTGGGGTTTTTTTTTGCACAGAGGTTATTTTCCTTGTTGCTTTTCTGCTGGGTAGTTTCCAACAACTCTGCCCCAAGCCTGGAGTGTTAATGGAGAGATTGCAACCCAAGGGTAGGACCCAGCACTTGGCTTTGTTAAACCTCACACAACTGACCTTGGCTCTTCCAACCTTCTCCCATCATGCTCCACATTCCTAAACCATCTTAATGGGGATGTTAAGGGGGAGTTGCAACTCAAGGTTAGGACCCAGCACTTGGCTTTGTTAAACCTCACACAACTGACCTTGGCTCTTCCAACCTTCTCCCATCATGCTCCACATTCCTAAACCATTTTAATGGGGATGTTAATGGGGAGTTGCAACTCAAGGTTAGGACCCAGCACTTGGCTTTGTTAAACCTCACACAACTGACCTTGGCTCTTCCAACTTTCTCCAGTCCTGCTCCACATTCCTAAACCATTTTACCTCTCAAGCTTGGAGCACTCTTGGGGTAGTTGCAACCCAAATGCAGGACCCAGCACCCAGCCTTGGTTCCTGCTCACCTTGCATTTCCAGACCACAAGGAAGCATTGCCTCTCCCTCCCTCATCTGGAGCAAACCATTGTCATTTTCAGTTGCTATTTGCTCAGAAAACGCTGGCTGCTGGATAACAAGGGCTGACGTGACCCAGTCTGCAAATAGTGTGTTGTGGCAGCCTGGAAGATAATGTGTGTTGCCTCTGAATTCACAAAGGGGGGAAACTTTGAAACATTTTAAAAATGCAGGTGCACAAATTACTCATGCCAGGAGCAGCAGTGGCATTTTGTAATAAAATCTTGTGTTTATTCTCCACTGCTGAACACACATACCTTACAGCTCCCAGGAGGGCGTTGTCCTCCGCTACCCGCTGAGCAATTTGCAGATGGATTAAATCCATGTGCAAGATGAAACACAACTTGCAGGTTTCTGATGGGCAGGGGTTAGCCTTGCAGTCAGCAGAGAACTCTCACTGATGGGCATGGGCATATAGATCACATTGAAGCGTGGGCAGCAGGGCAAGGGAGGGGATTGTGCCCCTTGGCTCTGCTCTCTTCAGACCCCAACTGCAGTCCTGGGTGCAGTTCTGGAGCCCCCAGCACAGGAAGGACATGGAAGTGTTGAAGCCAATGCAGAGGAGGCCACCAAGATGCTGAGAGGGCTGCAGCAGCTGTGGTGTGAGGACAGGCTGAGAGAGTTGGGACTCTGCAGCCTGGAGAGGAGAAGGCTTCCAGGAGACCTTGGAGTAATCTTCCAGGATCTGAAGGGGGCTCCAGGAAGGCTGTGGAGGGACTATTGACAAGGGCTGGGAATGCCAGGACAAGGGACAATGGGTTTGAAGTGTCAGAGGGGAGATTGAAAGTGGATGTTAGGAGGAAGTTGTTTGCAGTGAGGGTGGTGAGACACTGGCACAGGTTGCCCAGGGAGGTTGTGGAGCACAGAATCACAGAATGTGAGCTTTGATCCAACCATGTGGATCCCAGTCTGAGCTGCACTCCTGGGTTCTGTGTTCCCAGGTGCCAGACCCTGCACTTGTCCCTGCTGAACTTCATAAGGTTCTTGCTGGCCAACTCCTTCAGCCTGTTCAGGTCTCCCTGGAGGGTGACTGCTCCCTTCTGGAGTGCCAACCTCCCCACTCATCCTGCTGTCATCTTCAACCTTCATCAGGGGACTCCTGATCCCAACATCCAGGTCACTCATGAAGATACTGAACAGTGGCAGGCCCAATACTGATGCCTGGGGGACCCCACTTGTGTCTGGCTGCCAGCCTGGGAAGGAACCACTGAGTGCCACCCCTGAGCAGGTCCTGTCAGCCACTGCCCCACCACTTGTCTAGGTCATCATATGCCAGCTTCCCTGGGAGGAGGCATGGGAGGACTGTGTCAGAAGCCTTGGAGAATTCCAGGTAGACAGTGTCAACCATGTGTGTGAGTATTAAGAATGCTGCTGGGGTCTCAGGGCAAAGCTACACCCAAATAACCATCAGACACCAACCACAGAGCTTTTGAGCATTCTCTGCTTTGATTGTTTGGCCTTCCAGAATGTTGCCTTGCTTGCTAGCAGTAGGATGCACAGAACAGAGAAGTGTGCCAAGAGTCTGACAATAATTTCAGGAAGGTCTTTACTGAAGGAGTGGTTTAGCCTGTGGATTCCAGCAGCAATTAATATAGTCAGAAGGAGAATTTGCTGCAAACTCATCTATTGATCTGCAAATTTCTCTCTCCCTCTCACGTGGCAGCTGTTGTCTAGACTCCACAAATTATTTTGAAGAATATTTTTATTTTTTCAATACAAATCACTTGATCAAAACTCCTCTTGGAAAGCAGGCAGATCAGGCTGCCTCACCCAGCTGCAGCAGCTCATCTCTGTCACCCTTTGGCCATTTCCCTTTTTGCTTTGCAGCAATTCCTGCTCATACCAGTCAGTCTCTGCACCAGGTCTCCCTTTGCCTTTCCTTCCTTATTTGCTATCCCCAAATTCTCACTCAAAGGCATAGTAGCAATGTGGAGAGAACACAAATATCCCACATTTTAGGTCCAGGAGAATTTTACTTAAGTAAAAGTAGTGGTCCCTAGAGCTGGGGAGGTATATGTTAGCCCTAGGAGGAGAGGCTGAGGGAGCTGGGGGTGTGCAGCCTGCACAAGAGGAGGCTCAGGGTAGGCCTCAGTGCTGCCTACAGCTACCTGAAGGGAGGTTGTAGCCAGCTGGGGTTGGGCTCTGCTGCCAGGTACCCAGGGACAGAACAAGAGGACACAACCTCAAGCTGTGCCAAGGCAGGGTCAGGCTGGATGTTAGGAAGAAGTTGTTGCCAGAGAGAGTGATTGGCATTGGAATGGGCTGCCCAGGGAGGTGGTGGAGTGCCCATCCCTGGAGGTGTTTAAGAGGAGGCTGCATGAGGCACTCAGTGCCATGGCTTAGTTAATTAGAAGATGTTAGGTATTGAGCTGGACTCGATGATCTCAGAGGTCTTTTCCATCCTGCTTAATACTGTGATCCTCTGACTGTGATTCTGTGATTCTGTGATTCTATGATTCTGTGGCTCATTCTGTGACTGTGACTCTGTGATTCTGTGACTCTGTGACTCTGTGATTCTGTGATTCTGTGATTCTGTGACTCTGATTCTGTGACTCTGTGATTCTGTGATTCCATGATTCTATGATTCTTTGGTTCTTCTGTGACTCTGGTGACTCTGTGACTCTGTGGCTCTGTGACTCTGTGGCTCTTTGACTCTGTGACTCTGTGATTCTGTGACTCTGATATTCTCTGACTCTGTGACTCTCTCGACTCTGATATTTGCACTGCTACAACCAGAGGGCTTTTCTGTGAGGGCAAAACCAAACCCAGGTCAGCCACTAAAAGGGAAACAACACCATCCTCTCCAGCCCATGATGCATATTCCTCTGCCTTGCTGCCTGCTGCTGTGAGCACCAAGCAATAGCAAGCCAGGATTGATCAGTTGTCGCGGGCAGCATGCTGGGCTGATGGATCAGCAGTGGCATATGTGCAGCTGTGCAAGTCTGGTAGCAAGGTGTGTCAGCCTGCTTCTGCTACCCGATGCCCATCCCAGCCATCTTTTGTTTCTATTGTTGTAGGACCATCAATCAGGCAGGAGGAAAAGGGGAATCACAACATCCCTCACTGCGGGGCTGTCTGCCTCACCCACTCTCCGCCCCAGACCCTTGGCAGCTCCCCCCCAACCCCAGCTGAAATGGGCTTTAAATTGCCTTCTTGAGACCATTTGCATTTTGTTCTCAACCAGGTTTGCTTTCACTCAGTCCATTTTTGAAGGGGGGAGCAAGAGAGGGGATTGTATTTGGAGGCCTTGATTCTCTTCTCTCACCTGGTTTACAAATGCACAGTGCCTTTGGCATTATTCCTAATGATACTCAACCTCTGGAGAGATCCAGGACCTTAATGCAACCAAAGAGTGTCAGCTGTGCCTTTTCCCAGTGCTAGCTTGTTGGTTTTTTTTTCCTGGTGATGTCAGGAGTCACAAGCTGGCACTCCTGGGAGCAGAGAAATCCAAGTGACTGACAACACTGAGCAGAAATCCATCCCTGCCCCTGGGGAGCCAGCACACCAGACAGACTGGCACAGGGATAAGCAGGGCTGCTCAGGGAGGAAAGAACCACCACAAAGTGAGCCATAAGCAGACACAGATTACCACACAGCTAAATCACAGAGAAGCTCTCTGCTGAGTTCCCTCTTTCATTTGTGTTTTGATTGCTTCAATGTCTCATTTGTGGCATGAATTGATCATTTTGTCCATTGGTTTCCTTCACACATCTTGATGATTTTTCATAGAATAGGCAGGGACACCTCCCACTAGCACAGGTCACTCAAGGACTCATCCAACCTGACCTTGAACACCTCCAGGGAGGGAGCAGCCACAACCTCCATGGGCAACCTGTGCCAGTGTCTCACCACCCTCACTGCAAACAACTTCCTCCTAACATCCACTTTCAGTCTCCCCTCTGACACTTCAAACCCATTCCCCTTGTCCTGGCATTCCCAGACCTTGTCAATAGTCCCTCCACAGCCTTCCTGTTGGTCCCCTTCAGATCCTGGAAGATTACTCCAAGCTCTCCTGGAAGCCTTCTCCTCTCCAGGCTACAGAGCCCCAACTCTCTCAGTCTGTCCTCACAGCAGAGCTGCTGCAGCCCTCTCAGCATCTTGGTGGCCTCCTCTGCACTGCCTCCAACACTTCCATGGCCTTCCTGTGCTGGGGGCTCCACAACTGCACCCAGGACTGCAGGTGGTGTCTGAGGAGAGCAGAGCCAAGGGGCACAATCCCCTCCCTTGCCCTGCTGCCCACACTGCTCTTGCTGTAGCCCAGCACACAGTTGCTGTCTGGGCTGCACTCACACTGCAGCCTCAGCTTGAGCTTTTCCTCACCCCAGACCCCCAGGGCCTGTTCCTCAGGGCTGCTCTCAGCTATTCCCCACCCAGCCTGGAGCTGTGCTTGGCATTGTGCCTACCCAGGTGCAGGACCTTACACTTGGCCTTGTTGAATGTCCTGAGGTTGGCCTGGGCACAGCTCTACAGCCTGTCCAGGTCCCTCTGGTAATCTGGTTCCAACACTGCTGCCATAGGAAGGTACACCTCCTGAAATGCAAACCCACCAGCCTGGAGAAAAGAAGGTTCTTAGAGTGACCTTAGAGCAGCCTTCCAGTACCTGAAGGGGGCTACAGGAGAGCTGGGGATGAACTTTTTGACAAGAGTTTGGAGAGACAGGATGAGAGACATTAGGAAGAAGTTATTTACCATGAGACTGGTGAGGGATTGTCCCAGGGAGGTTTAGATTGGATATTAGGAAAAATGTCTTTGGTGCCAGAGAGGTCAGGGATTGGCAGAGTCTGCCCAAGGGGGTGATGGAGTCCCCATGCCTGGAGGTGTTGCAGAAAGCTGTGGCCATGGCACCTGGGGACATGGTTTAGTGGCCATGGTGGGGTTGGGTTGCTGGTTGGACTGGATGGCTATGGAGGTCTTTTCCAACCCAAACAATTCTATGATTCTATTATTCCACCTGTGATGTCTTCATTAAATCAAATGCTTTGTGTGATCCAGCAGCTGAAAGCAGCAGATCCAAGCTAGTTACTGTACACCATGGCTATGCCATGAAATCAGATACACCACACAACTCTAAAAGAGCTTTAGGAACAAAATATTCTCCCATCTCAGCATTAATAATCAGTTATATATTGGTGTAGTACTTTAAAAGTGTACATTCTGGCCAGACCTTTATTTCTGAATGGTTATAACATTTAGAAAGGAAAAAAAAAAAGGAGGAAAAAAAAATCTTTCTGATCCTTTGTGCCCTAAGGACATCAGGGTCACAGCACTGATGACAGAGATAACCTTTTTGTTCTGCTGCATTCATTAGATGAATTGTCAGCCTATTAATTGCAGTGGCTTCTCCCTTAAATGAATTTATTTTGCCATCCCCTGTTTCAGAAGCAGCCCACACATTGCTGCTGCTCTGGTTGGTGCTTGTTTGCCGTTTCTGTTCTTTGCTTGCACATCTAAAGCTTGCAGCAGCAGCAGATCTGCTTTCCAATTCTGCTTGTTTAGGATGGATGGGAGGATATTGCAACAACAGGCAGAGAAAGCGGCCAGGATGAGGGACAGCTGCAATTGCCAATGAAGCATGTGGCAAAGAGCCACCAGCCAAGGTTCAAAAGGTTTCTTTTCATTCCCTGAAGTGTAGCATCCCCTCTCAAAACAAGATATAGCTGTGGGCATGGCCCCTAAATTAAAGAATCATAGAATTGTTTCAGTTGGAAAAGCCCTCCCAGATCACCCAGTCCAACCATCAGCCCAACCCCGCTATGGCCACTAAACCCTGTCCCCAAGTGCCATGGCCACAGCTTGCTGCAACACCTCCAGGCACAGCGACTCTATCACCTCCTTGGGCAGCCTCTGCCAATCTCTGACCGCTCTGGCACTAAAGACATTTTTCCTAATATCCAACCTAAACCTCCCCTGCACAACCCTCACCACTCTCATGGTAAAGAACTTCTTCCTAATGTCCCTCATCCTGTCACTCCATACCCTTGTCAAAAGTCTCTCCCCAGCCCTCCTGTAGCCCCCTTCAGGTACTGGAAGGCTGCTCTAAGGTCTCTGTAAGAACCTTTTCTTCTCCAGGTTGGTGGGTTTGCTTTGCAGGAGGTGTCACCCCTCCAGGACAGTGACTCTGCTACCTTCCTGGGCAGCCTCTGCCAATCCCTGACCACTCTTGCAGCAAACAAAATTTTCCTAATATCCAATCTAAACCTCCTCAACAGGAGAAGTATGCATCATAGAATCACAGAATCATAGAATCACAGAATGGGAAGGTTGGAAGGGACCTCAAGGATCAGCCAGTTCCAACCCCCTGCCATAGGCAGGGACACCTCCCACTAGCACAGGGCACTCAAGGACTCATCCAACCTGACCTTGAACACCTCCAGGGAGGGAGCAGCCACAACCTCCCTGGGCAACCTGTGCCAGTGTCTCACCACCCTCACTGCAAACAACTTCCTCCTAACATCCAGTCTAAATCTCCCCTCTGACACTTCAAACCCATTCCCCCTGTCCTGTCATTGCAAGACCTTGTCAATAGTCCCTCCACAGCCNAAGGGGCACAATCCCCTCCCTTGCCCTGCTGCCCACACTGCTCTTGCTGCAGCCCAGCACACAGTTGCTGTCTGGGCTGCACTCACACTGCAGACTCAGGTTGAGCTTTTCATCAGCCCAGACTCCAAGGTCCTTTTCCTCAGGGCTGCTCTCAGCCATTCCCCACCCAGCCTGGAGTTGCCCTTCAAGAAAATCAAGTCTCCTCACACCCATTTCTTCCCTGGTTCTCACCCTAGAGTGTAGTGTTTTGAAGAGGCTTTGCAGGGAGGTGTTGAGGCAAAGCCTGGATGGGGCACTTAGTGCCGTGGTCTGGTTGATTGTCTAGGGCTGGGTGCTAGGTTGGGCTGGGTGAGTTTAGAATCATAGAATCAACCAGGTTGGAACAGACCTCTGAGATCATCTTGGAGGTCTCTTCCAATCTGGTTGATTCTAAGATTCTGTGACTCTGTGACTGTGACTCTGTGACTCTGTGACTCTGTGACTCTGTGATTCTGTGACTCTGTGACTCTGTGATTCTGTGACTCTGTGACTCTGTGACTCTGTGACTGTGACTCTGTGATTCTGTGATTCTGTGACTCTGTGATTCTGTGATTCTGTCACTCTGTCACTCTGATTCTGTGACTCTGTGATTCTGTGACTCTGTGATTCTGTGACTCTGTGATTCTGTCACTCTGTCACTCTGTGATTCTGTGACTGTGATTCTGTGACTCTGTCACTCTGTGATTTTTTGATTCTGTGACTCTGTGACTCTGTGATTCTGTGACTCTGTCACTCTGTGACTGTCACTGTGATTCTGTGACTCTGTCACTCTGTCACTCTGTGACTCTGTGATTCTGTGACTCTGTGACTCTGTGATTCTGTGACTCTGTCACTCTGTGACTCTGTCACTCTGTGATTCTGTGGTTCTATGAATCAGCAAGGACTGGCATTAAATTCAGAGAATGAGAGCTGGTGTGAAGCTCTGACTCCATGAGTGTGGTAGGGTAGCAGGGGAATCAGCCCCTCTCATGGAGCAGAATAGCTTCTGGACTAAGTCCTGAGCTGACTAATCTCACTCTGTACACTGTACCAGTGTCCATAATGATTCCTCAGCTTTTAGCTCCAATACATGATCCAGGAGAAAATACATGGATGAAAATTCCTTTCTCTCTACCATTGAAATCCAGAGGCAGTCTTCAAACCTCTCAGTCTCTTTTTTTCCCCAAAGAGCTTTTCCTTCACACTGATAAGCATTCATCCCCTCTCTTCAAGAACCTTCCTTCATAAATAACCACTTATTATGGGAATTCCCTGCAGGGCTAATCATTCTGCTTACAGAAGGGACCTTGCCTTAGATGCTGCATGGATAGCCAGGAAAATGCAGCTCCAGCTCTAGGATGTGTGTCCTTCCCTTTAACCAAGCCCCCTCATACAGCCCCCTCCCTCTCCTCATATTAATGTGTTCTGGTTTGGTTGTTATTTTTTTAATTTTCCTTTTATATTACCTTCTCCTTGGGTCAGGAGTTGTGTCTTGGTATGCTTTTGTGAAGTTCACATCATCAAATAGCCCTGATCTTGACCAGAGTCTCTTGGCACTACTGAAATATAAATATTATATAAGAGTTGATCAGAGGGCTGCAGCAGTTCTGCTGTGAGGACAGGCTGAGAGAGTTGGGGCTCTGCAGCCTGCAGAAGAGAAGGCTGCCAGGAGACCTTGGAGTGGCCTTCCAGGATCTGAAGGGGGCTGCAGGAGGGCTGGGGAGGGACTATTGACAAGGGCTTGCAATGACAGGAGGAGGAGGAGGAATGGGTTTGAAGTGCCAGAGGGGAGATTGAAAGTGGATGTTAGGAGGAAGTTGTTTGCTGTGAGGGTGGTGAGACACTGGCACAGGTTGCCCAGGGGGTTGTGGATCACAGAAGCACAGAATGTGATCCTTGATCACATTCTGTGCTTCTGTGCTCCACACACCCCCTGGAGGTATTCAGCACCAGGTTGGATGAGGCCTTGAGTGACCTGTACTAGTGGGAGGTGTCCCTGGCTATGTTGGAGGCGTGGGACTGGATGATTTTTGAGGTCCCTTCCAACCTCAACCATTCTATGATTCTATGAAACACCATGTCCTGACTTTTGGGAGCTCTTCCTCACCCCTACCCCTACCCCACCACTCATTATCTCATTCCCTTTATCCTCAGAGGCAGGACTACTGCATTTGGTACACATAAAAACATTTACAGCAGGAGCAAGTCCTAAGCATTCTGCCTTGAGTTGTTAGAAGAGTTATTTGAAGCTGTTCCATGTGGCCCAGGGTGACATCAATTAGTGGACAAGGTGGGGATGACAGAGAGAAGGGTTGTGATAAATGATCAGCCTCTGACTGTAGCTTATGTTTTATATATATATATGTATATTTGTATCACATCCAAAAACATCCATTAAAAGGACATTAAGGCTGCAGAGCAGGCAGGAAATGAAAGAATTCATTTTGTCTTTGGCCACTGCTTGCAAGGATTTGCACTGTGAAGTGCAAGGGAGAATGAGAGGGGACAGAGAAGGAAGATTTCTTGTTTCAGGTTTGCTCTTTTTTAACAGTTCCAAGAATACCTTCCCATCTCTGCTCCCCCCAGACACAGTAACAGCCACGAGACAATTCTCTTGCCATATCTGTTGCCTCCCACTTCCACGTAGCCAGGCAGTGACTTTAAAACTGGGAAAACACATCAAGTGAGATTCCTTCCATCCAACTCCATCCACATGTGGTTCTTGTTACCCACAATGCCCATAAAAAGCATTTGCTCCTTCTCCAGTGGTTCATGTTTCCTCCCTTCCCCTGCCTTTCTTCACAAACCACTCTTTTCATTAGTTCCTTTCCTCTGCAAATACTCAACTCAAAGTGCAAGAGCACAGGCACAGGATCCGAGGCTGTTATTGCCTGGGTGGTACTTCTGGGGACCCACTGCTGTGTTTGCTCAAGTCAAGCCCACTGCAAGGTGTGGAAATCAAAGCAGTGTGAGCAGCAGGGTGAGGGAGGGGATTCTGCCCCTCTGTTCTGCTCTCATGAGGCCCCACCTGCAGCACTGCCTCCAGATCTGGTGCCCCCAGCACAAAAAAGGACATAGAACTGATGAGGAGGCCACAAAGATGCTCAGAGGGCTGGAGAAGCTCCCCTGTGGGGACAGGTTGGGAGAGTTGGGGCTGCTCAGCCTGGAGAAGAGAAGGCTGCAGGGAGATCTTAGAGTAGCATTCCAGTACTTGAAGGGGATCAGAAGAGCTGGGAAGGGACTTTTTACAAGGACCTGTAGTGACAGAACAAGGAGCAATGACTTTGAGTGGGAAGAGGGGAAACTAAGACTGAAGACTAGGAAGAAACTCCTGTAAGTAAGGGAGACAATGGAACAGGTTGCCCAAGAAGATGGTGGATGTTATAGCATCATAGAATTAGAGAATCAGATTGGAAGAGACCTCCAAGCTCATCCAGCCCAACCTAGCACCCAGCCCTAGCCAATTAACCAGACCATGGCACTAAGTGCCCCATCCAGGTTTTTCTTCAACACCTCCAGGGATGAAGACTCCACCACCTCCCTGGGCAGCCCATTCCAATGCCAATCTCTCTCTCTGGCAGCAACTTCTTCCTAACATCCAGCCTGACCCTGCCCTGACACCGTTTGAGTCTGTGTCCCCTTGTTCTGTTGCTGGGTGCCTGGGAGCAGAGCCCAACCCCACCTGGCTACAACCTCCCTTCAGGCAGTTGTAGACAGCAATGTCCTCTCCCTGGGCCTGTTGAAGGCCATGTTGGCTGGGACTCTGAGCAACCTGGGCTAGTGGGAGGGTCTAGATGATCTTTAAAGTCCCTTCTAACCCAAACCAATTCCCAGGAGAGCAAAGGAGCAGAGCCAGAAGTGGAACTGCACACAAGGTTGGCTGTGGGGTATAAAGGTGAGAAGGGTGATGTGGCACTGCCCCACTGCCCTGCTGTGGGAAAGCACTGGGAAGAGAGCTGATGGAATAACAACTGAAGCACTGGAACAAAGGATTCAGTGTTGAGTGAGCTGGGAGAAGGAGAAATTGCAACCAACAGACTCTACTCTGAGATGGACACTTTGGATGCTAAATAACAGAGGGAAAATGAGCAAAAAAAAAATTGTTGAGTGAACTGTGTCCATCTAAGGGACTTAGAGAAATCTCTCTGTGCAGTAAATACTCAGGGAAAGCATGGAAACAAGATGTGCCTGAACCAAGGGACAGGTACACAGGCTGATGCCAAAGGAGCTGAGCAGCCAAGGCAGGGCAGGTTTCTTTCAGTCAAGGACAGGTTCTTTCAAGATCCCAACATCTCCATAGTGCCTTTTATCCAGCAGTAGTGAGAGTGGTATCTTGCCCACAAACAGCCAGGGTGAGTTGACTGTGAAGATTTTGGGGTGTTAGCTGCCTTCCCTCCAGTGCCTTAACTTTTCTTTGTGATCATGTGGGCTCAATGCTCTCCAGCTCACATAAAGTCATTTCCTTTCCAACTGGCAGCCCAATGCTTCAGTGCAGCACTATCTGCTGCCCCTGGGAAGTGTTCATTTGACTAAGTCACTGTCTGCTTACTCCTCTGCACTGCAAACATTGCCCTGCCGCCTGCAGAGCTGGCAAACCAACATCATTTCGAGGGATTTCTTGCACCTTCTCATGCCTGCTGGCCCTCAGTTGGGCATGTGCTGTGAGCCTGGTATGGGCAACATCCTGTGCTGCTGTGGTGGACTTTTCTGACCTCCAGTTTCACAGTCATTTTGGTGTCTTCTTTTCCTGTCTAGTTTGCCCTAGGAAGAGTCCATTCTCTGTAAGCTGTGTTGGGATGAATTCTAATGTTTCCTTAAAGGATTAATTCCAAATCTGCCAGCAATCACCTCCAGGTTGTTTTGATCAGTCACAGTCTTAGTAGGTCAGAGTTGTAGGACCTAGTCTTCAGCCTGAGCCCAGCCACAAACATCTCTGTGATTTCTTTTTCCTGCCTGCCTTTCCGTTTTGTTTAATGACTTTCACAGAATCACAGAATGGTAAGGTTGGAAGGGACCTCAAGGATCATCTAGTTCCAACCCCCTGCATAAGCAGGGACACCTGCCACTAGCACAGGGCACTCAAGGCCTCATCCAACCTGGCCTTGAACACCTCCAGGGAGGGAGCAGCCACAACCTCCCTGGGCAACCTGTGCCAGTGCCTCACCACCCTCACTGCAAACAACTTCCTCCTAACATCCAGTCTAAATCTCCCCTCTGCCAGTTCAAACCCATTGCCCTTGTCCTGGCATTGCAAGACCTTGTAAATTGTCCCTCCCCAGCCTTCCTGGAGCCCCTTGTAGCAAGGTTATTTTCCTTGCTGCTTTTGTCTCCTGGTATTGAGTGGCCAGTCTGGGTCTGCGCATACCACACAGTCTACAGCTGTGGAACAGGCACTTCAGGAGACACAGGGCAGGAGACACAGGGCAGGAGGCACAGAACAGGAGGTGCAGGGTAGGAGACACAGGGCAGGAGGCACAGGGCAGGAGGCACAGAGCAGGAGACACAGGGCAGGAGGCACAGAGCAGGAGACACAGGGCGGGAGACAGAACAGGAGACAGGGCAGGAGACACAGGGTAGGAGGCACAGAGCAGGAGGCACAGGGCAGGAGACACAGGGCAGGAGGCACAGAGCAGGAGACACAGGGC
>VWZE01012349.1:10723-26200 GCA_013396675.1 Eubucco bourcierii | reverse complement strand
CAACCTGTGCCAGTGTCTCACCACCCTCACTGCAAACAACTTCCTCCTAACATCCACTTTCAAGCTCCCCTCTGACACTTCAGAACCATTCCCCTTGTCCTGGCATTGCAAGCCCTTGTCAATAGTCCCTCCACAGCCTTCCTGTAGCCCCCTTCAGATCCTGGAAGATTACTCAAAGGTCTCCTGGAAGTCTTCTCCTCTCCAGGTTGCACAGCCCCAACTCTCTCAGCCTGTCCTCACAGCAGAGCTGCTGCAGCCCTCTCAGCATCTTGGTGGCCTCCTCTGCACTGGCTCCAACACTTCCATGTCCTTCCTGTGCTGGGGGCTCCAGAACTGCACCCAGGACTGCAGGTGGGGTCTGAGGAGAGCAGAGCCAAGGGGCACAATCCCCTCCCTTGCCTTTCTGGCCATGCTTCTCTTGCTGCAACCCAGGACTCGGTTGCTGTCTGGGCTGCACTCACACTGCAGGCTCCATATTGAGCTTTTCATCAACCCAGACCCCAAGATCCTTTTCCTCAGGGCTATACATACATACATAGTTACATATACATACATGTATTTATACCTGTATGTATGTATATATACATATACAAATGTGTGAGAGATTTATATACACACACATGTATATACACATATCTATGTGACACATATGTATACATACACACATATATATGTGAGATATATGTATATATACACACATGTATGTGAGATAGATATATTCTGGCTCTAAAGAAGAAGACAGGCAGCTGGTAAGTGTGCCTTGCTGAGCCATCCTAGCACCCACACTTTGCTGGGGATTTGCTCTCCCTCCCTACAGAAAAACATCTATGATTGAGTCTGCACAGACATGGGCAGGCAGAGGAACCCAGGCCAAGCCTGCAGCTGCTGTTAACCTGTGGGGTTTATGAAATGCACTTACACTTGGTCATGATGTGAGTCATTCTCAGGAGCCACAAACAAGAGCACTCTTGTGAGCGGGGATGAGACAAAAATGTCAGCCCAGGCGCAGCTCTCCTGAGGGATCTGCCACGAATTGCTGTCTCAACAGATAGAGTATTTTATTGTGCAGTGTTTCTCTTCATAAAGGAAAAGTGCTGGGAAACATGAAGGAGAGAAAAACAGGGAAGCAGTGTTTGGACAGAGAGGAGAACACGTGGTGGGAGGTGATGTCCTGACCCCTCTCCAGCTTTCAGGATGCAGCCAGAGCACTGTCTGGAGGAGGGGCGCAGCAAGGCCTTTGCCATGACTGCTGTGGTTGTGCCAAAACAAAACTTTGGCTTTGGCTAATTCTTTTGTTCTGAGCACAAACTCAGTGTCTGCTGCCTTCTGTGTGCAGTCATCACTCCATCTAGCTGCTAAGGAAAAGAGGAGAAAGTCTGTCCTGGGGTCTCCTGTCTGCTCCCATCCCCACCAGCACACACAAATGCTGAGCAGAGGAGACTTTCCTTTCTGGCACTTCTTTGAAAAGCCAAAGTAATGATAGATGTCTCCTCAGTGTTCTGCTCTGGGTCTTTTTAGCAGTTGCCATTTAGACTTAGTGCCAACCTGCAAGGACATTGTCTCTAAGTGATTATTTTTTTATTGCCAACGTCAATGAAATAGAATAGAGAGGAAAGAAGATTCTGGAGCAGTTAGTAAATCTGCAGAGAATCATTTCCATTGCTGGTGGCTTTTCTTGTCTTTGAATATTATTTTATTCAGGTGGCACTTTCCAGGGAACAAAAGCCTTTTGGAAAGGGAATGAGCTGGAAATGTAATCATGGTATTGTAGCAAGGTGACCTCCAAAGGTCTGTGCCAGGGCACCAGTGTGAGGGAACTTGATCTTCTGGAAAAGCAGCAAAGTGGATGATGCCACATGCAGTTGGGGGCCAGTCACTAGTGGTGTCCCCCAGGGAGCAGTGCTGGGCCCAGTCCTGTTTAATATCTTCACTGACAATTTGGAAGAGGGGATTGAGTCCTCCATCAGTCAGCTTGCAGACCACACCAAGCTGGGAGCAAGTGTGGACCTGTTGGAGGACAGGAGGGCTCTGCAGAGGCACCTGGACAGGCTGCACAGATGGGCACAGTCCAGTGCCAGGAGTTTTAACAAGTCCAAGTGCCAGGTTCTGCACTTTGGCCACAACAACCCCATGCAACACTGCAGACTGGGGGCAGAGTGGCTGGAGAGCAACCAGGCAGAGAAGGATCTGGGGTTACTGGTTGGCAGCTGAACATGAGCCAGCAGTGTGCCCAGGTGGCCAAGAAGGCCAATGGCATCCTGGCCTGCATCAGGGCAGTGTGGCTAGCAAGAGTAGGGAGGTTCTTCTGCCCCTGTGCTCACTGCTCAGGCCACACCTTGAGTGCTGTGTCCAGTTCTGGGCCCCTCAATTCAAGAGAGATGTTGAGGTGCTGGAAGGTGTCCAGAGAAGGGCAGCAATGCTGGGGAGGAGCCTGGGGCACAGCCCTGTGAGGAGAGGCTGAGGGAGCTGGGGGTGTGCAGCCTGTACAAGAGGAGGCTCAGGGCAGAGCTCATTGCTCTCTGCAGCTACCTGATTGTGATTGTGTGAAAACTTCCCAGCACTGTAGAGCATCATTCACACTCTCACCTTGTGGTTCTGATATTGCTGCAATCAATTAAGGCATGGGATTCTTCCCAGAGGACTGTGAAGGTGGCACTCCTGGCATTACCCTTGCCATGAATGGCCTCTGATGCAAATGTACAGACCTCTATCAATGCTAGAAAATCATTATTTCAGTCACAGAGTTGTAAACTGCTGCAAAACTGGGACAACTTATCCAAACCCCATCCATTCCAATCTGGACCAAAGCATACTCAAATCAACCACCTTGCTTTAGTATCACACCTTCTCTGAGACATGTGAGGAGGTTTCTGCTTTACAGGCAAGAAAACATCCTAAAATTAACTCAGAAGGAAAACCTCAGTCACAGAAAACTGAAAGATTCCCATAAACATAAGAAGAGTTTGCAGGTAGTAGCTGATGTCCAGTTCAGGCTGTTTATTAAAAAGGATTTTACTGCTAAGCAACTCCCCCAACAAATCCCTANGAATTGCTCCCTAACATCCAACCTAAACCCAAGGAAGTGCTTCCTAACATCCAATCTAAACCTAAGGAAATGCTTCCTAATATCCAACCTATACCCAAGGAATTGCTTCCTAATATCCAACCTAAACCCAAGGAAGTGTTTCCTAATATCCAACCTAAACCCAAGGAATTGCTCCCTAACATCCAACCTAAACCCAAGGAATTGCTCCCTAACATCCAACCTAAACCCAAGGAAGTGCTTCCTAACATCCAATCTAAACCTAAGGAAATGCTTCCTAATATCCAACCTATACCCAAGGAATTGCTTCCTAATATCCAACCTAAACCCAAGGAAGTGTTTCCTAATATCCAACCTAAACCCAAGGAATTGCTCCCTAACATCCAACCTAAACCCAAGGAATTGCTCCCTAACATCCAACCTAAACCCAAGGAAGTGCTTCCTAACATCCAATCTAAACCTAAGGAAATGCTTCCTAATATCCAACCTATACCCAAGGAATTGCTTCCTAATATCCAACCTAAACCCAAGGAAGTGTTTCCTAATATCCAACCTAAACCCAAGGAATTGCTCCCTAACATCCAACCTAAACCCAAGGAAGTGCTTCCTAGCATCCAACCTAAACCCAAGGAAGTGCTTCCTAGCATCCAACCTATACCCAAGGAAGTGCTTCCCATTAGCCAAGCTAAAGCTCCCCTGGTGCATCTTCAGGCCATGCCCTCTCGCCCTGTCACAAGTTGCCTGCAGTCAGTCCCTTGCCTGCAGTGTGAAAACACCAAACTGAAAAGCTCCTCCAGCCCCCTGAGAGCAGTTTTCATCCCCATGAAGTTTATCACAGTCTTGGTAGAGCAAAGACCATGGCTCACATCTTGGTGCTTCAGGGAGAGTTGCATTTCTTCATTGCTGTCTCTTGATAGGAGGATGCTGCATCTTGATCTGTATGGAGAGAGACTGAGGCAGTTGGGGCTGTGCAGTCTGGAGAGGAGAAGGCTCCCAGGTGGCCTTCTTGTGGCCTTGCAGTATCTGAAGTGGGCTACAAAAAAGCTGGGAAGGGACTTTTTAGGCTGTCAGGTAGGGATAGGACTGAAGGGAATGGAACCAAGCTAGAAATGGGGAGATTCAGATTGGATGTTAGGAAGAAGTTTTTTTCCCATGAGGGTGGTGAGAGCCTGGAAGGAGTTGCCCAGGAGGTGGTGGAAGCCTCATTCCTGGAGGTGTTTAAGGCCAGGCTGTATGAGGCTCTGGACAGCCTGATGTAGTGTGAGGTGTCCCTTGGCATGGCAGGAGGGGTGGAACTGGCTGATCCTTGTGGTCCCTTCCAACCCTGACTGATTCTATGGTTCTGTGATTCTATGATTCTGTGATTCTGTGATTTTGTGATTCTATGATTCTGTGATTCTATGATTCTTGATTCTGTGATTCTTGATTCTGTGATTCTATGATTCTGTGATTCTGTGATTCTTCATTCTGTGATTCTGTGATTCTATGATTCTGTGATTCTGTGATTCTTCATTCTATGATTCTGTGATTCTTGAATCTATGATTCTATTATTCTGTGATTCTATGATTCTGTGATTCTTGAATCTATGATTCTGTTATTCTGTGATTCTGTATTCTGTGATTCTATGATTCTGACATCATTTATAGTGCTGCCCAGTCTCTGTATGAAGGGATCTCAGAGTGTTTCTTCACATGAGAAGGATGCAAAGGCAGAGCAGGAGGAGAAGGCAGACCAGAGGGGTGAAATAGTGGCTATCACCTGTATCTCAATTTTCTGCAATGCAATTCACCCCACAGTACAACAGAAAATTTTACTAAGGCAGGCTCCAAACCCCGAGCCTCTTATCACACAGTATCACAGTATCGCAAGGGTTGGAAGAGACCTCAGAGATCATCAAGTCCAACCCATCACCACAGCCCTCAAGACTAGACCATGGCACTAAGTGCCATGTCCAAACGTGCCTTGAACGCCTCCAGGGACGGTGACTCCACCACCCCCCTGGGCAGCCCATTCCAGTGACAAATCACTCTCTCAGTGAAGAACTTCCTCCTCACCTCCAGCCTAAACTTGCCCTGGCGCAGCCTGAGACTGTGTCCTCTTGTTCTGTCACTGGTTGCCTGAGAGAAGAAGGTAACCTCCTCCTGGCCACAACCACCCATGCTTGGCTGGCTTAGAGGCCTGTTTTAACCATTCATTTAGATTTCATTGTAGGATTCTTCAGGTTTTAACAGTGTTCTATGGACTTTCCCAGGCCATCCAAAAGAGACTTCCAACAGGTTTCACAGTGAATGACAGGAGTCCACTGCAATGCAGAGTAGTGATGAGAAGCAACAAATGGCAGCATTCTGCACAGCTGAGGAGCAGAAAGTGCTCCTCAAGGGCATGAGGGCAGCCTCAGCTTTCAAGCTACTGCAGGACCTCAGCCTGCACAGAGGGTAAGAAAGAAAAAAAAAAAGGAAAAAAAAAAATGATGGTAAGGCTGGTACTGGTTTAAGACAAAGCAGAAAATTCATCCAGCCCCAGGTCCATGCCATCTAAAAATCTCCCAGCAATGACACAGATCCTCTGATGCTTGTGTAACAGAGATGAAGACTTGAGCTGATTTTGCCATGAATTGAGCTTATGCTTCCAGCTAAGCCAAACATTCCTAACCTGGTCCTTAGATGTTGCTATCATTTCTGTTGAACACCACAATGATTGCTCTGTTTTTCTAATACACTCATCCCAAGGTTCCCTGCTCCATCTGCTAAGTACTTACATCTGTTTGGTTTAGGAGGTCATGTGTGTGTAGGTGATGGGAGAATTTCTGCTGGTGTTTTTATTGCTGTTGAAGGAGATCATCCTCTTTTCCTTAAAGCTCTGGTATGGCTTATTACAAAAAATGTTTTGGTTATTAATGAGTCCTCGTAATAGCAGGGGGAGGGCTGGAGCAGCTCTGCTGTGAGGACAGGCTGAGAGTGTTCGGGCTCTGCAGCCTGGTGAAGAGAAGGCTTCCAGGAGAACTTGGAGTGGCCTTCCAGGATCTGAAGGGGGCTACAGGAAGGCTGGGGAGGGACTATTGACAAGGTCTGGGAATGGCAGGAGAAGGGGAATGGGTTTGAAGTGGCAGAGGGGAGATTAAAACTGGATGCTAGGAGGAAGTTGTTTGCAATGAGGGTTGTGAGACGCTGGCACAGGTTGCCCAGAGAGGTTGTGGAGCTCAGAAGCACCCAACATGATCTTTGATTACATTCTGTGCTTCTGTGCTCCACAACCTCCCTGGAGGTGTTCAAGGCCGGGTTGGACAAGGCCTTGAGTGACCTGTGCTAGTGGGAGGTGTCCCTGCCTGTGGCAGGGGTTTGGAGCTAGATGATCCTTGAGGTCACTTCCAACCTTACCATTCTGCCCACTTATGACCTTGGTATAGTTGGTTAGAAGGGGAAAAAAAAAAAAAGAAACCTAGCAAAGAAGTGACTCTGGTTTGTGAATATTCTTACAAGGAAATCCAGTTCATAGGACAGCAACCATGTGCTAAAACAAACCAATGATTCCAGCCTGACCTTAGGTGTCCTCAACAAAGCCCCTTGAAGGCCTTGGGTACGTGTTCAGAAATAGTCTAGCACAGCAGGGAGGAGAGGAGGGAAGGAGATCTGCCTGTTCAAGCAGAAGGAAAAGGTCCTTGCTGTCCAGGAGGCAGCAGGGAAGCTCTTCTCAGTCCTGAAGAAAATAAGGTCGCTGCCACATGAGAGACTGAAACAGCTGTGGGAAGACAGTGGAAGGATGTGTCTAGCACAGTCTGGTTTTGAAGTTATTCCTCTTGCATGAGAACCTTTGTGCAATTTGAGGGAAAAAACCCTGTAACATTGAGAACCACTTAGTAGCTACACAATGGTGTCAGCAGATGAGAAACTCATTGCTCCCTGTGCCTTGGAAAGAGCTGCCTGAGCAAGCCCTCCAACTGTGCAGGCTGGCTTGCACAGGCACAGCTCCAGCTCTGCAGGGACAGCACTTGATAACCTTTCTTGTGGAAAACCAACAAAATAAAAAATTAGAAAAAGAGGAGCTTCACAGGAACTCCAGAGCAAGGCTGGGAGCTTGGGATTTGAATGGATGCAGCAGACATGGCTCTCTCCACACACATACACACACCCAGCAAGCAGGAGAAGGGAAGGGAGAGCAGGGAAGCTTTGCAGTCCTCTCACCAGAGTACTGCATCTGAGCTAACAAGCAAAGGCAAAATTCAATCACAACACTTGCTGGTGCCTGCATCATTACTGTCCTGAGCTGCCTCATGCCTTACCAAAACCCCTCTGCTCTCATCTCCAGGAGCTTTGTTCACACAGATAGCACATAAATAAAATTCCTGGATAGACAAATACCCACATTGTCCTTGGGTGACTTTTAAAATACGCCTTTTGTGCAAAGAAACTAACATTTTCTAAAGCTTTTTGGCCCCATTCCTTCTGCAAACACAGGATACCTACTATGCTTTGTAGTACCATTAGCTTGGTTAATGTTTTTTCATAAGGAATTCTAGCAGGAATCAGCATTACAGAAGGAACTCAGCTCTTTGAACTGCTCTAAATAATCTAAGTTTCCACTTTCATCCCAAGAAGTGTTAAGGATGCACACACACACACACACACAAAAAAACCCCCCACACAGGGAATTTTGTACTAGCACCACTGATTATATTACTTTCAAAAGAGAAATAAAATCTTACCCTGAAGCTCAGAATTATTAGAGTGAACAGCCAGAATCTGTTATACTATAGAAACATCACACAGAGAGCATTCATGAAAGAATTTGCCAGACAACTTGCTAGGGTAGGAAATTGTTCATTTTGTACACATTGTCTCATTACTTACTTTCCTCCTTATTAATGATGAAGTCATAATATGTGGGTAAATTAAAAGTCTTTCTGCTGTAGCAGGGAAAATACGTTCCAAAAGTCATCTGCTGGGCTTTAGTTACACTGCAGTTTTGCAATAGATGAAAGCTGGTGGAGGGGCAGAGTCCCCAGGAAAAATGTCAGTCCCTTCCTCCATGCCAGCATTAGCCTCACAAAGCTATGACATGAGCCAGGCTGAGAAAATTAGTTGCTTGAAAATCAGGTTTTGCCCCTGCATTAGTTTGAGACCAGTTGGGTCCTTCACCCATCTCCTGTCAGTGCAAGGAACATGCCAAGAGGAAGACTTTTACTGGGAGCCCTCAGGAACAGGCAGACAAGAGGAAGACTTTTACTGGGAGCCCTGAGGAACAGGCAGACAAGAGGAAGGCTTTTACTGGGAGCCCTCAGGAACAGGCAGACAAGAGGAAGGCTTTCACTGGGAGCCCTCAGGAACAGGCAGACAAGAGGAAGACTTTCACTGGGAACCCTCAGGAACAGGCAGACAAGAGGAAGGCTTTCACTGCGAGCCCTGAGGAACAGGCAGACAAGAGGAAGGCTTTCACTGGGAGCCCTGAGGAACAGGCAGACAAGAGGAAGGCTTTCACTGGGAGCCCTGAGGAACAGGCAGACAAGAGGAAGGCTTTCACTGGGAACCCTCATGAACAGGCAGACAAGAGGAAGACTTTCACTGGGAGCCCTCAGGAACAGGCAGACAAGAGGAAGACTTTCACTGGGAACCCTGAGGAACAGGCAGACAAGAGGAAGGCTTTCACTGGGAGCCCTGAGGAACAGGCAGACAAGAGGAAGGCTTTCACTGGGAACCCTGAGGAACAGGCAGACAAGAGGAAGGCTTTCACTGGGAGCCCTGAGGAACAGGCAGACAAGAGGAAGGCTTTCACTGGGAACCCTCATGAACAGGCAGACAAGAGGAAGACTTTCACTGGGAGCCCTGAGGAACAGGCAGACAAGAGGAAGACTTTCACTGGGAGCCCTGAGGAGCAGGCAGACAAGAGGTAGGCACTCTGGCATCAAGAGATCACGAAACTCAGCAGAAACTCTCAAGTCTGGGAAAATCAGCAAATGAGGCTGTTGGTACAAGGACAAGTTGGAGAGCATCCCATGAGTGTTGGTTCTCACATCCACTGTTTTCCTCACAAAATGCCTTCACTCTGAACAGGCTGAACCAGATCTTCCTAAAGGACCCAAGGTCACTCCAGCCTCACACAGTTACACAGAATCCCAGCATGGCTGATGGGATGGGGTTAGAAGTGACCTCTGGAGATCATTGAGTCCACCCACACCTGCCAGGGCAGGGTCACCCAGAGCAGGCTGTACAAGGTAGCATCTAGGCAGGCTTTGAATGACTCCAGAGACTCCACCACATCTCTGAGCAGCCTGTTTCAGTGCTCCACCATCCTTAACACAAAGAAACTCCTCATCAACTTTAGATGGAACTTCCTAGATCCAAGCTCCACCGTTTCCAAGCTCTGCATGCTCCGTGTGCTCTCTTTGTCACCCTTAAAACCTCTCCAGCCAGGCAGGGCTGTAGCTTCCTGGCACGATGCTGTTAATTTTATTTTCTAATAAGTTGCATTACAAATGTTACAGCTGATGTGAAATGTTCTTCACTGTCACTCTCTCTGGGCAACCCTGCTCCAAGGACTCTGTGTCACTCTGTTCTGTCTGAGCTCCTCGTCACATTTCAAGGGAACATTTTCATTAGTTCCTGAGTGACTCAGGAACCTAATTCATGTTTTAAAAGCAACTTGGGAAGGAAAATTTCAGCTAAAGTCCCAGGAAATTGACTCTCAGTCACTTTGACACTTCCCCATGCATTCCCCCACGGTTTTGTTCTTAATTTGCCTGGAATATAATAGAAGCAAATTGGGCACCGAGGAATTGTGCCTTACAGAGACACATTCTGACGGAGACGATGGAAAAACAAAACAGGCTCAAATTTTGCATTCCTCTAGGGAAAAGAAATTCAGGAGCCTTTTTAAACTTGACCTGAGAAATTCAGTGGCTTTCTCCAAGACTGGGCCAGCACACAGCAGGGCACCCCTCGGGCCCATGTCTGCACAAGACGCACACAGGCGTTTGCCCTCTGGTCAAAGGGCAGCCCCAAAATGCTGCAGCCAGCCCTCCAGGAGTCCAACTGGCATCCCCCTTGGAAGCACAGGTACAGCTCTGGCAAAGGCAGGGCAGAATTTGTTTTACAGTTATGAAGCCAATTACATCTTTTCTCCTCTTTGCAACTTGTCTTCTGTGAACTTAAGAATAAATCTTCCCACTGTCAGCTCTGTTCTACAGATAAGAAAAACATCCTTCTGTGGGTTTCAGCCTATTCTCTTCTTTGTTAATTCTGCCCTTCTGTGGATCTCATTGCTAGGGGGTGGGGGAGGAGGAAAGGGGAAAAAAAAAAAAAACCACATCTAAAGGAAAACACACCAAAACAAATCTGAACGTGAAGCAGTCCTTCTCCACTTAATTCCTGGTGGCTAACAAACTAAATTTATGGGGTTTATAATTTTTAATATAATTAGCAGGACATGCATCAACTGCTCCAAAGGCTACTGAAGTCAGTAGTTTTTTGGGTTTGGTTTTTTTTTTTCCCCCTGCAGCAATTTTGATGGCCTCAGAGCACTTAAATTCATATTGTACTTTCAATTCTCTCCTGCCCAGGCTGCTTCTCATGTGGAGATGAGCTGAAATAGAAGTAAGCCCATTAACTGCTCTTCTTCCAGACCTCCTCAATACAGTCAGAACTTTGTCACGATTTTAAATACCACATTTGTGGCCCTGATCTACTCTTTTTTTTTTTTCTTTTTTATTATTATTATTATTACTTAACCTTTCGGATGTGCCTGAGTTCACCCAGTCAGGGAGCTGCTCTTCAAAGATAAACAAATTGTTGGAGAACTAAGCAATGCAGGAAATTCAGGTGCTTTGCTACTGAATGAAAGGGTGGCAGGCTGAAAAAGTCATTAGTTTTAGTGACCACAGTGGGTTTTATAGAGAAGAAAGGTTTCATACCCTAAATTGGCTCACATGTTATTGCTAATGAACGTCTAACAAAGATCCTTCTCTATGAAATGGGATCATTTTACACAGGAGATTTATCAGTCGAGTTCTTGGAGAGATGGAGGCATTGGAGTCTTTTAAAAGTCCCTTTTTTTTTTTTTTTTTTAAGTCCCTACTCCACATATTGCTTTTATGACCTAAAAAGCAAAAGGACTCCGCATGCTGTAGGGTTCAATGGAAATTATTGTTGGAAGGCAGGAATGCAACAGTAGGACTGCATTCATCACAAGAGTCACAGTTTTTTGTTGCTGGAGCTCAAGGAAAGTCCATAAGGATCAGAGTTGCCAGGCAGCTCTTTCATTTGCTGCCTCTTTGTGCTGCACTTTGTCTCTCCCTCTCTGGTGCTAAGAGGGTCACTGGGTACAGCAGTGCTGAGCCCTGCTCACCCTGCTCAAAGTTTTCTGGCTATTTGTTCAAAGGTTTCCATGGCCTCTTCAAGCTCATGTGCAGGCTGCCAGGATGTCCTGTGTGAGCTCAGAGGGCCAGGAGTTGCAGACCTGCAGGTCTGTGGGAAGGAGGGATGTGGAATTCAGGGTGGGTGAAAGCTTCGGCTCCTTCCTTCTTGTCCAGGGACAGGACAAGCCACAGTAGCTGCTTCTGACACCTGAAGTTAGAAGCATAGAATCACAGAATTGTTTGGGTTGGAAGGGACCTCAAAGATCACCCAGTTCCAACATCTTCCAACAGCACAGCTTGCTCAAGGCCCCATCCAGTCTGGCCTTGAACACCTCCAGGGAGGGAGCAGCCACAACCTCCCTGGGCAACCTGTGCCAGTGTCTCAGCACCCTCAGTGCAAAGAATTTCTTCCTCATGCTGCAGTCTCAGTCTGCCCTCTTCCAGCTTAAAGTCATTGCCCCTCCTCAGAAGTCCCTCCTCACCTTTCTTGTAGGCTCCTTTCAGGCTGCCCTAAGGTGTTCCCAGAGCCTTCTCTTCACCAGGCTGAACAGCTCCAACTCTCCCAGCCTGTCTCCACAGGGGAGGTTCTCCAGCCCTCTGATCATCTTCATGACCTCCTCTGGACACTCCAATGTTCTTCTTGTGCTGGGGGCCCCAGAATTTGAGGCAGTGCCACAGGTGAGGTCTGAGCAGTGCAGAGCAGAGGGGCAGAATCCCCTCCCTGTACTGCTGCTCTCCCTGCTCTGGCTGCAGCCAGCACACAGCTGCCTCTGGGCTGCCAGCAACCAGTGCTGGCTCCTGGGCACTTTGGCACCAACTGACACCCCCAAGCCCTTCTCCTCCAGACTGCTCTCAAATCCCTCCTCATTCAGACTATATTTATGCTTGGGATTGCTCTGTCTCAGGTGCAGGACCTTGCTCTTGGCCTTGTTGAGCTTCACAAAGCAAGGGAACTCTTCCCTTAGCACAGACAAACTATAGAAAATCTTTTGCTTGACTGAAGACCAAATAAGCCTTTCAAAATCCCCTTGGCAGGCCACATTACTACAAGCTTTAGCATTATCCAGCAATAATAAACACACAGACACAGAGATAAAAGGAAGACCATGTGGCCACAAGCCACATGAAATGAAGCAGTGAGCCAGACTGGACCTCCTGCTGTATGCTGTGTATTGAGGCAGGAGGTATAAACACCTTAGTCTTCATGTGCTGTTACAGCACTCTGGCAAGGGAGCCTTGGGTATTAACAAAAGAGTTGTGCTACCATCAATAACAGCAACAGAGTGAGAAAAGAGGGAGAGTAGCAGACAAAAGAAATCATACTTGGATGCCAAATGCTTGTAGCTGTGCTCGCTCAGGACCAGCATCTCTGCACCTTCACAGCTGCCCTGGGGACAGCAGCAGTTGGCAGTTGCTGCAGTTATTAGGCAGAAGACATTTAGGGCACAGGTTTTCTCTTCTAGGGGACACTGAGATTCAAGTCTGAACACACACACACACACACACACACACACACACACACAGTGTCTAACAGCAACCCCATCAACCTCCCAACACACAACTCGGTACACAAAGTCACTGTGCGGTTGTGTGGAGGCAAAGGGAGCAGAGGCTAAGGGCTGCAAGGGGTGGTCAGGCAAGCTGCATGCAGATCAAATTAATAGGGGCCCAGCAGAGCCTCAGTTACATGAACTCACAAGAGGTGTGCCTGGAGGGGCTCTCCAGCATTACTCTAGTGGATATGAGCTACTGATGAGGGGGTAGCAGCTCCCACCTTATACCTTTAGCACAGCTGAGCTCCTCCATGTCTCACTTGCTCCATAACTCCACTGATCGTGAGTAGGGTGCTCAGCTGATTGCAACACATAGGAGGAGGTGAGGAGGTGAGGCTGAGGGGAGACCTCATGGCTCACTACAACTACCTGAAGGGAGGTTGGAGTGAGGAGGGGGCAGCCTCTGCTCTTTGGTGGCAAGGAACGGGAGCAGAGGAAATCATAAAATCATAGGATCAAGAAGGTTGGAAGAGACCTCCAAGCTCATCCAGCCCAACCTAGCACCCAGCCCTAGCTAATCAAACAGACCATGGCACTAAGTGCCCCATCCAGGCTTTGCTTCAACACCTCCAGGGATGGGCACTCCACCACCTCCCTGGGCAGCCCATTCCAATGCCAATCACTCTGCCAAGAATTTCCTCCTAACATCCAGCCTGACCCTGCCCTGACACAGCTTGAGCCTGTGTCCTCTTGTTCTGTCCCTGGGTGCCTGGCAGCAGAGCCCAACACCAGCAGGTCACAACCTCCCTTCAGGTAGCTGCAGAGAGCAATGAGCTCTCCATTTTTTTTGCTGTTTTTGGGCTGCCAAAACTACAACCAACCACGTGTTTGTAAAACCACAATGTTTGATTAGGAGAAAAAGAAATAATATAAAATTAAACCAAAATCACCACCCTAAGCAAACAGCCTTTGCCACAATGACAAGAGGGAATGGGCATCAACTTGTGCATCTAAAGAGAAATAACTTTTTTACTCTGTGGGTGGCAGAGCACTGGAGTAGGTTGGAGTGTCTCCACCTCTGGAGACTTTCAAGCCCTGCCTGAATGTGTTCTTGGGCAATCTGCAAAGAACTGGAGCAGGCTACTCCAGAGAGGTCACAGTATCACAGCATCACCAAGGTTGGAAGAGACCTCAAAGCTCATCAAGTCCAAACCATTACCACAGACCTCAAGAGCAGACCATGGCACCAAGTGCCACATCCAAACCTGCCTTGAACACCTCCAGGGACGCTGACTCCACCACCTCCCTGGGCAGCCCATTCCAGCAGTCAATGACTCTCTCAGGCAACAACTTTCTCCTCACCTCCAGCCTAAACTTCCCCTGGCACAGCTTGAGACTGTGTCCTCTTGTTCTGCTGCTGCTTGCCTGAGAGAAGAAAGCAACCTCCTCCTGGCTACAAGCACCCTTCAGGTAGCTGGAGACAGCAAGAAGGTCTCCCCTGAGCCTCCTCTTCTCCAGGCTAACCAATCCCAGCTCCCTCAGCCTCTCTCCATAGGGCTGTGCTCCAGGCCTCTCACCATCCTCGTTGCCCTTCTCTGGAGACACTCAAGCACCTCAATGTCCTTCTTAAATTGAATTGACTTCTCCACCTCTGGAGGGTTTCAAACCCTGCCTGGATGTGTTCTTGGGCAATCTGCAGAGCGCTTGAGCAGGCTGCCCAGAGAGGTCTCCACCTCTGGAGACTTTCAAGCCCTTCCTGGATGTGTTCCTGGACAATCTGCTTTAGGTGTTCCTGCTCTGGCAGGGGTGGGGTGTGGGGGGTAATGTTGGACTCAAAGATCTTCAGAGGTCCCTTCCAACCCCCACCATTCTCTCTGATTTCATGAGAGTCCATTTTGCCTCTTCACCTGCTGCTGTTTGCCTTGTAACTTCTGTTGGATGCCGTTAATGAGTCTTTGGATCCCAGGAAGGGAGGCTGAGAAGGCAGCTTGGTTTCAGAAACCCGTTCCAGACTGTATCCATTAAGACAGGAGAGAAAAAGAGCTGTTGCTCACGAACACACTCTAAACACTTGGCTTCTCCAAAATGACTTGACTTTACAATCATTACCTTGGCTCCAACCCTCTCATTTAACCTCATCTGCCTGACTTGAGATTCATGGAACAGATTCGCGCTGCCTTGGCCTCCGCGCAATTGGCCGCTGTAATATTCTTGGATTTTGATTTTGCCTTCTTTTTGATTTTTTTTCTTCCCCCCTCTTCCCCCCCCCAACTTCAGAACAGCATTTGATACCATTAATCATATTGCCATATGTAATAAATTGGCTGCCTGTGGTCCACTGCCTTCCACTGTCACATGGTTCCAATCACAACCCTGCCAACTGCGAGCGGCTGCTGGAAAGTTTGAGTCTTCCTCTCCGCCGTGCCGGTGGCGAGGTCCGTGGGGCTCTGTCCTCTTTGTACCCTGCATTAATGACCTGCTGGCTGCCTCCTGGCACAAAGGCAAGCTTTGGGAGCCTGCACGTGTTTGCAAGTGCTGCTCCACGCAAGCAATAATCTGTTTGGTATCAAAGTCACATCATTACGGAGTCAGC
>VWZE01012348.1:0-17152 GCA_013396675.1 Eubucco bourcierii | reverse complement strand
CAGATAGAAAACAGAAAATAAAATAGCTTCATAAATCCCATAACTTCCGGACTGAACCAGCAATAAATCAAATTTAATTAGCCCCGCGGTGGGCACCAAATAAAAAGTATGTGATGGTTTGGGAGTTCCCTGCCCCCTCACACTTTGTAAAATGACCCAGACTAGAACTCAGCTGTCTGGAAGTTAAAAGATGAAGCTATATTTACAACTTTGCACAATGTACAAGCAGATATATACGCTTTATACAGAATATTTACAGAAATATACAAGTAAAAGGTAATACAGCAACACAACTCCCCTCCNCAAGTTAAAGGTAATACAGCAACACAACTCCCCTCCCAGAAATCAGAGACCCCAGGAAAGGCTCCCAACCACCCTTCCACCTTCTTCCCACCCCTGTACCTTACCCCAAGGTTTGCCTTACGTGCAAGGTAAATTAGGAGGATCGGCCAAGGGGGTTAGAAGAAAAGTGGTCAGTGACGATTAATCAGCAGAGGAGTTAGAGCCAGAAATTGCTAGATCGCCCCAGCAGCTGCTATTCCAGCAAGAATCAGAAAGAGACTGACCTTATCTAATGTTTTGGTTAATGTTCCCAAACAATTCTTCGGCAAGTGTATGAGTGAAGTAAACATCACCATGTTTTTCCTTTCACAGCCTATAGTGTAACTTTCTCTATTAAAATATTCTAATTACCCTCAAACCAGCACATTACACCTGAAAGCCTTCTGCCCAGACGGAAGCCCTGGAGATAACACAAATCGTCCAGAAAGCCACGAACAGGTCAGAGATCGTCTGTCTGTTTTCTCCAGTCTGGGGAAACTCCAAAGCCTCTAACGGCTACTGACAGCAACCCTGCCATGAGCTTTGGGTACTGTCAGATAATATTTTTTATGAGTAAATACCAAAAGCCTCTTGGAATCATTAATTGCCTTCTACCATAAGTAGAAAGTTGCTCCTTGCGTCCATCTAGTGAGCAAGCAGAATACTGACCGCAAGTGGTACACTGACCACAAAGCTTTCTCTGCCAGTTTATTTGAGTTCAATGAATATATATATTTAATAGTTATTTTTAGATCCTATTAGAATCTGTATATAGTTTTCATAATGATGCAAGAACCTGTTACTATTAACATTTTTGTTCATCAGGGTGCCACGAATTCTGAATATTTAATATTAATAAATTCTGTTAATATTTTAAAAATATAATCTTGCAGTAATTAATTACCCCTTCCACAACACTAAGCCACAAAATAGCTTTAACCCACTTAGAAATCAGAGGAGACCCACAACCCTAGGGAAAACTGTGAGAGTGCCGAGCTTACTCATGGGGGCAGAGTAAGAATTTGGAGATGGCCTCTGATCTCCTTTGCAGGTCCCTGATCTCCTTTACAGGTCCCTGATGTCCTTTGCAGGTCTCTGATCTCCTTTGCAGGCCCCTTATCTCCTTTGCAAGTCTCTGGCTCTCTTTTGCAGGTCCCTGATCTCCTTTGCAGGACCCTGGATCTCCTTTGCAAGTCTCTGGATCTCTTTTTCAGGTCCCTGATCTCCTTTGCAGGTCCCTGATCTCCTTTGCGGGCCTCTGGATCTCCTTTGCAGGTCCCTGATCTTCTTTGCAAGTCTCTGGATCTCCTTTGCAAGTTTCTGGATCTCCTTTGCAGGTCCCTGATCTCCTTTGCAGGCCCCTGGATCTCCTTTGCAGGTCCCTGATCCCCTTTGCAGCAGCCTCCAGAACTGCAAGTTTTATAACACAGTTTGTGAGCCATGCAGCACAAATCCAGTGAGAACAGCAAGTCAAAGCCTCTCCAGACACAGTTCCCAAGAGGCAAATCTCGTGGAATGGCAGTGCCTTAGTGGTGCAAGGGAAACTGCACTGTTGCCATGTGCCAGTGAACAGCAGCTGCTTAGCACAGAGCTGCTCCTGCGTGGGCACAAGGAGCAGGCAGCCAGGATACACAGGTGTAAGGAGAAGCTGGATGAGGGTGCCACAGACAAGTCTCTCAAATCAAATCCAAATGGATCTGCACGTGCTTTCTGCTCACTGTTTAAAATCTTCACCACTCAGTGTGCCCAGTGTCCATGTATACTGGGCACAGAGAACCCAGCCAGTCACAATTTTAAATGCCAGTACAGGTTTTCCACAAAGGAGTGCACATGCAGGACTTTAGCTGCGGCTAAAGAGGCCTTAGGAAGCATGACTTAGCTAATTGTAACCTAGAGGTCTCAATGTGTTACTTCTGATCTGTGATTATATAGCTTGTTTTCCTTGTTCAGAACTTCCTGAACATTAAATCACCTTTGATGCAGCTACCCTTCTTCCTGTTCATTTGCTTGCAGAATGCCATTGAACACCAGTACTAACCAGAGTTAACGATAGCTGAAGTCTTAGTGTTTGTGAGACTGCCAAAGCCTTCTTTGACATGTGTCATGGGATATTAATAATCTGTTAAGAATTAGGATTATTAATATCTGTATGATTATAAATTTTTATTATTAATATTCAAAAATTCAGGGTAGGGAAATTCCCTCAGATTCTTTGGATTTTTGGTTGACAGGAAATAGTTACACAAGGGATATTTATTAACACAGAATTAAACAGTTGAAACAATCAGAACCTGGAAAAATAGGAATGTGTAACAGGAAAAATTCTAGTTATGCTGCAGCGGCTTAGCATTAACTCTTAGCACGTACTCATGAAGCCTTGGGTCTCTGCGTAAGTTTCCCGTACAAAAAGCTTCCAAAACTCATGATAATGATCCCGTGGTAAAATACAAAATATTCCGGGGGGTGGGGGGGGGTGGGGGGGAAGAGAGAGACGAGTTACAGACGAGTCGCTGCTGTTGCTGCTGCCAAGCCAGTGTAAGCTGCAAACACGTGATTCCCAGTTTAATGTGTCGCTAAGGGCTACTGCAGAACAGCTTCTGTGTAGAAAGACCATCTCTGTAGAAAGGCATGGCTACTAAATCACCCCCCCTTAAATAGACTAATTTGAAAATTAAACTGGCCAATAGGCATTTAGCATCCTTGTTCTGCCCAATAAATTTAAAGCTGTGTGCCTTGTGTGACCACACAGACACGTTAAGGGGCTGCGCCAGACACCTGGCGCTAAGCTCCTAGCCTCAAGGCTTTGTTTTGCTCATCTACTTCAACTTCCGGACCCTGAACAGAAGGAGGATGAGCGAGGGTTTAAACTGGCCTGGTAGGATTTATGCCCTACCAGGACAACACAGGCTGCCAGTTGCAGCAGCTTCTGCTGAAAGACAAGCCTTCCCCAGCTGGCCTTTTGGGTTTTTTAAAAAATGTTGGGGATGAGCTATGTTGTGTTCTTTGTTACCCTCATACTTGAATTCTGCTAGGCAGCAAATGCCTCACAATGGAAGAACTCCTGTAGAGTAATGTCAGGATGGGTCAAAGGTTTCTGACGCTGGATGGTCTGTGCAAATGATCATCACCAAATCAGATGACACCAAATGATTGCCTTGAGGTATCAGTATTTATGTTCTTATCTGCCAGCACATTATAATCATTCTTCCCTAAGGGCTTGCCTCTAAGTTTCTCTCATTGATGAAGGTGTTTGTGTGAGGTGTTGCCTGTGTAAACCAGTTTAAGTTAGTCTATTGTCTGAGGATCTTGAGAGATAAAGGTCTACAGCACCTGTGTAATTTGCTGCCTATATGAAAGTATTGGTTGACTACTGGCAAATCACATAAAAAACTACGGTCAAATTTAGGAAAAAAAACCTTTTTTTTTTTTTTTAAAATAATGACTATTTTATCTTATGGGGAATCTTTTTTCAGCTTATCCTACTGATTTGGAAATGAAGAAAGTTAATAGCACTTTACCAGTATCACAGACTTCAGTAATCCTTTTGCTAGATAAGGAGTTATTTGAACAGTTTTGCTTTGGTCTCCTGAATTTTGCAGGTTTTCATGCCTGAAGGAAAGCCCATACCTGATTGAACAAGTTACTGCTCTATCACTGTCCAAAACAGATAGAAGTAAAACCAGAATTTATAGTCCAGCAGAGAGAGGATTAGAGAAGGTTTTCTCTGCTGCTGTACTTGGATGTTTATCTTCACTTCAACAAGGCTCTACTCATCTTCCTTTACAATTCCTCCCTAATGGGAGGAACATGCTTCCAACAGCAGAGCTGTTGCCTGATAAATGGAAAACTGTCAGGGAGTGTGTTGCATGTCCTGCCTGTTCTCTGCATCCACTGTAAGACTCCTGTGGTGGTGATGCTAAGATTGAACACGCAGGTAGGTCCAGTGCTGATGACCAGCTGTTATCTTTACCAGATGTGGTTTGATAGGTCACCTGCCATTTATGACACCGACATTGTTCTCTGTGACCACTTACAGGACAAGCAAAAGAAAAGTCTGCTGCTATTAATGTACAGAAAATGGCATTCAGAGACAGGTACGGGGATTTGCTGGATGTCCATTTAACTTATGATCTTCAGTAATTCTAAGACTCTTTTAGGGGACCAGTCCAGGAGAGGGATGACTCCTCTCCCAAGTTAGCAAAAGCTGTTCCTGTGCTATTCCTTTAGGGCCAGTGCGGTGGTAGGCCAAAACAATCCCAGTATGAGTCCTGGTATGTCTAGGTATGGCTCCCTGCTCTCGCTCCCACTTATGGAGTGGGAGGATGCAGAAAAGAGGACTAAGTCACGGAGTCTAAGGACCCTGGCTTATTCAGACTTGTCTTGCACTTGTTTAAATCTTGTGGTAAACAAGGTACACGTACTTGGTGTGTGCTCACCTCATGCAAGGCCCATGCCTGACCAGATTTGGGTAAAGCAGGTCCATGGTTTCATCTAATATGGTTGGTTCTGGCAAAATGAGCCTGCAGTGTGCACATGCAGCCCAGACAGCCAACCGAGTCCTAGGCTGCACCAAGAGAAGCGTGGCCAGCAGGGCAAGGGAGGTGATTCTGCCACTTTACTCTGCTCTTGTCAGACCCCACCTGGAGTACTGTGTGCAGTTCTGGAGCCCTCAGCACAGGAAGGACATGGAAGTGTTGGAGCGGGTCCAGAGGAGGGCCACAAAGATGATCAGAGGGCTGGAGCAGCTCTCCTATGAGGACAGGCTGAGAGAGTTGGGGCTCTTCAGCCTGGAGAAGAGAAGGCTTCGAGGGGACCTGATAGTAGCCTTCCAGTATCTGAAGGGGGCCTACAGGAAGGCTGGGGAAGGATTATTTACAAGGTTCTGCAATGACAGGACAAGGGGCAATGGGTTTAAACTGGCAGAGGGAAGATTTAGGCTAGATGTTAGGAGGAAGTTCTTTACAGTGAGGGTGGTGAGGCACTGGAACAGGTTGCCAGGGAGGTCGTGGATGCTCCTTCCCTGGAGGTGTTCAAGGCCAGGTTGGATGAGGCCTTGAGTAACCTGTACTAGTGGGAGGTGTCCCTACCTATGGCAGGGGGTTGGAACGAGATGATCCTTGAGGTCCCTTCCAACCTTACCATTCTATGATTCTATGATAAAATGCCATTCTGATTGGTGAACGGATCTGTTTATCTCAGTTGCCCATTGAACCAATTGATACTCAGGCAACTGATAAAAGTAGGCCAGAAGTCGTAAACAACATGCCTTGCTGCTTCAGGACCTGCCTTGTTGCCTTGTCTACTGCCATGCCTCAGTTTGCCAGGGAGAAGCACAAGAGTCCAGGCTGTAGGCAAGAAAAGACTGCTGAAAACTGCCCCAAACCACAGCCAGCCTTAGTATGACCAGTCTTGCCTGCAGGTAATGACAGCCTAGGCCATGCAGAAGGGGTAAGACCAGGGAAGCCAAGTGCCTCCTAGTAAGCTGTGTTACTGCCACTTGCTGTTACAGCTACTGAAAGCAAGCAACTGCTCCTTGAGTGTTCTCTTACACAGCCTTCACTGCAGTTTGCTGCGAGGTTGAGGAAGAAGGTTACTAGCAAGCAGCAAGGCCTTGTGGCTGCCTGCACACCTGGGAACATCTGTGCTGAGCCCAGAGCCCCAGGAAGGACAACTGTCCACCTGAGAACGCACCAAGAGCAGCTCAGAGGACTGTGCCAGCCCCAGATACCCTGCCAGAGTCCTGGGAAAACTCCAAAAGCTTTTGCTGTTTGCTATACTAACAGCAGTGCCCCTCCAAGTGTTTAGGGTACTGTTTAGACTATAGCGCAGCCCTGGTCAATTCCAGAGAACTGTGAGCTGCAGCACAGGAGGTTCCAGATCAACACAAGGGGGAACTTACTGACTGTAAGGCTCACACAGCACAGGCACAGGCTGCCCAGAAAGGCTGTGGAGTTTCCTTCTCTAGAGCCTTTCAAGGCCTGTCTGGATGTGTTCCTGTGTGCCCTGAGCTGGATTGTCTGGTCCTGCTCTGGCAAGGCGGTTGGACTGGATGAGCTCTTTGGGTCCCTTCCAACCCCTGACATCCTGTGAGCCTGTGAGTAAACATTCTATAAAGTCTCTTTGTAATACATTCTCTGCTTACGCTATAATTTTGTCTAGCTGCTCATTTAGCAGTGAGCCTTTCCAGTCCTCCTAGAGGGCAGGTGGTATATTGCCAAGTAAACTTTCCAGTTCAAAATACTCTTTGTGAATTTTGCATCTGATTCAATACTGTTTATTAGCACCTGTAGATATCCCCTTGTGCAAATAGCTGTCACCACCCATCATCCAAACCTGTAAATGTTAATAGGTTCCAGACAATATTTTTTATATCAACAAATATTAAGTACAATGTATTATTTATATTAAATATTTAACATTATTAAGAATATGGTCATAATTATTCTTTATAGTCAATACTTAATATTTATATTTTATCTTTAATAAAAATATAATTAATAATTTTCCTATTCTTAACAGCCAGGACACATAATTAATTTTCTGAAGCTCTGACAAACCTTACTCTTCCTGATGAACAGCTGTTTCACTTGTTCTTTCTTGCCCTTCTATCTAGCAGTTTCTAGTTTCTAATGCTCGTCAAGCAATCTCCTTCCATCTTAACATCACTTTTTTTTTCTTTATTGGACTTATCCAAGAGTAAAGATAAAAAGGTGTTTAGGGATAATACAATGTCCCTTAAAACCTTTGCTTGCTGTTAAGTTTCTCTTTTGAGATCATCATCATCATTACCAATTCTGTAAATGTCACATCATCTGACTTCTTGAACAAAGGCAAGATTATTGAGACCAGTTTTAATTGCTTTGGCAGATTTCATGCCAACAAGGACTGTAGTAAGGGTACAAGTCTAGTTTTCACATATACAACAGAAGTGGAAGATGAGGATAGAGGCTGGCTCTGCACATAAAAGCACAGCACCATGTCTTAGGAGTCCATTAGGAGGAGTGCTTCTGGCAGCATCAATTACTACCAGCTGCCTTAACCCTAATCATTCTCTGATACACAGCCCACGTTGCTCTCTTCAAATTATGGAATGGATATCTTTTAAAAAGGAGACATTTCAGTGAAACTCTTCTAACTTGAAATCTTACTATAAAGAAGGTTTTTTTAAAGCACCTAAGTAACCACTCCATTTTGTCTAGTGCATGGATGATGTGACTCAGCTCTGCTACCAGCAACTGTAGCTTCAGAAATAAAGCTATAAACTGCTCATAAAGAGCATCTGATAATGATCAGTGTGGGTGTCTGAATGGTGAGTTCCTGCTACTACTGTCACTGAGCAAGAGTTTGAGAGTGCCTTAAATATTAAATATAGCTGGAAGGATTGTTTTCCACATGCAAGGGGAATCCCATTGTTTTTAGTCCTGGCATGGTTATGGTATTATGAATAACTTGAACTGAAAGGTTAAGGCTCCAAGCAACTCTCCTATAGATCTGCAACAAGCTGGCTGAAAATTAATGGGAAAAAAAACCAAACTAAACCAAACACCAGAGGTTTGGCTGTTTGCTTCATTAACATTTTAAAATGGACATTATTCACATATACTATGAACAATTAATTAAAATGGATCTGGAAACATTCCATGTACTGATGCCATCAAGATTTCCAGTAGTATGCTTAGAGTTTTTTGCTGTAACTCCTAGGAACAGAAATCATTCTGAGTATAAAGGGCAGGGACACAGGGACACTGGTGAAACAAGGCTTCATATGGATATAAAAAGCACCTCAGAGTAAGTTGGCTTTTCTAATACAGACACTGAAATTGAGTGGATTAGAAACAGAGACTTCCAGACATTTCCTGATTAATTTGTAGCTGTTGGCTACATGCTTGGGGATGCTTTCTCCAGTCTCAAAGACAAACCTGGGCTCGGAACTGTCTCTCTCTAAATAAGAACATGTTTACAGTATATTTAAAGAAACCGATTCCATGTTTCTCTGAAAATAAACACATTTATCTGAAGAAATGTATTCAAGAAAACAACAAACTATTGAAATGCAAAAATACAAAGGTAAGGTGTTGTCTCTGTTGCATCACATGTAAAATGGCTATGAAGTGCAGACCTCTAGGGGTTTGGGCTTGGCAATGCTTTACTCCCGATATTAAAGTGGTAGAAAGTTCTCTCTCTTACACCAAGGAGTTTTAAACCTTGAACCTATGCTAAGAAAGCAAACACTTTTTATTTAACTGTCCTGAGGCAACGCAGATCAGGTCCATTTTCACTGTAAACAGATTTTCTTCACTAGAGTTGTGCTTCCTTTTATTCCAGCCAAGCTTCCTTAGTTACCAGAGCAAGAAAACAATATTGTCAAATGTTCCTTTAGATTAGAGTTGCAACGCGAACATGTTAAAGAAATCTACCATTCATAGGTACTCTTCTTCTTTAGGGAACAGTCTTGTTTGTCCTGTTGATGCTGAATGTTAAGAACAAAATGAGTTGGGAACTAGACAATGTAGGGAAACACTTTGTATTAACTGCACATGTGAGCAATCCAACCTGTGCTAACTGCTAATTGTAAGCTGAAAACTTTCACAGTCTACATGAAAGGTCATCCGGAGGGCAAAAACACCAGCTGCATCAGCCCACAGAAGAACTGAACAACAGATCAAACCAAAACAAGGACTCTCAAGAAGCATCTGAACAGACAATGATGTGCCAATGGCTTAGTGCCCTCACAGCTCACCCCTTAACGATTTACACCAATTGCCTATTGCCAACAGCTTGTCCCTTAACGACATAGACCAATTGCCTAATGCCACACAGTTGGTACCTTAATTGTAGAATCATATAATGCTAAGGTTGGAAGGGACCTCAAGGATCATCTAGTTCCAACCCCCTGCCATAGGCAGGGACACCTCCCACTAGTACAGGTCACTCAAGGCCTCATCCAACCTGGCCTTGAACACCTCCAGGGAAGGAGCAGTCACAATCTCCCTGGGCAACCTGTGCCAGTGTCTCACCACCCTCACTGTAAAGAACTTCCTCCTAACACCTAGCCTAAATCTTCCCTCTGACAGTTCAAACCCATTTCCCCTTGCCTTGTCATTACAACCCCTTGTCAATAGTCCCTCCCCAGCCTTTCTGTAGGCTCCTTCAGATATTGGTAGGCTACTAGAAGGTCTCCTCAAAGCCTTCTCTTCTCCAGGCTGAAGAACCCCAACCCTCTCAGCCTGTCCTCATAGCAGAGCTGCTGTAACCCTCTGATCATCTTTGTGGACCCGCTCCAACACTTCCATGTCTTTCAATGTCCTTAATGATCTGGACCAATTGCTTAACAATGAACTAACCCTCATAGTCTGTTAGAAAGTATATAAGGATATACTCATAGCCAATAAATGGGCATTGCTCGGATCATATTGGTCTGTGTATAGTTCTATCCAAGATCTCTTGCTGCTACAACTGCTATTAGACAGTACCACATACAACATGAGAGTTTACAGTTAGAAAATTCCTGTAAGGCAATACAGATATTACTAGGAAATTTTGGATACCATTAATGGGACAGAGCTCAAAAGATAAGGAATGCACCATCCTCTAAGAAACCGTGGGGGCTCAGTTTACCTAGGTTTGCTTTTTTCTTTTGAAGCTGTTTGCTTTCAGCTTTTTTTGAGCATAAATGCAGTGTTCACATAAATAACCATTGCTATTGTCACCCAATCTTATACTCTTGACTTGCTTTTATTTTCAATGTTTGGTAAGGTTCTCCTAAACTTCTGAGAATTAAAGCTTTGTCCACAAAATCTAATTTATGTTGCTCTGGTCATCTACAAATTTTCACATCTTTCTACCAATAAAATATATTCTTCAAAAATGCAAAGACTGTTCCCACAACGGGTTGAAAAACTCTTGTAGCACTCTCGGTAGGATACAATTTAACTGCAACTTCAACTACACACAATTCTCAGTGAAACTCTGTAAATGAGGAAGGAATTAGGATATGCACATAGGGTTAGTAAAAGCATAGCGGATGGAGGTGGAAAGCAAAGAAACCAGGACAAGAGGCAGACTTCAAAGCCCTTCCCTAGAGTCATATTAGGCCTGTTGGGTACACATTTTTCACAACACTAAACTTACTAGCTTAGTTTTGACCAACTGTTCTATTGCATTGACGAGATCCACAGCATCTGGTACATTGGAAGAGCTCTGTCGAGCAGCTAGCAAAGAAGAGGTCTGCAAGACACCAGGTTGCAAAGGAAAAGCAAGTTAGCAGGATGAGGAGGGAGTAAGAAACCAATGGTCAGTGAAACAGCTTCTGAGACAGGAGAACAAACGTGGAAAGGGAGCAAGAGGGTTACAGGATCACACGCATGGTTGGGTGAGCAAGTGTTGCCATATCACAAAAAAATGTAAACTATAAGGAAAATTAAAGCATGCAAAAATAACTTCTTTTTCTTTCTCTCCCTTCCTTCCTCCCTTCCTTCCTTCCATTCTCTTTGTTTTTAATTTTATTTTAAAAAAACAAAGAACAATACTTTTGTACAAGACATTTTGTATCCACAGCAGGTTTAAAAGCGGCACTGTGGCTGCTGATCGCTAACCTGAGTTGTTCCTTCTGACTTTCTGGAATGATCAGAAACAATACAGTGAGAAATCAATAGAATCTGAAATAGAATTATTCATCAAACCCTTCTGTCATTGTGGGACAGTTTGTGCTGTCCTTTTCCTTTTTGTATTTTGGAGCAAGGCTGAGGGGAATCTGCAGATTGCACCTGCATTTTATGGAACATCCCTGCACTGCTCTTCCACGTGGACTTGATTCTCCCTATGCACTTGATGATGGTGGGAAGCAGATAGACTGCCTTTACAGAACACCTCTGTTTTCCTCTGAGTAGACCAGAGAGCGTTTCAGAGATTTCACATCCATCGGCAGATGAACGGCCCCAGGTCACAAGAGCAAATGAACATTACTGAATGTGAGTCTATCAGTTTCAGTTAATATACTGAGCTCATTCAGGTAATTTGCTGTGATGTTATGAGAGTTAGCAAGTAGCTTGTGAGTAGCTCAGGCAGGGAAAAATTCTGTTTGAATAACAACTGTCTTCTTTTCCTCTTAATCTCTGGAAAAATGAATGAAGTATTCCCTGCAGGCACACCATGGATAATAGGGTGCCCATGATCCTGACAGGATGTCATTAAGCTAACTCTTTGCTTTAATGTTTAAAAAGCTCATGATTTTGTTGTGTTGTTTAGCTGTTGAACGGTTTTTCACATGACAGCTGGTGGAAACAGATTAATTAATAGATTATTGTGTTTCCTCACAGCTTCCCACTATTAACCTTGAGTAACCTTTTACAGATAATCTCAGTTGAGAAGAAAAATTGTGCTAAAAATTCTGAGAAAATATAATTGCTTTCTACTCTAACAGCAATTATCAGACATAAAATAAGAACTATATTTAAATGATATTTTCCTGGAGTTGCAAACACTTTTTTCTTGCAATCCTCTTGTAAGTTAGGTTGATCAAGTTGCAACTAGCTTCACTTTTATCAGGAGAGAGATATTTATGGAGCAGAGCAACTGTGAAAACATAGAGTAATTAGCCATATCTACTGGCTCTGCTGTTAGACCAGTGATTACTGACATATTTTGGCCCCCAGCATGGGAGTATAAAAAGGTCATGAACAAGGTGATACAGGAACAGGCACAGAAATGCTGGGTTGAATGCCACACAGTTGAGTAAATAAAGTAGTTTTTCCATCTATTATAGGCAAGACCAAAGAAGATGATATATCAGTCTGGAGCTTAATGAACTCTTCTTGTTCATTTTTCTTCACCAAAACATGCAGCACAGAAAGGAAAGACCTCAGGGGTATAGTATCTTTGTGATCTTTATGTTTGCTTTGATATAGGGACTGAGCCTTTGTAATGTTTCTGTTAACAGCTTTGGCATGACTTCTAAGAAGAGAGAATATATTCTGTGTGCTTATTGCAGCCTCCTTCATATACTTTTCATATATATTCTCTCTCCTATGAAGAGAGAATATACTCCGTGTGCTTATTGCAGCCTCTCACATTCACCACCAGAAGATCAGGACATTGAGTACTGCTAAAAGCAGGAGCACTGCCGCTGAAGAGTCCCCCTGTGCATTTCTGCTGAGTAGTTGGAGTTTGCTTTCCGGCTTTTTCCTGTGCCCCTTTCTGTGGTCACCTTCTTTTCAGGCACCATGGAATAATCCTTGTCAGAAGAAGCCTCATTTCTTTCCTTTCTCTCTAGCATGACCTTCACCGTACCTATTATATGCAGTGTGATTGCTACCTGAGAATGGAAAAAGTGCCTTTTAAAAGCATGTTTTCCACTTTGGAAAATAGAGACAGCAACAGGCTTTGAGCCGGCAACCCACACCAAGAGTTCTGTGGAACAATTTTCCATCAGCTACATAGCATTGAACAAAGTCTGTACATGTCTTCCTAGACAATATACTTCATTGTTTTCCCAGTTACACAGTTCATTACTATAAGACATACTATAAGCAGACTCATTCTTCTGCTGAGAGATGCAAGGAGTCAAAATATAGATAAGGCACTCACTTCTCACATACTTCTCACTTAGCTCCTCATGACTTTTCTGTTGGTCTGTGGGTCTGTGTTGTGGTAGACCTAAACAGGTCAAAATTGGCTTATACATGTCCTGGCTTGCCCAGGTATGTTTTTCTGCTCTCCTTCCTTCTGTGCTGGGGAAAGCAACTATAGGAAAGAGGACAAAGCTCTGGCTTCACCTAACATGGTCAAGCTTGGCAAAGTGCCATCCTGATTGGCTATTCTGTGTCCAAAGGCCCAGTGGTCTCAGGCTGTATGGATAAAAAGGGATGAGCAGGTAGCACAAGGTGCTCTACCATTGTATCTGTGCTTGCTGCTACCTCATGGCATCCTGAGCTGTGTGGAACTGCACTACCAGGCACAGGCTCTAAATGCCTGTAGGCTCTCAGCCTGCACAGCCAGCCTGACAGTGTGCCAAGCCTGCACACGGCATTGCATCCTGCCTGCCCCTCTGCAAGGCTGCTGCTGAATGGGGAGTCAGGAGGAACCAGGTCAGACAGAGCCTGTGCCAGACACAAGTTGCCTGAGAAAAGAGCCTGGGAAACTCCAAAGCCTCTAATGGCTTTGTGACCGCTGACAGAAACCTCTCCATGTTCTTTGGGTACTGTCTGATAATGTTTCGTGAGTACTTAAAGCCTCTTGTAATCACTAATTGCCTTCTGCCATGAACAGAGAGGAGCTTCCTGCCTCCATCCAGCAGTTAAGCAGGATAATGAACCACAAGTAGTGCAACAACTGCTAAAACCTTCTCTTCTAATATTTGCTTTTTTCTGGGTACCTCTTACAGTGTTCCAGTTTTGCCTGTTCCCTGTGTGTATAAGTTTCCAAACCCTGCATTTCAAACCCTGTAACTACGTTTTCTGGCAAGATTTAATGGTAATAAACAATATTCATAGTTATAAATGATCTCTGGCTGGATATCAAAATTAATATCCATTATTAATTTTGCATCATTTGTAACAGTCTGGGTGCATCTTGCCATTCCTCTTTTGAGTGAGATCTATGTAACCCAATCTAATGTTTTCCTCTCACCTCACAGAATCACAGAATGTTAGGGGCTGGAAAAGACCTTGAAAGATCATCTAGTCCAACCCCTCTGCCAGAGCATGATCATACCAGACCACACTGGAAGGCCATATCTGCCCCTTTTCCACTCCACCTGCCCCATTTTACCCCTTCCCCCCTCCCCAAACCCAGAGTACCTGGACTCTGTTGGAGTCTCCTCCCACCCCAAGTGTGGCCACTTTGACCTCCCTGCCCACTCCCCTTTTTAAGCCTCTCCAGGAAAGGCAGAAACCCCAAGATATGTCCTTCTAGTCAGAGGGATCCTCCTTTCATCATCACTGGTGAGTCCCTGTGGTGTGCACTGGGTGAATGGTGAAGGGGACAAAGACTGGGGGGCCTGGTGGCCCCCTGGTTAGGTAGGAAGAGAGTTAGTGGCCACTCTAACATCATCCGTGGGTGCTGGCTGTGTCTCCTTGGTGGGGCTGAGCTCTTTTGTGGTGTTTTTCCTGGTTGAGACTCTTGCTCCAGGCTTTTGAAGGGGTGTGAAAATGGTGGTGGTGGAGTAGGAGCTGTTTAGAGCAAAGGAGAAGGGGAGCAGGAACTGCCTAGGGGAGGTGAAGGTTGTGATTATTCATAGAATCATAGAACTGTCAGGGCTGGGAGGGACCTTAAGGATCATCTAGTTCCAACTTCCCTGCCATGGGCAGGGACACCTCACACTAGATTAGGTTGCTCAGAGCCTGGCCTTAAAGACCTCCAGGGAGGGAGCTTCCATCACCTTCCTGGCAAATTCTTCCAGTGTCTTGCCACCCTCATGATGAAGTACTTCTTCCTAGCATATAATCTGAAGCCACCCACTTCTAGTTTAGCTTCATTCCTCCTAGTCCTATCACTACCCGACATCCTAAGAAGTCCCTCCCCAGGACCCTGATCATGATCACATGTGGGTGTTAAGGAGGGGTTTGAATCTGGGTTATAAATTAATTGTAATGAGGCTGACATAAAAATATTAAATATTTTTATTAAATAAAGAAAATGTCCCCAACTTATTTACAGTTCACACCCAGATTCTAATACGCAGTTGGTAAAACTCTCTTTGCAGAATGTATATATATTTAATCAAATTAATTTAAATGATTTTAAGAGACGTTTAGAAAATGTGAACAGCTAGAGAGACCTGCAGCACAAACTGCTGCCTTAAGGCTAAACAAACTTTCACAGCTTCAGAAAAGAGAGTTAATTTACTCACTGGTTGGAGCCTCGGTATTTATAACCCAAAAGTATGGCTAGAAACTTAAATGAAGAAAAATACAGTCCCTACCACGTGGTGGCCTTCCATGTGGCGGTGATGAAATGTGGTTTCGCTGCTTGCGTAACTCCNCACCCAGATTCTAATACGCAGTTGGTAAAACTCTCTTTGCAGAATGTATATATATTTAATCAAATTAATTTAAATGATTTTAAGAGACGTTTAGAAAATGTGAACAGCTAGAGAGACCTGCAGCACAAACTGCTGCCTTAAGGCTAAACAAACTTTCACAGCTTCAGAAAAGAGAGTTAATTTACTCACTGGTTGGAGCCTCGGTATTTATAACCCAAAAGTATGGCTAGAAACTTAAATGAAGAAAAATACAGTCCCTACCACGTGGTGGCCTTCCATGTGGCGGTGATGAAATGTGGTTTCGCTGCTTGCGTAACTCCAATGGAACACGTTGACTGAGGAGATCCATGGATGTGAGGCAAATCCTCCATGGCTCTCAGGAGGCTATTGGAGTGGTCAGCCCCTGGGTGAAGCAGGATCCTGACTTCCAGGTTGGAGCAGTCTGATCGGTTGTGTTGCTCAACAAAGGGCTCTCGATCTAGAGCGGCAGGCCGGCAAGTCCCGGTGTCGCAGATTTGCTGTGGGGCTGTTTCTTAGGCTTGGCCAGCATCAAATGGACTGGGGCTGGGCTGAGCTCAGGTGGGCAACTGCACCCCAGCACGGGGCAAGCCCTACAGTCCCCTGGTTTGGCGCGACAGACAGACAGGGTCAAGTCCACCGTTTGTGGGGAAAAAGCAAGTTCCCTGCTGTGTGATGCCGAGAATGCAAACAGGTAGCAGACAAAATAAGAGCAGTAGCAGCAAACAAATGAGTTGGTTTGGGTTTTTAAGAGTTTTGACCGAGTGTTTTTTGACCAATAGCAACAGACAAAAAACATTCTTGGAACCAATCCCAAGTTACCTCACCAAAAAAGGAAGATGTACAAGCCCAGCACTGTGATCTTTCTTTACTAGAAACGAAGCAGAGTGTATGGTAACTCCAAATATGGATTCTCTATGGCAGACTGAAAGGCGCCAAGGCTTTTGTCTGCTTTCCTGCTTTTTCCACCCAGAAAGAAGGAGAGAAGGGAGGCTGGGGGGGGGGCAAGATGGGTATTTAGGTATAATTTAGGCCTTCCACCATAGTGAGTAACTATTGTATGCTGCCTGCTACCATGGAAGCAGGTCCATAGAATGGTAAGGTTGGAAGTGACCTCAAAGGTCATCCAGTTCCAACCCCCTGCCATAGGCAGGGACACCTCCCGCTAGTACAGGTCACTCAAGGCCTCATCCAACCTGGCCTTGAACAATTCCAGGAAGGTTGTGGAGCACAGAATCACCCAATGTGATTGAAAATCTGGTGATTTTCTGTGCTCCACAACCTCCCTGGGAAACCTTTGTCAGTGTCTCACCACCCTCACTGCAAACAACTTCCTCCTAACATTCACTTTCAATTTCCCTTTTGACAGTTCAAACCCATTGCCCCTTGTCCTGGCATTGCAAGACCCTGTCAATAGTCCCTCCCCAGCCTTCCTGGAGCCCCCTTCAGATATTGGAAGGCTAATTTAAGGTCTGCTGGAAACCTTCTCTTCTCCAGGCTGTAGAGCCCAAACTCTCTCAGACTGTCCTCACAGCAGAGCTGCTGCAGACCTGTGTTCATCTTTGTGGCTTCCTCTGGACTGGCTCCAACAGTTTCCATCTGAAAAGTGCTCCACTCCTGATAATTGCTTATGTGAACTGATATTATATATCTCAGAAATGCTCAAAGACTAGAGGTGGATATCCCAGTTGACAGTTCTCTGCTACATACCCATCCACTGATACAACAAAGGCAGAGAGATTACCAAAGGAGTTACCTTTGTAAATTTTTTTTTTTGAGAAGTCTTGAAGAGATTCCTATGTGTGCTGGTTTGAGGCTAATTAGAATATTTTA
>VWZE01012347.1:2040-17445 GCA_013396675.1 Eubucco bourcierii | reverse complement strand
CAGCCCAGCAGCAGCCCCAGCCCAGCACACCCCCAGCCCAGCAGCTCCAGCCCAGCACATTCCCAGCCCAGCACATTCCCAGCCCAGCACATTCCCAGCCCAGCACACTCCCAGCCCAGCACACTCCCAGCCCAGCAGCAGCCCCAGCTGAGCCTTCTGGTGGGGCCTTCCACAGGTGCTGCTGTTCAGCGAGGAGGCAGAGAGGAGCATCTTCCTTGGGAAGCTGCAGAGCTTCTTGGAGGAGAGCAGCCTGCAGCTGCAGCTGTCGGAGATGAAGGAGCAGAGCCTGCTGAGGCAGGCGGTCACACGGGAGCAGAGGAAACAGATTCTGGAGACTTTCTTCAGGCACCTGTTTGCTCAGGTGTGTGGAGGTGTGGCAGGACCCGGGGCAGGGAGGAAGGTGTCTCTGTGGTGGTTAAGCTGTCCCCAAGAAGCTGCCCATACTGTGAGGACCAGGGGAGGTTTGCCCTTGCGGATGGCAAAGGGAGATGTGCTCTGGTGATGATCTAAGTGCCTGAAATTGCAAAGAGGCTCTTGGGTGATGTCACTGAGGTCTCCACAACACTTAGTGGGGAAGTCACACTGCAGGACAGACTGGGGACTTCCCCTTGTGCCAGGAGAGCCAGCAGCCTTCGTGCTGCCAGCCGCTCCGCCAGCACTCATGGCACCTCTCCTGTGGGCACGGCCTGCAGGTGCTGGAAATCAACAGGTCGGATGCTGGGGAGCTCGACTTGGAGTCCTCCCAGAAGGCCAAGGAGTCTCTGAGGTGTGAGCTGAGCAGGGCTGAGTTTGCTGAGGCCCTGGGCCTGAAAGCCCACTCCATGTTCGTGGAGTCCATGTTCTCCCTGGCCGACAAAGACAGCAATGGCTACATCTCCTTTCGGGAATTCCTGGACATCTTGGTGGTCTTCATGAAAGGTGGGAGTGGGGCTGGGAGTGCCTTCAGCTGCTCCCCTCACTCGTGGCTCTAGGCTCTGGCAGCAGCACCAGCAGGGTGAAGGACAAGGTGCAGGCAGTAGACCTCCCTACAGGTGACAATTGCCTTCAGCTAGGACAGCTCTGGCTTGGGCTGTGGGGCAGGACAACCTCATGAGGTCCTCTGACAGAGCGTGAGGGGAGCTGCCTCCTGCCAACACGGACAGGTCTGCTCTGGCCCCTGAGCACACTTTGCTTTGTGACCCTGGGAGATGATCAGAGAATCAGAACTGGTTGGGCTGGAAGAGCCCTCCCAGACCATCCAGTCCCAGCAGCAGCCCAGCACCACCATGGACACCAAACCATGGGCACACAGGTCTGGAACACTGCCAGCCATGGGCAATCCACCACCTCCCTGGGCAGCCTCTGCCAAGCCCTGACCACTCTGGCACCAAAGACATTTTCCTCCTCTCCAACCTAAGCCTCCCCTGGCACAGTCCCAGGCCAGTTCCTCTCCTTCCATGCCCTGAGCCTGGGCAGCAGAGCCCAAGCCCAGCTCCCTGCAGCCTCCTCTCAGGGAGCTGCAGACAGCAATGAGCTCTGCCCTTAGCCTCCTCTGCTCCATACCAAGCCCCCCTCAGCTGCTCCTCCCCAACCCTGTTCTCCAGACCCTACCCCAGCTTTGCTGCCCTGGGCACAGATACCAGGTCTGATCCTCCCTAGAGGACCCCTGGGAAGGTGGATTGACAGCTGGAGGTGGTGAAGGTCAGATTCAGCCAAACCATTGCAGTGCACATCTTGAGTTTCAAAGCCACACCCGAGGCAGGAGGTGTGGCCACCTGATTCCCACCCTCAGCTTGAGGCAGCCAGGTGGCAGGGTGGCTTGCTGGGCACGGTCAGCTGCCACTCAGCAGCCCTCAGGGGGCTTTGCAGCGCTGGGTGAGGCTTCAGTGCTGCAGGTCCAGTCCTGAAAGCATCTTCACTGATCTACACAGGGTCTGGTTCTGACTTCAGCTCTCTCCCTCCCCACCAGGGTCCCCAGAGGAGAAGTCCAAGGCGATGTTCAAGATGTATGACATCGATGAGAACGGCTTCCTCTCCAAGGAGGAGTTCCTGAGGATGCTCAGGTACTTGTCCTTACTGCCTGGATGTAAGCAGAGACATCTCCCAGAGCAGCCTCATGCCCCTGCCCTTCGCTCAAGGGTGCTGCCCAGAGCCCAAGGGCTCAGCACTCACGGCCAAGAGCCCAACCCACCCACGGCAGCGCTCTGGGGCTCTGCCCTGTGTTGGCTGAGGGGCTCAAGCTGGGCTGCTCTGCACCTCCCTTCCCTGCTCCAGGTCCTTCATCGAGATCTCCAACAACTGCTTGTCGAGAGACCAGGCTGAGCAGGTGACCGAGTCCATGTTCCGGGCCTCAGGCTTCCAGGACAGGGATGAGCTGACCTGGGAGGACTTCCACTACATGCTGAGGGACCACGACAGCGAGCTGCGGCTCACTCAGCTCTGCGTCAGGGGTCAGTGCCCGGCAGTGCTCTGCCAGCCCTGTCCCCGCAGGGCCGCGGCTGCTGGGCAGCTCCCGGATCTCGGCCGTCGGCGGTCTCCAGCGCCACAGTGTGGGGGGCTGTGGCTCCACATGTGACATGTCTGTGGGGGGCTGGGGGCCTGTCCCTGCTGCAGCCTTGCCCAGAACAGGTGCTGGATCAGGCTCTGAGGGGTTGTTTGTCCTCCTGCCTCCCAAAGGTGTCCCTGAAGTGTTCAAGCAGAACCTGTGCAGCCGAGTCTCCTTCGTAGCGAGGAAAGAGCCCAGGGGGTAAGCTCTGCTCCTCAGCCCTGCTGCTCCTCCACCCTTCACCTCGCCCCTCCAGCACTGGGAACACAGAGGGACTGTGCTGGGATGTGCCCACGAGCAAGCTGGGCACTGCAGTGGGGCTGCTGCCCTGTTGCACTCGCACCCAGGTGAGGCAGAGGGGAGGACCTGCCTCCTGCAGAGCCCCCTGGCACCCGCTGTGTGGGGATGGGAGTTGCCCCTCGGTTCTCAGAGGGTTGGGTTACCTTGGGGAGAATCAAGCCCATCCAGCCCACACAAGCAGGCTTGCAGGAGAGAGTTGGGCACCTCTGCATCTGAGCCTGAGCTGGGAAGTGGAGACATTGGGAGAATGCTGCCAAGCCCCTCTGCAAGTGCAGCTTGGGGCTGGATGTGTCTCTGCTTCCAACAGAACCATCTCAGAGGAAGAACAAAACCCAAGCCTGGGCACCACGGGCAACTGCGTGGAGCGAGAAGGGCAAGAGCTGCGGAAGAGAGCAGGCAAAAGGTGAGCTGTGCCCTCACCAGGGCATGCTTCTCAGTGCCAGTCAGCCTGTTGCTGTTTCTCAAGTCTCTGGGCAGCTCTCTGGCCAGATGACACCAAAAGGAGCCACCGTGCCTGTGATGGTGGTGCAAAGTAGGGAGGGTATGTGAGACCATCCTGCAGGAGATGCCCAGGCCCTCGGTGCCTGGCAGGGGAGGTCAATCCCCTCCCTTGACCTTCAAGGAGATTCTGCCACCCAGCAGCTCTGGAGAGCTGTGCCCCTGTCCCCACAAAGCCTTCCTGCCTGGTGCTCTTTCCCTGTCCTGGCCCTGCCCTCAATGGGGCACACCACGGCCTCTTGCTGGCCAAGGACCTGTGGGCACAGCTCAGTCTTGGTGCCGCAGCCAGGTCTGGGCAAGCTCTCTGTACAGAAAACCACAACGTGGCCTGCTCCAGAGCCTGGTGTGGTGGGTGTCAGAATTCACACCTTGGCCACAGAGTGGCTTTGCCTGGCAGGTCCTCCCTGAGCTTCTCTGCCCTTTGGAACTCTGCTGATTCACCTGTGGGTTGCCTGGAGAAGCTGCAGGAGAGGCTGTGGTGCCCACAGCTGTGGTAGCAGCAGGGATCTCTACAAGGAAGCAGTTCCACAGCCAGAAAGTCCTCATTTGACTTAATGGCTGCAGGGACTTTCCCCTGCCGCGGGATCTGTTTGAAGGGTTGAGTACTGCGGGGCAGACGATCTGCTGAAGCCCTCAGGCACGGCTCTGAGTCACTTCTCTGCTGCCAACCTGTGTGCCCTGCAGCACGACCTGAGGGTGGCTTTGTAGGTCACTGCCACGGGCGCCGTGCCGCGGTGCCGCGCAGGGAGCGGGACCCACACCCGGGGAAGAGCAGGGCCATGCCTGGTTGGCACTGCTCCGAGTGACCCCGGCCCTGCTGTGCTCGCCAGGCTGAATCAACACCAGCTGCAACTGTACACCGAGGCTCGTCGCAGCAAGCTGGAGAGGAGCAGAGCGCGGCAGAAGCTGCAGGAGCTGAAGCGCTTTGTGGAGAACTATCGGCGCCACATCGTCTGCATCAGCCTCTTCTGCGCCGTCACCGCCGGCGTCTTTGTGGAGAGAGCCTACTGTGAGTGCCAGCCGTGCCCATACCGTGCCTGGGCTCGGAACGGACCCCCACAGCTCGTCCAGTCCCTGCCAGGGCAGGCCACACAAGAACGCATCCAGCATGGCTTTGAAAGCCTCCACAGCCTCTCTGGGCAGCCTGCTCCAGGCCTCCAGCACCCTCACACTGAACAAGTTCCTCCTCACGCTGAGATGGAAGCTCCTGGCTTGCAGTTTGCGCCCATTGCCCTTTGTCCTACCACAGGACACCACTTGAGCAGAGCCTGGCACCATCCTCCTGGCACACATCCCTCAGATATTTACAGACACTGCTCAGGCCTTCACCTCTCCACACTACCCAGCCCCAGGGCTGTCAACCTTTCCTAATCAGGCAGATCTTCCAGTCCCTTCATCATCCTCATAGCCCCAGACATAGAGGAGTGCCAGGGCTTGGCTCCTCAGAGCTGCTGGTTGCATGGGGCCTGCTAGGCTGGCAAAGATCCCAACATAGCTTCAGGCAACAGCCTCAGTCCTCCTCTGGAATAACCAAAGGACTGCTGAGGTTGGAAGGGACCCCCAAAGAGATCTGGTCCAAGGCCTTGCTCAGAACGAGGCCAATAGCAAAGCAGATCTGGGCTGCTGGAGGAGCTTTGAAGAGCTCTGAGGTTGGAGATGCCCATTCTGGCTTTTGCCCATCCTCCCCATGAAGAGATTTGAGTTCACAGCAGCCCTGAGCTCCCTTCAGTGAAACTCCTGCTGCTGCCTCTCCTCCCTGCAGCCCTGAGGAAGAGTATCTCCCCCCCCCTTCAGGAAGTGCTTGCAGACTGCCACAGGCTCTTCCCTCACCCTCCTCCTCCAGCCCATTTCCCTCAGGCTTTCCCCTATGCACCGTCCTCCAGCTCCCACCCATCCGAGTGGCCTCTGCTGAACCCATTCCACCTCTCGAGGTGCCCAGCTGAGGTGCCTGGCAGGGCCAGTCCCCTCCCTCGACCTCCAGGGAGATTTTGTCACCCAGCAGCTCTGAGAATGGTGCCCCTGTGCCCACCCAGCCTCCGTCCCTGGTGGTCTTTTCTCGGTGGCGCCACAGTGGCCAGGGACAGAGGCTGGGGTGGACACAGGCAGCCAGCAACTCCCCAGCAGCAGCTTGATGCCCCCCTCCCTCTGTTCCCCAGACTACGCCTTCATGTCCCCCAGCACTGGCATCTCCCAGACCACCTTGGTGGGCATCATCATCTCGCGGGGCTCAGCAGCTTGCATCTCCTTCCTCTACTCCTACATCCTGCTGACCATGTGCCGCAACCTGCTCACGGCGCTGCGCGAGACCTTCCTCAACCGCTACATCCCCTTCGACGCCGCCGTCGACTTCCACCGCTGGGTGGCCATGGCAGCCCTCATCTTCTCAGGTAGGCTGGTGGGCAGCTGGGGCTGTGTGCCACCCACCCGGTGCAGCTGAAGCAGGAGGAGCAACCCCTCCTGGCACAGCAAGGTGGGATCAGAGAGTCACAGAATGGTAGGGGGTTGGAAGGGACCTCTGGACATCACCCACGCCAACCCCCCACCCCTGCCAGGACAGGGGACACCCAGGGCTGGGCACACAGGAGTGCATCCAGGTGGATTTGGAATCCCTCTAGAGCAGGAGACTCCACAACCTCTCCGAGCAGTCTGCTCCAGGCCTCCAGCACCCTCACACCAAACAAGTTTCTCTTTATGGTGAGGTGGAAGCTCCTGGGCTCCAGTCTGTGCCTGTTGTCCCTTGTCCTATACTGGGCACCACCACACAGAGCCTGGCACCTTCCTCCTGACCCCCACCCCTCAGATATTTGCAGACACTGCTCAGGTCCCTCTCAGCCTTCTCCTCTCCACTCTGCCCAGCCCCAGGGCTCTCAGCCTTTCTCTACAGCAGGAGAGGAGTTCAGGAGCCTCAATCATCCTTGCAGCTCTCCATAGCGCCAGGCAGAGGCTCCGAGGCCCATGTGGAGCCTGCATAGCCCCAGACACCCAGGATCAGAGGAGGAAGCAGGAAGCACTGCTGGGTCACAGGACACGTCGGCAGGAGCTGCCACATCTCCGTGCACAGCAAGGGTGACACTGATCTCCTGCTTCCTGTCTCTCACAGTGCTGCACACTGCCGGGCACGTAGTGAACGTCTACATCTTCTCGGTCACGCCTCTCAGTGTGCTCTCCTGCCTCTTCTCCAGTGTCTTCACCAACGATGGGTAGGGGGCATTTAAAACTCTGGGCCTGGGCAGGAAGGGAAGTGGGCACCAGTAGCTTGGCCGCTCCACGGTGCACTCAATCCCTTGCCCTTCTCCAGGTCACAGCTGCCACAGAAGTACTACTGGTGGTTCTTCCAGACTATCCCAGGTGAGACCACCCAGCAGGACACACCTGCATGCCCAGCCCTCTGCCCACTCCTGTGGGGCTGACCTGGGACCTCCCAACCCCTCCTGTCTGTCACAGGCATGACAGGAGTGCTGCTGCTGGTGGTGCTGGCCGTGATGTATGTCTTTGCCACCCACCACTTCCGACGCGTCAGCTTCCAGGGCTTCTGGATCACACACCACCTCTACGTGCTGCTCTACGTCCTGGTGAGGCCTGCAGGCTGGCATGGAGGGAGGGAGGGAGTGGCACTGCCCATGCACGGGAGCCCAGATGATGCCTCCAAGTAGCTGCAGAGGTCCAAGGGAGTTGGGTGGTCTGATGCCCAGGTGCCAGTGCAGCAGGGAGGGAGTGGCACTGCCCATGCATGGGAGCCCAGCTGATGCCACCAAAAAAATGATGCCAAGTAGCTGCAGAGGTCCAAGGGAGTTGGGGGGTCTGATGCCCAGGAGCCAGTGCAGCAGGGAGGGAGTGGCCCTGCCCATGCACGGGAGCCCAGATGATGCCACCAAAAAAATGATGCCTCCAAGTAGCTGCAGAGGTCCCAAGGGAGCTGGGTGGTCTGATGCCCAGGTGCCAGTGCAGCAGGGAGGGAGTGGCACTGCCCATGCACAGGAGCCCAGATGATGCCACCAAGTAGCTGCAGAGGTCCCAAGGGAGCTGGGTGAAGTCCAGGTGCCAGCGCAGCAGGCAGGGCACGGCGCTGGGCAGCGTGCCGACGGCTGTGCCTGCTGCCCAGGTCATCATCCACGGCAGCTACGCGCTGATCCAGCAGCCTCGCTTCCACATCTACTTCATCATCCCAGCGCTCATTTACAGCGCGGATAAGCTGCTCAGCCTCAGCAGGAAGAAGGTGGAGATCAGCGTGGTCAAAGCTGAGCTCCTGCCCTCAGGTACCGCCGCAGCGCTGCCCACGCGGCCCCGCCACGGCCTCCCCAGCGAGCAGCCTCCGAGGGCTCCGCCGTAACGAGGCCTCCCTCCGCGCCCGCCACAGGTGTCACCCACCTGCGGTTCCAGCGCCCGCAGGACTTCGACTACAAGTCGGGGCAGTGGGTGCGGGTGGCCTGCACGGCGCTGGGCACCACCGAGTACCACCCCTTCACCCTCACCTCCGCGCCGCATGAGGACACCCTGAGCCTGCACATCCGAGCCGTGGGGCCCTGGACCACCCGCCTGCGGGAGCTCTGCGCCCCCGAGAGCCTGGCGCTCATGGGCACGCTGCCCAAGGTGAGCCCCGTGCCGCTTCTTCAGGGGCGGCTGAGCCCTGCGGCGTCTCAGCCAGGGCTTGTGCCCAGCCCAAGGCGCTTCTCCAGTCGGGAAGGTGGCCAAGGCCTGGGCAAGCAGAGACAGGAGATGCTCTGCTGACAGCTGGTTCCCTTCCAGCTCTATCTGGATGGGCCCTTCGGCGAAGGGCACCAGGAGTGGCACAAGTTTGAGGTGTCAGTGCTGGTGGGAGGGGGCATCGGGGTGACGCCCTTCGCCTCCATCCTCAAGGACTTGGCCTTCAAGTCCTCCATCGGCTGCAAGCTGCTGTGTAAAAAGGTGAGAGGCAGCACAGCGGAGACAAGAGCCCTGCTGAGAGGCCTCCTGCTGCTGCTGCCCTCCTTCGGGGCTAAAACCTTCCGGGACCCACCCGGGAAGGAGCCTCCTGGGCAGGCACAAGGGCGCCAGCCTGGCTCTGAGCCTGCTGCCCCGTGCCCCAGATCTACTTCATCTGGGTGACGCGCACCCAGCGGCAGTTCGAGTGGCTGGCAGACATCATCCGCGAGGTGGAGGAGACCGACAGGGAGGAGCTGGTGTCTGTGCACATCTACATCACGCAGCTGCCCGAGAAGTTCGACCTGCGCACCACCATGCTGGTGAGGCTGGCCCCGGGCTGGGCCGTGCCGGGCCGTGCCAGGCCGTGCCAGGCCCTCTGATACCTGCCCTGGTCTCTTGCAGTACATCTGTGAGCGGCACTTCCAGAAGGTGCTGAACCGGAGCCTGTTCACAGGCCTGCGCTCCATCACCCACTTTGGGCGCCCGCCCTTCGTGCCCTTCTTCAGCTCGCTGCAGGAGGTGCACCCCGAGGTCAGTGTCTCGCTGGGGGCAGGATGTGGGGCACCCAGTGTGGAGGACTGGCCCCAAGCTGTCCCCGAGGCCTGGACACCTTGGTGGTATCCACACCAAGGGCAGGCCAGAAGAGGCATGAACCTCGCAGCCCCTCCAGAGCCAGGATGAGCTGCCTCAGTCAGCAATGCCCTGGCAACAATCAACCAACCACCTCCTGCTCTGGCAAGGCCTGGGGGGATCCCATCCTTCCTCCAGAGCCCCAACAGCCGTGTGGGGAGGTGACCACCTCCCCAAAAGCTTCCTCAGGCTGGGACAGACTTTTCAGACAGCATCTGTGGCCAAAGCTGCCAGAGGGCAATGGGCCAAGAGGGTTTGGGCAGGGCTGGTGGTGCCGGGTGTGAGCCGTCGGTGTGCCCCTTGCCCAGGTGCAGAAGGTTGGGGTGTTCAGCTGCGGTCCGCCTGGCATGACGAAGAGTGTGGAGCAGGCCTGCAAGCAGCTCAACAAGAAGGACCAGACCTACTTCGCCCATCACTACGAGAACTTCTGACCCTCCCCCAGGCTGCTTCCCCCCACCTGCAGGCTGCATGGCACCTGTGCCCTCGCCCCCAGCACCTCTATGGCAACGCTTCGGGTGGCCGTGGTCCTGGGCTGCCACCCACCAGCACCCCCAGCTGAAAGCCTGGATGCTGAGAGCAGAGCAGGCTGCACCAGTTGGCATCCCTAGCCTGAACCTTTGAGCCCAGGGCATCCTGCACCCACCCACCCATTCCCTCAGCCCTGCGCCCAGGTTCGGGCTGCTGGGTCCCACTCCAGCCCACCCAGTGCTTGAGTTCAGCTCCAGGCAGGGCTCTGGGCAGGCTGCTCGAGTGCAGGGGTCCCTGCTGAGCGCAGAGGAGGTTGGACTGGGTGACCTTCAGAGCTCCCTTCCAACCCAACCCATTCTGTGATCTCTGCAAGACAGAGCCTGAGCTCTGCCAGCTGGCTTGGGGAGTGTCTCTGGAAAGCTGTTGGGAGCAGCTTGGTGGCCACACCACCTGACAGCACAGCACTTTGCACCGAGGCCTGGGGGCACACAGGTGGGGTGGGCAGACTGAAGGCTCCATCCACACCATCCCTCTCCTGTCTCACTCCCAGGCCATCCTGGGGCTTGCCTGCTGCTGGCAGTGCCAGCATGCTGCAGCCAGGGACCCCTCGTGCTGTAGCACTGGGCTGCCCCTGGCACAGGCTGTGCCAGGCTTCAATAAAGCTGACTGACCTCAGGCACCTCCTTGGCTCCTGCACTTGGCTCCGGCTCACCTGTGGCCTTGTCCCTCACACCAGAGTGGCTCCAGCAGCCCAGGGGGAAACTGGGTGAACAGGAGCACAGTTCCCTGTGCTGGTGATGAAGGTGGGATGGAGACAGACTGGAGTCCAGGCACAGCCACATGGACTCTGCCCTACCAGTCCCATCACCCCTAGTAGTGCCCCCACAGGGACATTGGCACCAGCTCCAGCCAGAGCAGTGGGCATCAATTTGGCCCTTGGGGGTCCCCAGCAGCACAGGGAGGTCTCAGTGTCCCAGCTGTGGCAGGGGTTTCAGTGAGCAGGGCCCCCCCAGCCATGCCACCAGGGCTTTCCCCAGCAGGGGGTGATCAGGGAGCACCAGGTCTCAGCCAGGCCTGGCTGACACTGCCAGGAGCTGGGCAGCCCTCCCCGGCCGGGCCATCACAGAATCACTTTGGCTGGAAGAGACCTCCAAGGTCTTACCTAACACTGCCAAGGCCACCACTGAACCCTGACCCTCAGCACCCACAGCAGAGGGCTTCCAAATCCCTCCAGGGATGGGCACTCCACCATTTCCCTTGGCATCCTGGGCCAAGCCTTGGCAACCCTTTTGGGGAAGAAACTGTTCCTCACGGCCAGCCTGGAGCCTTTCCTGGCACAACTTGAGGCCACTTCCACTCGGCCTGTCCCTTTCTACTTAGCGGGAGCCCAAGCCCAGCTCCCTGCAGCCTCCTCTCAGGGAGCTGCAGACAGCAATGAGCTCTGCCCTCAGCCTCCTCTGCTCCACACCAACACCCCCTCAGCTGCCTCAGCTGCTCCTCCCCAGCCCTGTTCTCCAAACCCTGCCCCAGCTTTGGTGCCCTTCTCTGGCCCTGCTCCAGCCCCTCAGGGTCCTCCTGGCAGTGAGGGGCATCACAGACCTCTCAGCAAAGGGCATCTCAGCAGGTTCCAGCCAGCCTCTGCTCACCCTTCCCCCACAGCGTGGGGCAGGCTCCTGAGGTCACTCCCAGGCTGTCCCAGCACTGTCACAGCACCATCCCAGTTCCTTCCCAGCAGGACTTTGACTGCTTCCCCTCCTGCCTCCGGGAAGTACCCCTGGTCAGTGCCAACACAGCCCTGCTGTTTTCTACCTCTGCCAAGGCTCTCTGAGGCACCTCTGCAATAAAGCCAGGCGTTGGCTTCCACCTGGCTGGGTCATTTAAGGCTCCATGGTCCCAGCAGCAATGAGCTCACCTGCAGTCTGCTGAGAGGGCACAGGGCAACAGCTCTGCACAGTCACAGAACCACAGAGTGGGTTGGGTTGGAAGGGACCTCAAAGCTCAGGCAGCTAGCTCCAAGCCCCTGCCAGGGGCAGGGACACCTCCCACCAGCACAGGCTGCTCAAGGCCTCACTGGGTTGGAAGGGACCTTGAATATCATCTGGTTTAAGCCATTAGTCATGGGCACAGCCATGGCCTTGGGACTAGATGGGTTGTGTTGGAAGGGACCTTGAAGATTATCTGGTTCCAAGGCATTAGTCATGGCCTTGGGACTAGATGATCTTCAACCTTCCACCAGCCCAGGGTGCTCAAGGCCTCATCCAGCCTGGCCTGCAGCACCTCCACAGCCTCCCTGGGCAACCTGTGCCAGTCTCTCCCCACCTTCACTCCCAACAGTTTCTTCCTCCTCTCCACTCTCACTCTCCCCTCTCCCAGCTCAAAGCCATTGGCCCTCAGCCTGGCACTGCCAGCCCTTGACACAAGTCCCTGCCCAGCTCTCCTGGAGCCCTTCAGTTACTGCCAGGCTGCTCTGAGCTTTGCCTTCTCTTCCCCAGTCTGCACAGCCCCAACTCTGCCAGCCTGTGCCCACAGCAGAGCTTCTCCAGCCTCTCATCATCTTCATGGCCTCCTCTGGACCTTCTTCAACAGATCCAGTTCCCAGGGCCCAGCATCACAGAGCCCCCCAAAGCTGCCCCCGAAAGCTCCACTGGACACAGGCAGTAGCTGAGTGGTATTTATTGAGGACACCTCAGCACTGGCCCAAGGGAGGGACTGATCTCAGTGCTAAAATTAAAGAGAATAATCAAAGGTCAGATCTGCAAACTGCTACCTCATTAGTACCTCGTTAGAGCCTGCTTAGTACCTACTTAGTACCCGTTTAGTACCTGCTTAGTACCTCTTCATGGCTCACAAGCTTAGCAGGAAGGCCCTGCCAGCCCCAGTCAGTGGTAAGACCCTTGAGTGGTGCTGCCCTTTTACCTCCCAGCCATGCTCCCTGCCATGCACACAGCAGCTGTGGCCTCCAAGGGCAGCTCCAGCCAGGGAGGCACACAAGGACAGGGGCTCTGTGGGCTGAGTTTCCCTGCAGCCACACAGCAGCCTGCTCTGCAGTGGAGCTGCTGGGGGTGACAGAGCAGGGATGGTCCCAGCTGGGCCCCAGGCAGCCCAGGCTGTGTGCTTTGGAGCTGCAGCTTGCTGCCTGCTGAGAGCATGCAGGGAATGACCCGAAGAGCAGCGGTGTACTGGCCAGGCTCTGTTCCACAGCCTCTTCCACCTTCCTGAGTTGCTGGCACCTAGCGAAGGTAGGGTGCTCATGCAGGGCTACCCTGTGCCCAGGCACTGCCAGGTGAGAAGAGATGCAGCAAGCAGAGCCCCAGGGCAGTGCTGGGGCAGGAAGGTGGAGTGCCAGCTCTCCATCCTGCCTTCACCCCTGCACATCCATCGCGAGGCAGGCCAAGCCGGTGGGCACGCGGGCGGCTTTGCCCGGCAGATGCCAGGTTCTTCTGTCCCTGGAGCCTGCTGGGGGGAGCCAGCTGTGTGAACCATCATCTAAGCAGCACCCCCTCCCCAAACTGCAGCACTCTGATCCCAGCCATTGGTTCTCCCATCCCAATTAGCCAACGATTTCCAAGCTCTGTTAGAGGGCAGCCCCCGCCTGAGGCGCCTGTGGGCACAGGCAGCAGCCGCTCCTCGGCCTGCCACGGCCTCACGCTTCCATCTCAGGCAGGGGGGGCAAGGGCCAGGCAGAGTGGGCACTTCAGGGGTTCTGGTCGGTGGGGTCACACTTCAGCATGACCTTGACCCCCTCGCCCCTCCTGGTGGTCTCGAAGGCCTCCAGAGCCCTCTCGAGGGGGAAGCGGTGCGTGACCAGGGGCCGCACGTCGATGCGCTTGGACGCCAGCAGGGCTATGGCCACAGGCCACCTGCCAGGGAGACAGGGAGCAGGAGGTCACACAGCTGACACAATCCCCCCTGCTGGGCCTGCAAGGCACCTCTGGAGATCCTCCAGTCCAACCTTCCTGCTCCAGCAGGGCACCCACAGCAGCTTGCTCAGGGTCACAATGGCCGAGGCGGGGGTTGGAAGCTCTGCAGAGCAGGAGACTCCACAGCCTCTCTGGGTAGCCTGCTCCAGGCCTCCAGCACCCTCACACCAAACAACTTTCTCCTCCTGTTCAGATGCAGCCTCTTAAGTTGCAGTTTGTGTCCCCTGTCCCTTGGCCTGGCACTGGACATGGCTGACAAGAGTCTGGCCCCAGCCTCTCTGGGCAGCCTGCTCCAGGCCTCCAGCACCCTCACACCAAAGGAGTTTCTCCTCCTGTTCAGGTGGAACCTCCTGGCTTCCAGTTTGTGCCCACTGCCCCTTGGCCTGGCACTGGGCACCACTGACAAGAGGCTGGCCCCTGCCTCTTGCCCCCCACAGCTCCTTTAGCTCTTGCTGGGCACTGTTCAGATGCCCTCTGGGGCTGCTCTTCTGCAGGCTCTCAGCTCCAAGGCTCTCTGCCCTTGCTCCTCACAGGGCTCCAGCCCCCTCAACAGCTTTGTGAAGACCCCAGGCAAAGGCACAGAGGAGCCTGGAGGAGCCTGGTTTCACTACCTCAGCCCAGACCAAGGGGACACAAGGGGCTGGAGCAGCCACTCTGACTCCCAAACTGCCCAGTTGAAGGCATTTTCCATGTTAAGAAGGAGCCTGACTGCATCTCATGAAGCCTTCCAGAAAGGCAAGCTCTGCAGACCTTGTCCCACTAGCAAGGAGCTGCAGCCCTGGGCAGAGCAGAAGGCAGGCTGCAGAGGGGCAGTGCTAAGAGCTCAAGCCCTGGCCAAGGAGGGCAAGGACCAGCTGAGGACAGCTGAGCTCCTCCTGCCTCCAGGGCGAGGCCAGCTGGGGACAGACTGCCCAGGAGCTGAGGGCTGCCCTCAGTGCTGTGCTAAAGATGTGCAGGGACCCAGCCAGGCTCTGCCCAGGGGTGGCCAAGGGCAGCACAAGGGGCACTGGGTGCCAGCTGCAGCAGAGAAGGTGCCACAGGAACAGGAGGGAGAACTTTGTGCCTGTGAGGGTGCTGGAGGCCTGGAGCAGGCTGCCCAGGAGTTGAGGCCTGCCCTCAGTGCTGTGCTAAAGATGTGTAGGGCAGTGTGAGCAGGACCCAGCCAGGCTCTGCCCAGGGGTGGCCAAGGGCAGCACAAGGGGCACTGGGTGCCAGCTGCAGCAGAGAAGGTGCCACAGGAACAGGAGAGGAAACTCTGTGAGGGTGCTGGAAGCCAGGAGCAGGCTGCCCAGAGAGGCGTTCGGAGTCCTGCTCTGTAGGGATTCCAAACCCACCTGGCTGTGCCCTGCCCTGGGTGCTGCTGCTGTGGCAGGAGGGATGGAGTTGGTGCCCTGCCAAGGTCCCTGGCACCGTGTGGCAGCCCCGGGGGGCAGCAGGTGCCAGGCTGGAGCCACTCACGTGTTGCAGTAGCGGAAGATGCCGCGGATGTCCACCTCGCGCACGGCTGCCGTCACCATGGGCAGTGTCACCAGCTCAGGGCCCAGCCCCACCAGCACCAGGGTCCCTCCTGAGCGAGTGGCCTGCACAGCACACACACACACAGAGGGCACAGAGTCAACCAGAGAGTGCCACCACAGCCTGGCAGACAACTCAGGGCACTCGAGGACTCATCCAGCCTGGTACTGAACACCTCCAGGGAGGCTGTGGAGCACAGAAGCACCCAAATGTGATCAAAGATGGCATTCTGTGCTTCTGTGCTCCACAGCCTCCCTGGGCAGCCTGTGCCAGTCTCTCCCCAGCCTCACTCCCAACAGTTTCTTCCTCCTCTCCACTCTCACTCTCCCCTCTCCCAGCTCAAAGCCATTGGCCCTCAGCCTGGCACTGCCAGCCCTTGACACAAGTCCCTGCCCAGCTCTCCTGGAGCTCTTCAGCTACTGCCAGCCTGCTCTGAGCTCTCCCCAGAGCCTTCTCCTCTGCAGGCTGCACAGCCCCAACTCTGCCAGCCTGTGCCCACAGCAGAGCTTCTGCAGCCTCTCATAACCTCCATGGCCTCCTCTGGAGCCTCTCCAGCAGCTCCAGGTCCCTCTTGTGCTGCTTCCCCAGAGCTGGAGGCAGTGCTGCAGGTGAGGGCTGAGCAGAGCAGAGCAGAGGGGCAGAATCCCC
>VWZE01012346.1:74291-113410 GCA_013396675.1 Eubucco bourcierii | reverse complement strand
GCAGGGCACAGCTCCCGCAGCGGCTTCCAGGGCACAGTGCCCGCAGCGGCCGGCAGGGCACAGCTCCCGCAGCGGCTTCCAGGGCACAGTGCCCGCAGCGGCCGGCAGGGCACAGCTCCCGCAGCGGCTTCCAGGGCACAGCTCCCGCCGCAGCCGGCAGGGCACAGCGCCCGCAGAGGCCAGCAGGGCACAGCCCGCAGAGGCCAGCAGGGCCCAGCCCGCAGAGGCCAGCAGGGCCCAGCCCGCAGAGGCCAGCAGGGCACAGCTCCCGCAGCGGCTTCCAGGGCACAGTGCCCGCCGCAGGGCTGGCCAAAGCACCAGGAGATGAGACCCTCTGGCACGTAGAGGTGCTGGGCAGAAGGCTGCCCGGGGAGGCTGTGGCTGCCTCCTCCCTGGGGTGCCCAAGGCCAGGCTGGTTGAGCCCTCGAGCAGCTGAGTCTAGCTCAGAGGGGTCCCTGCCTGTGGCAGGAGGTTGGAGCAGAGCTCCGAGGTCCCTCCCGCCCCGGGCCGTGCTGTGGCTCTCTGACAGCTGAGAGATGTCGACAGGAGCTTGGGAAGGGTCCAGCAGGAGGCAACCTGAAGGACTCTTCAGGAGCTGAGGCTGCCCTGCAGGTGCCTTCTGCTCTCACATACTCACCAAAGGTCGAGGGATTGGTTTCTGAGGCTTCTTGGAGCCCAACTTCTTCATGGCATTGTAGTACTTCTTCTGCTCCTCTGTCATGAAGATGTCCTGACCTCCAAAGTAAAGGGCAGAGGAGAACTGATCACAACCAGCTCCAGCAGCAGGGAAGGGGAAACAGACCCTGGCTAAGTCAGGAGGACACCTGCCAGGTGGGAAGGTGGTGGCAGCTGTTTTGGGCAGGAATCCTTTGCTCTAACAAGCTCCAAGGTGCTCAGAGCCTCCCTCAGAGCTGGGGCTGCCCTGCTGGGACCCCACTGCAGCCTGTCCCAGCTCACAGATGCTGCAGGTCCTGCACGCAGCAAACCCTCAGCTTGAGCTGCAGCACAGGGCAGAGAGAGGGCAAAGGAAACACCTCAGGCCCAGGCTGTGAGCCTCAGCCCAGGATAAATTCCAAACATTTCCCTTCCAGGCTGTGAGCCTCAGCCCAGGAGAAAAATAACCCAAGGGAAATGCAGGAAAATGTAACCCAGGGGGAAAAGTTTTGAGTTTTCCACAAAGCTTGAGGCTGCCTCTTGGCCCCAAGCCTCTGTGGGGCTGGGGAGTGCTGCAAACAGGACCTGTGGCCCTGTGCCCCACAGCTCTCACGGGGGAGGTCTCTACCCCAGCCTGAGGCTTCTTGGCCTTTACAGAATCACAGAATCAGTCAGGGCTGGAAGGGACCTCAAGGACCACTCAGTGCCACCCCCCCTGCCATGCCCAGGGACACCTCACACCAGCTCAGGCTGCCCACAGCCTCATCCAGCCTGGCCTTAAACACCTCCAGGGATGAGGCTTCCACCACCTCCCTGGGCAACCCCTGCCAGGGGGTCCCTCCCCAGCTCTCTTGTAGCCCCCTGCAGATACTGCAAGGCCACAATGAGGTCACCTTGGAGCCTTCTCCTCTCCAACCTGCACAGCCCCAACTGCCTCAGGCTCTTCTCACAGCAGAGCAGCTCCAGCCCTCTGCCCACCCTCGTGGCCCTTCTCTGGGCACCTTCCAGCACCTCCAGATCCCTCTTGTACCAGGGGCTCCAGAACTGGGCCCCTATTATGTGGCAGCAAAGCCCACCCCAGGCTGCAGCCTGCAGCCCCCCAGCAGCCAGCCCAGGGCACTTATCTTTTTCTTCTGCTGGTTGAAGTTGTCAATGATGACACCAATGAAGAGGTTCAGGGTGAAAAAGGAGCCGAAGATGATGAAGATGACAAAGTAGATGTACATGTAGATGTTGTCCTCATACTTGGGCTGTTCTTCTTGCTGAGAGGAGAGGGAGAGGGAGAGGGAGAGGGAGAGGGAGAGGAGGGTCAGAGCAGGACTCTGCCTGAGAGCAGCAAAGATCACAGAACTCAGTCCAACACCAAATGATTTTGGGTTGGGTTTTGCTCTTGATCTGCCCCAAGCAGAGGCAGTGCTGGGAGCAGGTTTGGTGCTGCTGCTCTTTACCTTCCTGGAGTCCACCGCCGCGTACATGATGTCCATCCAGCCCTTGAAGGTAGCCTGGCAGAGAGGACAGGAACCACAGCACTCAGACAAAGCTCCCCCAGAGAACAGACCTGGTCAGGGGCAGCTGAGCCAGGGGTGCCCCTGGCACTCCTCAGAGCTGGACTCTCAGAGCCCTCAAAAGAGTTCCCATAGCACTTAATCCAAAGAAAAGGGAGAGCAAAGTGCCCAGCAGGGCCTGGCACGGGCAGGGGGTGCTGGTGAGAGCTTTAAGACGGAGAATTTAGCTAGACACAAGGGATACTTTTTTGGCACTCAGGTGCCCAAGCCTCTCCAGGCACCATTCCTAGCCCACAGACTGAGCCAGCTTGGACATGGGCTGGGCACTACCAGAGAGCCCTGGGGGAGAGCTGGGCACTACCAGGGAGCTCCAGAGAAAGGCTGGGCACTGCCAGGGAGCCCCAAGAAAGGGCAGTGCAAGACCAGAGAGCCCCAGAGAAGGGCTGGGCACCACCAGGGAGCCCGGGGAAGGACTGGGCACTGCCAGGGAGCCCCAGGGAAAGGCTGCCCCTGCTGGGACAGGCAGAGGTGGGAGGCAGCTGCCTGTAGCATGGCATTTCCCTCCCAGGTTCACAGGCCCTGGCTGCTATCACCCCCAGGAAAGGTGCCAGCCCCCAGAGCCCCCTGGGGAGCGGGCAGCAGGCAGAGGCAGCAGCAGCAGCAGGGAGCTGCCGGCAGCACCACTTACGACTTGCAGCAGTGCCAGGTACCCTGCCCCGACGTTGTCGAAGTTGATTTTGACATTCTTCCACCTGATCTCCGTGGAGTTGGGAGGCATCAGAGCCTCACAGTCTGTCTTGTTGTTGACCACCTCGATCTCAAAGCGCTCCTCAGAGGTCTCGTTAAAGCAGTAATGATATTTGCCAGCGAACAGGTTCACCCCCATGATGCTGAAAATCAGCCAGAAGATAAGGCAGACCAACAAGACATTCATAATGGAGGGGATAGCCCCAACCAAGGCGTTGACCACCACCTGTGTTGGAAGGGGTGGGAGAGAGTTTCAGTATAAACCAGGAAGGCAGGAACCAGCAAGCACCAATACAGCTGCCTGGGGTGGGGGGAGGCAGAGGTAAGGCCCCCCCGAGGGGGCTGTGGTTTGACTCCAGGCAGTGGCTGGCAGTGAACTTAGTCCAAGCAGGGAGGAAAAAACTTCTGCTCCCAGGCCACCCTTGGAGGGCTGTTTGAGAAAGCAAACAGGCCACAGGCTGGGGCTGCTTTGGGGCTGTGGATTCCTCCAGGCCACAGCAAAGGCTTTGGATTGGCTTCGGCTGCCCAAAGGCAGAGGATCCTCTGCAGCCTGAGCTCAGGCTCTCCTCTGACTGCCAAACAGGCTCCTGGCTGCAATTTGCCCAGAGCCGGCTCCGAGGAGACCTTTTCCTGCAGGATTTGCTGGGTCCCTCACAGCCGTTCCCCACCCTCAAACAAGGCTGTCTCGAGCCTGCCTCCTGCCCCCACCGAGCTGCCCTGCGTGGGGCGGGCTCGGGTGGGGCCAGGAGCAAGCCCGGTTCAAGTGAGTGACTGCAGACATCCAGAGCAGATCTGCCCCCAAGCAAGGCCAGGCAGAGAGCTGAGCATGCAGCTGGGCAGGCTCCAGGGGGCACAAAAGCCAAGTCCCTGACTCCAGACTGCCGTAAGGGCAGCAAGCAGTGGGGCTGGGCAGAGCTCCTCTCTTCCAGAGCCTCCTCAGTTTAGCTGCTCCCCAAGCACCCCTGGGCAGCACCTGGCTGTGGATGGAGTCAGGTCAGAGCTCATGAAAACTTTGATGATGATGATGATGATGATGACCTCCTAATTCAGATCCCTTTAACAGATGCACAGAAGCTAAACTGTTTCCATCCCTCTGCCTCCCCTCCGAGAGGCTCCTCAGCCCCATGGGGGTGCAGGAGGCCTCAGGTAGTAGCAGTTGAGCCCCAACTGGTCCTGGCCACCACCAAGTGTCCCCTTCTGCTCCCCCAGCATCTGGGGGCTGGGTGCAGCCACCATGGGCACGCCAAGCTCTGCAGCATCCCCTGCCCTCCAGCCCTGTGGGCACGAAGGAAAGCTGCAGGCAGCAGTGAGCTGGGTGGGAAGTGGCACTGCAGCAGCTGTGAGCTGACCTCAGGGATCCATCACTGTGTGCCCACGGAAGGGTAAAGCCACAGGTCACAGCCCAGCCCTCCAGGACACCTTCACTTCCATCCTCCCACCACCCAGACAGGACTCTGCTGCTGACCACCAGAAGCACATCAGGGCAGCTTCTGGGCTCCAGGACCCTTCGGATGCTGGTTTATGGCTGCAGCTCATCACGGGAGGCTAAGAGAGTGGCAGAATCTGCTGAGATGTGGTCCCCAGGACCACCCTGAGTGTCTACAGCACCCAAAAAGAGCTGAGAGGAGGAACTTGGCTTTTGTGTGCAGACTGACACGACACATGCAGGGCTCACAGCAAACCTCCTGAGCCAGCCAAGAGCAGAGCAAGCTCTGGGAAATGCAGATTGCTATGGAGGGAGAAAAGCAAAGAACTACTTCTCTGTTTCCTTTGCAAAGCCAATTCCAATCTGTGCCCTGCCTCAGAAGGGTCATTTGGAGGTTCTTTTGGGTTGGGTGGGGCAGGTTTTTACCTTCAACTCTAATTCAAGGGAGAATAATTTGAGTTTAGGGAACCGCCAGGGCTGCACTCAGAGCTCTGCAGCAGGGCTGCCCTCGGAGCCTTCCGCCAGGGCTGCCCTCGGAGCCCTCCGCCAGGGCTGCCCTCGGAGCCCTCCGCCAGGGCTGCCCTCGGAGCCTTCCGCCAGGGCTGCCCTCGGAGCCCTCCACCGGGGCTGTTGTGATGAAAATCTCCCAGTTTAAGCCTGGGAATTTCCTGGCTGTAGCTGAGGGATTGCAGCTTCTCTCCAGCATGGCCTGGACCTGGGCTTTGATGCCTGCAGGTTTAGGGCCAGGTCTTCTTTGTGATCACAGCCTTAGGTGGGACCCGAGCCCAGCCCAGGCTCTGGCTTTGTGTTATGGAAATGTTTTCATCCTCTGTGCCTGTTTTAGGAAGCCAAGAATAAAACAAACTGGCACAGAGGAACCCCAGCAGCAGGGTAGCAGAGCAGGGAAGACACAGCCCCTGTGGATCTGGGCTGATGCCTTCTGCTTCTGTCTCTTCCCATGGCATCTGGGGGCTCCTGCTCAGCCTTCCCCCCCCCGCCCTGCTGCTGGATTTTGTGCTCAGCAAATGCCAAGCAGATCAGATGGATCCAGGTGGAATTGCTCCAGCAGGACTTTGAAGAAAAGCTGCAACTTCCCTTTTCTCACACAAAAAAACTTCATTCTCTCTCTTGGAGCAGCTCTGACTGAGAGCTGGCTGGGACCTGGCACAGCAGCCCTGCAGTAGGAGGAGTGGGACCCCCAGGAGTGCAGCCCAGCCCTTGGCTGCCAGAAACATCCAATTCCTTGGTCTGTTCTGGGATCATTGCAACCCTAAATGGGAAAAAACCCAAACCCAACCCAACCAAACAACCAAACCCCAGGGACCAAACCAGGAAGGATTAGTGGCAAAGTTGTGTGTGGGAGGGGGAGGCTGCAGCAATTCCAAAGCCCCCAGCCCGTGGTGCTCTCTAGCAATTTGAGGACAGCTTGGTAAGTTCAATGCTTTGCTTGTGCTGTGCTGCTCGTTCCACAAGGACAGGACAGGGGACCATAAAGCATGGGAAAAAGGGAGGGGAGTGGAAAGGAAAAGCTTCACCATCAGACAAGGCCTCCAGTCGCCAGACTGGACCGAGAACAACAAGGTGCAACAAGAGGAATTCAACCAAAGCCTTCTGCTTTTTGTTTGCTTTTGTCTCTCCAAGAGCTGAGCTCCCACCAGTCCCTTCCCAAAGACCTGAGTGACCCCAGAAAGGCAGCAGCCTTTCCCCCTCCCCCCCACTGGCAGGTTGCATTTTGATCAACCAGAACCACTCCTCCAGACAAGATTCTGTCAATCCAATTCCACCAGGGGCTGGAGACACTGAGGTGGTTCAAATTCTGCTTCTTTGCACCTGGTGATTCTCCCTAGATTAAAACAAAACAAAACAAAACCAAACCAAAAAAAAAACCACCCAAAAAAACCAACAACCCCAAAAAGTTACAGCTGAGAAGCCCCCTCGGATGCTAGAGGTCAAAGCCAGGCTAAATGCCAACAGCCAAGTGTCAACATCATCTACAGATGGCAGTGGATTGGGGCAGTCATTAATGTAATGAGGCAGCTGAATGCATCTCCCCTTGAGTTAAGAGGGGAGGGCGCAGCGGTGGGCAGGGTGAGGACATCCACGGTAGAGGTGATCGAGTCAGCAGCTGCATCATGAGACTCTGTTTGGAATTTTCTTTCCACCACTTTTGATCAGTTCTAGCATGCTTTAAAAAAAAAAAAAAAAAAAAAAACAACAAACCAAAAGCCCAAAAGCCCAACCCCCGCCCCCCACCCCTCCCCAGGCATGCAGAAGGATCAGCTGCTAATGGCTTCTTACCCTCATCCCCTCAAATCGGGACAACGCTCTTAAAGGCCTCAAAGCTCTTAGTGTCCTAAGGGACTTTATGGCACCTAGTTCCGAGTAGCCCAGGGCATTAGCTATAAGGCTGACTAAAGAGACCTACACAGGAAATAGAACACAAAGAAAGAAAGAAGAAGAAAAAAAAAAAAGAAAGAAAAAAAAAAGAAAGAAAAAGAAAAAGGAAAATAAAGGAGGAGGGAAAAAAAAAAGGAAAAATAAAAAAGAAAAGAGAGAGAAAATAAAAGGAAAAAAATAAAGAAAAGAAGAAAAAAAAAAAAAGAAAGAAAAGAAAAAGAAAAAGAAGGTTCCAGACTGTTAGAATGAGTCCCCTAGCACTGCTTGCCCAGCCCAGGCTGCCAGCCTGGGTGGCCCCCAGAATAAATACCGAAGACATGACACCAGCTGCCTACTTCACTTGACTGAAACGACCTGGAAGGAAATAATGTGGTTGAGAAAGGCATCAGAAAAGAACAGAGGGGAGAGAGAAGTGAGAGAGAGGGGCAGAGACACACAGACGAGGAGGGGCTGGCCGAGGAAGAGCCCAAACAAAAACCTTACCCTCGCCCTGTCCTGTCTGCAGGGTCCCAGCGGCTCCCATTAAACTTAAGGCAGACAAATTAAAGGTACCTATGAGAAAGAATACAGATAAATACAGACACTGCACCCCACTGCACCCCACTGCACCCACTGCACCGGCACAGCAGCTGCTGGCTGCTGCTCCCTCCTTGGCAGTGGCCTTCAGGGCTGTGAGGGGGGCTGGGGGGGGCTCAGCCTGCAGAGGAGAAGGCTCCAGGGGGAGCTCAGAGCTGCTGCCAGTGCCTGAAGGGATCCTGCAGGGAGGTTGCAGAGGGACTCTGAGTGAGGGGGTCTGAGACAGGCCAAGGGGCAGTGGTTTGGAGCTGAGGCAGAGCAGGGTCAGACTGCAGCTGAGGGAGAAGTTCTGCAGCAGGAGGGTGGTGAGAGCCTGGCACAGGCTGCCCAGGGAGGCTGTGGCTGCCTCCTGCCTGGGGGTGTCCAAGGCCAGGCTGGGTGAGGCCTTGAGCAGCTGAGCCTGGCTGAGAGGGGTCCCTGGGCATGGAGGGGAGGTTGGAGTGGATGAGCTCTGAGGTCCCCTCCAACCTGAGCTGTTCTGGGGTGCCCCACAGGAGCCAATGGAAAACTCTTGAGCTTGGACCTGCCAGGACCTGGCCATGTAAAGAGCATCTACAGACACCAGCATCCCAGCATCTTCCACTTGGGGTTAGCACCACAGACACAGATCAGAACAGAGATGCCAACCTCCTCGGGGGGGAGAGAAAAAAGACATCAATGAACAAGGACAGCAAAGGAAAAGCAGAAAACTCCTACAGCAGGCAGGGGCTGAGCTTCCCTCTCGGGACAAGACACTTCCCAGTCACCACTGCTCCGAAAGGGACACGAAGTTACTCATGGAGCATTAATTGAGGGAGGATTCTTACTCCACACACACCTCCCAGAGACACTCCAGGACCAAATTCCAAAGGCAAGGCCAGGCTGGGTGAGGCCTTGAGCAGCCTGGGCTGGTGGTAGCTGTCCCTGGCCATGGCAGGGGCTGGCACTGGCTGAGCTTTGGGGTCCCTTCCAAACCAAGCCCTTCTATCAGCCTGCCCTGAGCGCACAGCACAGGGCAGAGGCTTCACTGGCTCCTCCCTTCCAGAGCTTCTCCCCCATGGGTAGCACCTGGCTGCCCAGCTGGGCACAGGGAAGCAGCTAAGGGCTGGGGCAGCTCTCGGGGGTCTCTCCAGTGCCATGCCCTGGGGGCACTCCGGCAGCAGACGCAGCAGGCAGCGATGCAGGCAAGAGGGATTCCAGACTGACTGCAATGCAGAAGCCTTCATCGTTACCCAGACATTGGTCTTCAGAAACAGACCCAGAGAGCCTGGGGGGGAGGAGGATGAGGAGGAGGAAGATGAGGAGGAGGAGGAGGGTTACTGACAATGCTAGCAAACCTGAAAAATAACAGTGGAGAGGCTGGTTACAGGCAAAGGTTGAGACCCTGCTTGGCACAGCTGCCACCTGCCTGCTCCTACCCCACCTCTGCCACCTGGGGAAACTGCTCCAGTGCTGAGCTTTGGCAGGAGCAGGACTCGGTGCTGAGCTGCAGCTCTGCTGAGCACCATTCTCACATCACAGGAGGGTGCAGCTCTCCTGGCTGCCAGCAGCAGGTGAAAGGAGGAGTTTCTCCTGCAGCCCTGGGAATGCAGGATCCTTGATCCCTGATCCCTGCTCCAGGTGGAGCAGGTCCTGGAGCAAGACGGTGAATGGGTCCTTGAGGCTGTGGCTGCCCCCTCCCTGGAGGTGTTCAAGTCCAGGATGGATGTGGCCCTGAGCAGCCTGCTCCAGATGTCCCTGCCCACGGCAGAGGAGCTGGAGCTGGATGGTCTCTAAGGTCCCTTCCAACCCAGCCCTTTCCATGGATCTGTGAACGTTCCCAGGCTCCCTCCCTCCCGATGCTTTCCCTCTCTGGGAGCTCCCCTGGCGACTCGGGAAGCAAAAGCAGCTTGCAGCACCTGTCAGTTAAACTGCTCTGCATTCCCAACAGCTGGAATTCCACTCCCACATCTGAAGCAGGAGGACAGGGAAAGCTATTTCCGTGCTCAGCTGCTGCTCATCTTTTTAATCCAACCCCTCAAAGAGTTCCATCTGCTGGAAGCTGCCCCCAGAGCGGCGCAGAGGGGCTGGGACTGGCAGCCTGAGCTCCTCTCAGCTCTCTGCTTCTTCCCCACCTTAAGGCAGTGAAAGAGACCCCAGGGCTGCTTCCAGCAGAGTTCCTGCTCCAGGATGTGTGCTGGGGGAGCAGGAAAGGCCTTGAGGGAGCAGAGAGGACTTTGGTTAGAACACAAAACTCAATCCATGCAGTGAGGAAGTTGAGCTCTGCGCAGGAAGCGGCGACATCCTGAGTCACTCTGCCCCTGGATTCCAAGCATAGCTCCTCCACCCACTCAGGAATATTTCCAGAGTGATCATGGCACTGAGCTGCAACTTGGCACAACTGAATCATATCCAGCATGTGCCAAAGGAGAAGCTTGGGGAAATGTGAAGTTTGGGGCTGGTTTGGGGCTTTTTGTTGGTTTTTTTGCTGCTGGCTGCTGGCTGAGGACACTGAGCCTGGGGGGTGGAATGTCAGGGGCTGGGTTCGTGGTGGTGGGAGCTGGGTTAGGGTTGGAGGCAGTGGCCTTAATTAAAGATCTTTTCCAACCTTAATGACTCCATGGTTCTGGGTTTGGAAGGAGAGAAGCACTTGGGGTTGTATGACCTTGGGAGTCCTTCGTGTCCTGCCTGTTGGGGCAGCAGGGACTCAGTGCCAGACCCACACTGCCTGTGGCTCCTCTCTGCTGGGCTGCTGCTCACAGCTCCCAGATTCCTTCTCCTTACCAAGAGGGTCTGGAGGGGAATTCCAGGGTGATCGTGGACTGGATCCATCCAGACTGACCCCAGCCCTGCTATGATCCCTGCTCAGCAGATTTGCTTTTGCTGTCTGCTGAGGTCCTGCTTCTATCCCTGGGCACAGAGGAGGGAGACTGAGGCATTACAGGTGGTGAGACACTGGCACAGGTTGCCCAGGGAGGCTGTGGATGCCTCCTCCCTGGAGGTGTTCAAGGCCAGGTTGGATGCCATGAGCAGCCTGGGCTGTGGGAGGGGTCCCTGCCTGTGGCAGGGGGCTGGAGCTGAGGGAACCTTTGAAGTCCCTTCCAACCCAACCCATCCCATGGATCTCTGATGGAGAACTTCCTCTGAGCACTCAGAGCTGTCACAGATCTCTGTGCCCCACGCTCACAAGGACAGATCCTGCCAGCTGGGGGTGGGGAGCTTTGAACCCTGCCCCCCTCGGTAACAGCACAAACTAATGAGCACAGGCAGGAGCCGCCCAGGAGCCTCCCAAGCTCTCCCCCTGCTCCACCTTCCAGCAGCTCACGCCGGGGGCAGAGCTCTTGGAAACATTTTCAGTGCAGCAAAGGAGCTCAGGGGTTGGGAAATCCTCCTCTGTACCTGCAGGCTGCTGCTGGGCAGCAGCTCCACAGGCAGCACATTCCCAGGGCTCCAGGCTTGTGGAAACCTACTCAGTCCTCCCTGAAGAGAGGCTTCAGGCAGGAGCCTCCCCAGGAGCCAACAGGAGCCCAGCAGTGCTCCTCCCCAAGAGCTTTTTGTTCCCAGCAGAAGGAAAGGAGGGCAGGATACATACAGCCACGATGAGGAAATCCAACCAGCACCAGGCGTTGGTGAAGAACTTGACAAAGCCATAAGCACACCACTTGAGCAGCATCTCCAGGATGAAAATGTAGGTGAAGACTTTGTCTGCATACTCCAGGATGGTCCTGATGGTTTTCCTCTGCTCGATGTAAATGTCCTCAAAAGCCTGGGAAAGAACCAAGGTCTGGCCCCAGTGCCTCGGGTGGATGCCACAGCTCAGCCTCATCACCCTGAGCTGAAGTGAGCAGTGCTGAGGTGAGCCCTGGAAGCACATCTCTGGTCTGGCCCAGGCTGCCCAGGGAGCTGCCCCATGCCTGCAGCCAGGCCAGCTCAGGTTGTCTGAGGCTCAGAGTGACCTGCCCTGGCTGGGGATGTCCCTGCAGACTGAGCTGGAAAGGTCTCTTCCAGCCCAAAATATTCTGATTCTGTGCTCTGCTCTGGTTGCAGCACTGCAGGTCCAGAGGATGCCACAGAGATGAGCCAAGGGCTGGAGCAGCTCTGCTGTGGGGACAGGTTGGGGGAGCTGGGGGGGCTCAGCCTGCAGAGAAGAAGGCTCCAGGGGGAGCTCAGAGCTGCTGCCAGTGCCTGGAGGGGTCCTGCAGGGAGGCTGCAGAGGGACTCTGAGTGAGGGGGTCTGAGACAGGCCAAGGGGCAGTGGTTTGGAGCTGAGGCAGAGCAGGGTGAGAGTGGAGCTGAGGGAGAAGTTCTGCAGCAGGAGGGTGGTGAGAGCCTGGCACAGGCTGCCCAGGGAGGCTGTGGCTGCCTCCTGCCTGGGGTGTCCAAGGCCTTGAGCAGCTGAGGCTGGCTGAGAGGTGTCCCTGCCCATGGTGGGGAGGTTGGAGCAGAGCAGCTCTGAGCTCCTCCCCCCGGCCTGAGCCATTCATCACTCTGTGACTTCCTGGATTCAGTTTTCCCACTCAGCTGCCCTCTGGCTGCAGCCCACAGCTCTCTGCATGCCACTCACCAGAGCACCACTGCTCAGCAGGATCATGAAGATGATGAAGGTCTCAAACCAGTTGTGCTCCACGATCAGGAAGCAGGTCTTCCTCAGCGTCCACCAGGACTTCCCCAGCCCCTCCTCGATGTTCACCTGGCAGCACTTGCAGCGCTGCACACACCCTGCAGTGGGGACAGAGCACAGAGGAGCCTGAGCCAAAGGATTTTGGGGGTGGGAGAGGGAAGAGAGTTTAATGTCAGGACAAGAAATTCCCTTTGGCTGGAAGTGGTTTTGATGCCAACAACATCAAACCTGCTGACTTCCAGTTAAAACTCTCTGGTTCTTGAGGGCTTTAGGATTGCTTTTGCCATTGCTCTGCCTGGGCAGCTGAATGAACATTGCCCAGGTGAGCTCTGCCCCCCAGGATGGGGTCCTGGCAGAAGGGGGATGGAAAAGTTGCTGCTGGAGTAACCTTGAACCACTTCAGAAGTTTGCCATGGGAACAGCTGTGACAGATCAGTGCTGACAGACAACCAGGCCATGGGAGGGAAAAATAAACCTGCCCAGGAGCCAGCTCCTGCTGCTGAGCAGCACTGCAGGCTCCAGGACCTGCTGCTGAGCAGCACTGCAGGCTCCAGCTGCTGCAGGCTCAGCTGTGCAGAGGCTCAGCTTGCCCTACCCATGGCTCATCTACAGCCCTGCACTGGCAGCTGCACCTCAAGGGCCTGCACTCTGCAGACCCTTCTGAACTACTTCAGCCATGATGCCAGGTCCAAGAAAGGTCTCAGCTAAGCTGGCAGCCAACCCTGGTCCTGACTGAGACCTGACCTCATCAGGCAGGTGCCCACAAGAGCTCAGAGGCTTCCAGCCAGAGTCTTCTCACCTTCTGTGAAGCAAGCATCTGGGTCCAGGTACTCCTCTGGTGCCTCCACAGGGACTTCTTCCACTTCAGGCTTGATGTCAATGGTGCTGCCCTCTGAGGAGCTGGTATCATCCAGCTTCTGAGACACAGAGCAGAGCCCAGCTCAGCCCACGAGCAGCTCCCAGCAGCTGCCAGGCTTGGTGCTGACACAGCAATTCCCTCACCAGGTCTACTACACATTTCTTCATTTCACCCCATGAAGGTCCTGACCCTCCCCACAAAGAATTTCTTGCTCCTCTCCACTCTCAATCTGCCCTCCCCCAGCTCAAAGCCATTGTCCCTCCCCTGTCTCTCCAAGCCCTTGTCCAAAGTCCCTCCCCAGCTCTCCTGGAGCCCCTTCAGGTACTCAAAGGCTGCTCTAAGCTCTCCCTGGAGCCTTCTGTTCTCCAGGCTGAACAGCCTCAGCTCTCCCAGCCTCTCCCCACAGAGGAGGTTCTCCAACCCTCTGCTCACCTTTGTGGCCTCCTCTGGCCCCTCTCCAGCAGCTTTGAGTTGGTTCTGTTTAGTTCTCCCTCCCCAGGCACTCACAGGATCACAGATGCCAGAGGAGGGAAGGGACCCGAAGAGCTCATCCAGCCCAACCCCCACCCCCCTGGCAGAGCAGGACCACCCAAGGTAGCTCAGGGCACACAGAACACAGCCAGGCAGGGAAGGCTCCAAGGAGACTCCACAGCCTCTCNTATAGGCATTGCTCATCTCCCTTCTCAGGCTTCTCCTGCCCAGACTAAGCAGCCCCAGGTCCCTCAGCCTCTCCTCACCAGGCACTGCTCCAGTCCCCTCCTCATCCTCACAGCCTCCCTTGGACTCTCTCCAGCAGGTCCCTGTCCCTCTGCAGCTGGGGAGCCCAACCCTGAGGGCAGTGCTCAAGATGAGCTCTCAGCAGGGCAGAGCAGAGGCACAGGAGAACCTCCCTGGGTCTGCTGGGCACACTCTGCTGAATGCCCCCCAGGACCCCACTGGCCTCTTGCCCACCAGGGCACATTGCTGCCCATGGATGTTCTCCCCCAGCACCTTCTCCCCAGGCTGCTCTCCAGCAGTCACCTCCCAGCCTGTGCTGCAGTTTTTATTCCTCCCCAGCTGCAGGACTCTGCTCTGATCCTCGTTGAACCTCACTTGGTGCTCAGTGACCTTCAGAAGGAACTTTGTTGCCTCTCTCCTACCTCTTTGCTGCCATCAGGATCTGTGTCGCTGCTGAAGTCCTCGGTGTTGAGGTTCTCGAAGTCCGACTCGCCCACGGCGATCGGCACCCGCACGGTCAGGTTGGGGTTGTTGATGAAGGACATGTGGTCCTCCTCGATGATGTACTTCTCCACGCTGCTGCCGATGCCGCTGGTGGTGCCGTTGCCGTTCTTCTGGTAGTCGATGTCCCTGTTGATGTCAGCCCCCGTGTGGTTGGCGATGCAGTTCACCTTCTTGTCGTACAGCTCGTCCAGGGGCTTCACCTCGTCTGCCTCCCGCTGCTTGAAGTGAGCCTGCATGAACTCGCGGACCTTGGCCTTGCTCCAGGCGATGCCCTTCTTGATGCGGATGACGGAGATCTGCAGGTTGTTCATCTCCCCATCGTCGTCCGTGGCCGCCAGGTTGTCTGCGCTGAAGGAGCTCAGCAGCAAGGCTAAGAACAGGTTCAGCACCTGGAAGAGAAGAGGTTTGGCAGGGCTGGCAGGGCTTGGCAGGGTTGGCAGGGCTGGCAGGGCTGGCAGGGCTTGGCAGGGCTGGCAGGCAGGGGCTGTGCTGCTTGAGCTGAGCAAAGCATCCATGGTCTGCTGATGCTGGCAGGTTGGTAGAGCTGTGAAATGGGTTGGTGGGAAGGAGCTTCAAGCTCATCCAGTGCCAACCTGCCATGGGCAGGGACACCTCCACCAGCCCAGGGTGCTCAAGGCCACATCCAGCCTGACCTTAGACACCTCCAGGCAGGGAGCAGCCACAGCTTCCCTGGGCAACCTCTGCCAGGCTCTTCCCACCCTCACTGCCAAGAGCTTCTTTCTCCTCTCCACTCTCACTCTCCCCTCTCCCAGCTCAAAGCCACTGGCCCTTGTCCTGGCACTCCAAGGCCTTTTCCAAAGTCCCTCCCCAGCTCTCCTGGAGGTGCTGAGGGCTGCTCTAAGGTCTCCCTGGAGCCTTCTCTTGTCCACATCCAGCAACAATCTCCAAGACTTGTCTTGGTGAGAGAAGAGCTCCAAGAGAGCTCTCAGCACTGCTCTGGAGCAGGCAGCTGCTGGCACTGCCTCAGCCTCACTCACATTCTCCTCCAGAGGCTTTTCTGCACCGAATTTAAGCCCAGAAGGAGCCATCCTGCTCCAGCCCAACCTCCCACACAGGAGCCCTGCAGCTCCACACCTCATGACTGAGCCAGTGGGCAGGAACTTCCAAGTTGATTTTAGCACTTCAGGACCTGCCCCTGCTCACCAAACCACTTCCTCTGCTGGCAGTTCACAACTCAGGTTCTGCTGCTTTTGAGCTCCTGTTACCCACCCAGGCAGGGGCTGAGGCTGTCCTGAGGGGCTCAGACTCCTGCTTCTCACACAGTCCCAGCATGGCATGGAAGGAGCCTCCAGAGATCACTGAGTCCAACTGCCCTGCCAGGCAGGACCCCCTAGGGCAGGCTGCACAGGGCAGTGCCCAGGTGGGCTTGGAAAGGCTCCAGAGACGGAGGCTCCACCACCCCCCTGCTCCAGCACTCTGCCACTCTTAACTCAAAGAAATTCCTCCTCGTGTTGCGTGAAACTTCTGATGTTCAAGCCTGTGCCTGCTGCCCCTTGCCCTGTTTCTGGGCACCACTGATGCCAGCCTGGCCCCATCCTCCTGCCCCTGCCCGTTCAGCACTGATCAGCAGTGATGAGATCTGCCTCAGCCTTCTCCAAGAGCCTCAGGTCCCTCAGCTTCCTCCGCTGCAGAGGGCTTGGATGCTCTACTCATGGACAGCAGGGGAGGCCCTAAGCAGGCACAGCTCAGCTCTGGCTCTGTGCTGCCAGGCTCAGCACTGCTCTGGTTCTGTGCTGCCAGGCTCAGCTCAGCTCAGGCTCTGTGCTGCCAGGCTCAGCACTGCTCTGGCTCTGTGCTGCCAGGCTCAGCACTGCTCTGGTTCTGGGCTGCCAGGCTCAGCTCAGCTCTGGCTCTGTGCTGCCAGGCTCAGCTCAGCTCTGGCTCTGTGCTGCCAGGCTCAGCACTGCTCTGGCTCTGTGCTGCCAGGCTCAGCTCAGCTCTGGCTCTCTGCTGCCAGGCTCAGCTCAGCTCTGGCTCTCTGCTGCCAGGCTCAGCAGTGCTGCCCACATGCCAAAGGGCAGGCAGGCACCGCCAGAGCCCGGATGCCCCTCGCCAGCCCTGCCAGCTCCCCGCAGCTTCTCTCCCACCCAGAGGCAAGCAACAAAGCCCAGCAGTAACCATTTACTGACCACCAGGTTTCCGATGACCATGACCATCATGAAGACAATCAGGCACATGGCCTGGCCTGCCACCTCCATGCAATCCCACATGGTCTCAATCCATTCCCCACACAACACACGGAAGACAATGAGGAAGGAGTGGAAGAAATCGTTCATGTGCCAGCGCGGCAGCTCACACTCCGGATTGATCTTGCAGACACACTCCTTGTAGCTCTTGCCAAAGAGCTGCATGCCCACCACGGCGAAGATGAAGACGATGATGGCCAGCACCAAGGTCAGGTTCCCCAGGGCGCCCACCGAGTTGCCAATGATTTTGATCAGCATGTTCAGGGTGGGCCAGGACTTGGCCAGTTTGAAGACTCTCAGCTGGGGAGGAGAAAGGAAACAGAATCAGANAGTCCTGTGTCCTCCTTGTGCTGGGGACAGCAGAACTGGAGGCAGGACTGGAGGTGAGGTCTCAGCAGAGCAGAGCCAAGGGGCAGGATGCCCTCTCTTGCCCTGCTGCCCACCCTCCCCTGGCTGCAGCCCAGGATGCTCACCCCCAGGTCATCCCTCACTGCCCAAATGCAATCAGCTGCTGCTCAGGTCTTGTAAGGAGCAGTTGTGAAGAAGAGACCACCAAAAGTAACCTCACTCATCACTGCCCTCCCCTCAACCAGGAAAGAAAACCCAGCTGGGGCTTGCCCTTCCCCATGTGAGAAGCTCTCCAGGAGCTGCCAGGTTTGGCTCTCAAAGAGAAGCAGAGGAGGAAATACCAATCGGAAAGATCGCAGCACAGAAAGTCCTTCCACATCTGCCAGGCTCAGCTCCATTAAACTGAGGGACACAATAAATCCATCAAAGATGTTCCAGCCTTCTTGGAAATAATAGTAGGGATCCATGGCAATGAGCTTCAGGAACATCTCTGCTGTGAAAATTCCAGTGAAAACCTGGAGGGGTGAGGAGAGAGGCAAAGGGGAGGCACAGGTTGGCTTTGGTTGCTTCCTGACCTTCAGGCTGGAGATCAAACAGTGCAGCTTTGGTCACCTCAGCTGAAACCTGCAGCCTGGGCACTGCCACCTGCTCATCTGCACAAGTCTCTTCTCCTCTGGTGCAGCACCAGCAGCACTGCCCTGCTGCAGCAGGGGGGTTCACCTTTTACAGCCACTAACGCTGACCAGAAAAGTGCTCCCCTAGCAGCCACCTCTGAGCTGCCACAGGCTGCAGCAGGGGCAGGCTCCTGAGCCTGGGCAGTTCCCTCAGGCCGAGTCTGCACCAACAAGGAAGAGATGCCAGGGGCAGCAGCTCTGTGAGGAGCATTTCCCCACTCTCTTACCAGGTTCCCAACAGCCAGGACGTGTTCAAACTCTGGGGTCATAGGGTGGTGCTCCATGGCCATGAAGAGGGTGTTGAGCACGATGCAGATGGTGATGGCCAAGTCCACAAAAGGATCCATCACAATCAAGTTCACAATCTCCTTCAGCTTGATCCAGTAGGGATGGCACTCCCAGATCAGGAAGGTGTTGGCAAATTTGTACCAGCAAGGGGGACACTTCCTCTGGGACTCCTCCAGCTCTGCAGTTACAAACCAAGAGAGCAACAGAGCTCAGTCCTCAGCTGCCAGGCTGCAGAGCCTGCCTGGTGCTCAGCACAGCCCAGAGCCTGCCTGGTGCTCATCTCCACTCTAAATTTGCCCCCATCACAGACCCCCATGGGCACAGCAATGCCTTGGGCAGACCCACGTGGGGTGAGAGCCTGGACTCAGGCTTGGCAGAGCTGCCCTCGAACGTGGCACAAACCCAGCAGAGGGTGGCACTCGAGGCTCAGGGTCTCCCAAGGTTCCATTCAGGCCTCCCAGCTGCCGGTGCTGAGCTGGGTAGGGGAAGGTCCCTGCACTCCCTTCCCCATTGGCTCCTGGTTGCTTGGTGCTCAGTTGCCTGGGAATTTCTGAAGTGGAAAGCCAGGAGCTGAGAGGCTGCAGCCCGGAGGCGTTGGCGCAGGAGGGGAGCAGCAGCAGAACTTTGCTCTCTTTCTGAGTATTTTTAGTTTTCCTCCAGTTCTATTGCAGGAGGCAGCAGGAATTTGAGCTCATCAACCTCACAGGGCTGCTGCTCGCCAATCCTTGCTGCTGCCTGCACAACAGGTTCGGAGTCTTAGCTCCAAGTGCTGCCCACTTCAGAATTCCAGCACCCCGGAGTCCCTTTTCTTTCCTGGCAGCTGTCACACATCAGCTCGGCGCCTGCAGGGGGCTACAGGAAGGCTGGGGAGGGGCTCTTCAGGAGGGGCTCTTCAGGAGGGGCTCTTCAGGAGGGGCTGTGGTGAACGGGTGAGAAGCATCTTCTGTGGCCAAAGTCTGTCCCTGCGGCGGGACAGCTCCAGGGCAGATGTGGGGTAAGGAACGATCCCATCACTGCCTGCTGCAGGGGTCCTCTGCCTTCCCCGACCCAGCCCAGAGCAAAGACAAAGGGCACCCCCTAGCCACACCTACCCTCCACCAGGGTGTTGGTCAGCCCTGTCATGACGCTGTTGGTCCGATCCTTCCTCCCGTAGGATGCATTCACCTGGTCCATGGACACCAGGAGGGAGCCTCCAGGCTTCTTTCTGATCTCGATTTCAGTGGTGCCCTGCAAAGTTCACCTGCTGATGAGCACAAACTGCATCCTCCCAGTGTCTCCCATACCCTCAGCCTGGGAATGTGGCCCCTTTGCTGCTGGTGCCCTCCCCTCCCAGCTTCCCAACCCAACCCTCAAGCCCTCATTTCTGCCAGCACCCTGCAGCCTTACACCAAGTAAGGACTGGATTTTGAAGGCCATTTGCAATGAAGACTGCTGCAGGGCAAAGCCACTGCAGGGACTCTTGGGCAGGCCACAAGCCTGCAGCTCCACGACTCATTTGTGAGCTCCACCTCAGCCTCCTCTGAGCCCCCCCAAGTGGCCGAGGCTCAGGAGCTGAACATCTGACAGCATCAGCAGCCACTGCTGAGCGTTGGCATGAAAGCAGCTCAGCCACATCCCTGTCCCAGAGCCGTGGGGATTCCTCCCACTCCAGCCCAGCATGGAGCTGATTTTCCAGCACCACAGAGGTTTAGAACTCTGTCCTGATGTCACTCCTGTGAAGGTTAACCTCGCACCCCTCCAGCCTGCACTTCTAAAGGCACCTCACAGTTTCCATCCTACTCATACCTGCCTTTAATTAAGGTCTCAGCTCCAAGTAGGAAGCCAGGGAGAGGAGGAGGAGGAGGAGGAGTTGGGTCATTGATTTTGGGAAGAGAGGGGAAGGCAGAGCAGAAGGTGCTGAACCCAGCACGGACTCCTCATGCTCTCGGTGGGCAGCGCTCAGAGCGGGGCAGAGCTCAAGCCCTGCTGCCTTCCTGGCTCTGTGCTGGGGAGCTGCATCCTCACCTCGGGCAGGAGGCGGCCCCCGGGCATGCTGGAGGGGGGGCCCCCGATGAGGGACACGACCCCGTTGCAGTCCACGGTGCTGTTGCGCTTGAGGCTGCGGCGCAGCGTGGGGAAGATGCGGGAGGAGCGACTGCCCTGGCTGTAGCCGCTGTAGCCGCTGTAGCTGCTGCGGCGGTCGCGGCCGCGGATGGGGATGAAGAGGGAGTCCCTGCGGCCCTCGCTCTCCTCCACGGTGCTGTGCTCGTCGTCGGCGAACTCGTTCTCCGAGCCCGGGTCGCGGAACCGGCCCTTGTAGCTGAAGATGCTGCTCTTGCTGTTGTGCCGGGAGAGGAAGGGCGAGCCCGGGATGCTGAGGAGGGACTGTTGGAGGGAGCAAAGCGGCAGCGGTTTGAGCGGGGCGGGGGGAGCGCTGCAGGGCGCCCCAGGTGCTGCTCGGGGGGGTCCCTGCCCCTCTGCAGGCCTGCTGGGCACAGCGCCCCGGCGAAAGGCAGGCAGAGGCCAGCGGAGGGGAGGAGAACTACCTGGTTCATGATGGAGAACTTCCTCCCCAGCCTGTTGTCCGGCAGCCTGAATGCCTTCCTCCTCATGCCGTCCTCGGACTCAGACTTAAAGACCTTCTCAGTGTCACACTTCTCGTCCCCCTCCGACAGTTCCTTGTCCTTCCTCTTCTTCCTCCGGTTCCGCCGCTCCTTGGCGCTCTTGGAGCTGAGTTTGGAGATCTCCGAGGAGCTCCGAGACATCCTCCCCCCTCCGTCGTCTTCCACAGCATCTTCAGACACTGTCCCTGCTGAAGTGACCATAGCAGCAGCCTGAGGGTAGGCAAGAGAAGGGGAAAATCAATCAGACCTCACCAGATCAGTGCTCTGTGTCCTGCCCCCGGTGCGGCTCAGGGCAGGTCGGCAGCAGGGCTGGGGGCAGGGCTGAGGAGTTTGTTCTTTCTCTCAGGAGCAACTCGCAGCCAGGACTTGTGGAAGGTTTTACAGCCAACTTCTGCAGGCAGTAAAACCTGCCCCAGCCCCTCGGGCTTGCTCCTAAGCTCCTGATTCAGGCCTGACCAAGCTGCACTGCTCAGTCTTGCAGAGACTCCCACAGTTAGGTAGGGAACACAGAAAGCTCCCTCCACAGAGAGGGAGTTCCCTAGCATGGAACAAGCACTGCAGGCTTGCACACAACCCAGAGACACTGCACCATGCCAGCCCTGGCCAGCAGCTGACACGGTGCCAGGGCAAGCCAGGCATGGCACAGCTGCATGGCTGCTCTGCAGCAGCAGGCAAAGAAGCCTTAACGTAGCCAAATGCAGCCAGAGGAAGCCCAAGAGATGCCAGCACTGACCTGGGCTTCCTCCTGCTGCTTTTTCAGCTGCTCTAACATGGCTTTAAACTCTGCCTCCTTCTGCTCTGCCTCCTCCAGCGTGGCCTGGTTCTGCTCCTCGTAAGCCATGGCTACCACAGCCAGGATGAGATTCACCAGGTAGAAGGAGCCCACGAAGATCACCAGGACAAAGAAGATCATGTAGGTCTTGCCTGCTGCTCGTAAGGTCTGCCAGGGGAAAGCAGAGTGGTGGAGGAAGGCCAAAGGGGGAAGCAGCTCCAGAGCCAGCCCTGGCACACAGACTGAGCCCAAGCCTCTTGCCCTGGATGCCTCTAAGCCAAGGTCCTGGTGCTGGAGGTCTAACAGCTCAGCACCCCCATGCAGAGCACCACTGCAGCCTCCTCAGCCCTGAGCACAGCTGGTGGCATCCTGCTCCAAAGGGCATTGCCAGGCTGGAAGTGGCTCAGAACACTGTGGGACTCACCAGCCCAGCAGAGGAGAGGCCACTTCAGCAGGGTCCCAGCCTGGGCTCACAGGAAAGCCTTTGCCCTCCCAAGCTCCTGGGCACCTGTCCTGGGCAGAGCTGAAGTGCTCCCAGCTCCCAGGACAGCTCTGCCCCTCCCCACCCACCCCTCCTGGGCTCCCAAGCACAGCAGCTGCCCATGGGCACTGTGCCCTTCCTCCCCCACACCCCACAGGAAGAAGCTGCAGTTTGTCACCTTGCCCTTGCCTGCTCTGTCTCCAAAGCACAAGGCAGGAGCAAGCAGGGGGCTGGGCTGGATGGGCTTTGGAGGCCCCTTCCAGCCCTGAGCATCCCTCGGCCCTGGGGGTCCTCACTCACCAGCTGGTAGAGGTTCTCCCAGAAGTCCTGAGTCATGAGGCGGAAGAGGGCCAGGAAGGCCCAGCTGAAGGTGTCGAAGCTTGTGTAGCCATAGTTGGGATTCCTCCCTGCCTTCATGCACGTGTAGCCCTCTGGGCATTGGCTGTGGGCAAGACAAGAGCCACTGCAGCCCACCCAGGGCAAGCTGGCAGCGGGCACAGGAGCCAAGGGAGAGCAGCAGGCTAGGGGCTGGCAGGCAGGGGTTCAGAGGAGCTCTCCTGAGTACCAGGCAGGAGTGTGCAGCTTTTGAGCCAGGGTGAGAAGAAAGGCACAGCTTTGGCCAGGGAGGGGCAGTTTGTGCCAGCCTGCAGCTCTCCAGGCATGGGGCAGAGTGCTGGGAACTGCCTGGCAGGAGAGGGCCTGGGGGTGTTGTCTGACAGCAGTTAGAGATGAACCAGGGTGTGCCCAGACGGCCAAGGAGGCCACCAGCAGTGGTGTGGGCACCCCCAGCAGTGGTGTGGGCACCCCCAGCAGTGGTGTGGGCAGCAGGGCAGTGCCCCTGGACTGGGCACTGGGGAGGCCACACAGTGCTACAGCAAGAAGCAGGAAACCTTCGTGTGCAGGAGAAGGAAGCAAAGGGAATGCTGCAGAGGATTTGGCAGCAGCAGAGGTGCTGAGAGTCTCTGACTGGGGCTCACCACTCACCCTGCATCGGAGCTGTTACCACAGAGCAGAGGATCAGGGGCACCAGGAATGATGTAAAAATTTGCTGAAGAAGATGAAAAAGAGAAGATTAGAAGGTGAAAGAGCAAAGACTGCAGGCACACACCTGGGGAGCCAGAGGAGCTGCCCCCCAGAGCACCCCAAAAACCTTCCCTGGAGGTCCCCTGCTGATGACTTTGTCTCTGCCCTCCCTCAGTTCTCAGCTCTGAGTCCTGCTTTGGCAGCTGGGTTGGACTCAATCACCCCCACAGGTCCCTCCCTCCCTCCCAACTCACAGACTCACAGATTGCATCAGGCTGGAGGGGACCCTCAAAGCTCTGGCCCAGCCCCCTGCAGTCAGCAGTGACACCCCCAGCTGGAGCAGGCTGCCCAGGGCCACTTCCATTCCCTCACTCCACCACTCTGTGCCCTGGGCAAGAAGCTTCTGCTGCACCAAGCTGGACACCTCCCAGCCCAGCACACATCAGAGATGCAGCAGCAGCAGATCCAGAGCTTGCTGCAGCCAATGTTTAAGCCCTGTTGGTGCTGCCAGGACCTTAACTTCACACCACAGAAACCTCCCAGAGCAGATCCTGCTCCTCTGGGCAGAGCTATTGCTGATCTCTGTTCTCCGGACCTGGGCGAGGGGAAACTCCCAGACCACCAGGGGAGGTCGGGGGAGAGGAGCCCCGAGGGAGGGTGGGGGAGAGGAGCCCCGAGGGAGGGTGGGGGAGAGGAGCCCCGAGGGAGGGTGGGGGAGAGGAGCCCCGAGGGAGGACAGGGGAGAGGAGCCCCGAGGGAGGTCGGGGAGCCCTGTGCCAGCTGTGGGGGCGGGGCAGTGGTACCCACACATGTTGTTGGTGTACTCCTCCCAGTCGAAGCCCCTGGAGCCGTTGTCCAGGAAGGTCTCGTTGACGTTGATTGGCCACACCACGCACTTGTTGCGCAGGTTGCCCATGAAGAGCTGCAGCCCGATCAGGGCAAAGACACTCAGGCAGAACACAGTCAGGATCATCACATCCGAGAGCTTCTTCACCGACTGGATCAGGGCTCCCACGATGGTCTTCAGGCCTGCGGAGAGGGCGCCGAGGCTGGAGGTCAGCGCCGGGCAGGGGCGGCCCTGGAGTGCCCTCAGCGCTGGGGGCTGGCGACAGAGGGCAGCCAGCAGGTGGCTGGGATGCTGGGAGCCTCCTCTGGGCACCTCCTCTGGGCACCTCATCTAGGAACCACCTCTGGGCACCTCCTCTGGCACCCCATCTAGGAACCACCTCTGGGCACCTCCTCTGGGCACCCCATCTAGGAACCACCTCTGGGCACCTCCTCTGGGCACCCCATCTAGGAACCACCTCTGGGCACCTCCTCTGGCACCCCATCTAGGAACCACCTCTGGGCACCTCCTCTGGGCACCCCATCTAGGAACCACCTCTGGGCACCACCTATCTTGGAACCACCTATCTGGGCACCACCTCTCTAGGAGCCACCTCTGGGCACCAGCTCTGGCTTTCCCACCAGAGGTGGTGCCCAAGCCAAGCTGGCAGCTTCCATGGGCAGCTGACAGGATCCTGTGCTCATGAGTGAGAGGTGAAGGAGGATGAAGGGAGGGAGGAGGAAGAACCCAAATGGCAGCTCCACCAGGGTGGAGGTGAGGATGGGGAGATCCTGGCACAGGCTGCCCAGGGAGGTTGTGGAGGTGTTCAAGGCCAGGTGGGATGAGGCCTTGAGCAAGCTGGGCTAGTGGGAGGGGTCCCTGGGCTAGCAGCAGCTGCTCTCTGTGGGCCCTTCCAGCCCAACCCATCCTGTCCCCCTGTGGAACCTTCCCGTGCCAGCAGGGGCTGGAGCCACATCAGGAGCATGGAGATCCAAACCTCAACACAAAAGGATCCCTGGGCAGGAATCAGTTCTCAGAGTCTCTTTCACTTCCACCTTCCAAGCTTCCCAAAGGTCTCCTCCAGCACCGAGCAGCTCCCTGCTGCCAGCTCTGGCTGCCAGCCCTCCCCATCCCCACCCATGCTCATCTGCACTGCTCTGCACATGCAGCATCTGCCCCAGCCCCTGCCCTGCTGCTGGGGACGTTGCCCTCTGCTAGATAAGGAGGTTTGGAACCCAGGAGATAAACTGGCAGCAGGAGTGGCCCCGGGACAGAGACAACTTCTTGGTGTGTGGCAGAGCCACCCAGGCTGGGTGCCAGGCTGGCAGCAGGTGGAGACTGCTGGCACTGGGCAGTTCAGGTGCCGGTAGCTAAAGTGCCAATGGGAAAGTGTCTGGGGGCAGCACAGAGGTCTGCAAGGCAGGAGGTGACAGCAGCACTGCGATGCTTCAGCTCGGGGGTGCCACAGTCTGCCCCTGTCACACGACCCCCACAGACCCTCCCACCCCCTCCGTGGAACTGTGTCCACAGCCTCTCAGCATCCCCACGTTTCCCTTGCCTGACGACAACCCCACGCTGAGGTGAGTGCCAGTTTCGGGTGGCAGACGCAGCTGGCACTGCCCAGGACCTGAGGCACAGTCTAACATCCCCTCCCTGTCCCAGGTGCTGGAGCAGAAGGGGAACCGCTGCAGGCTGCACTGCAGAGGAGCTGCTAAAGATCACTTCCTGCACTGCACCGCGGCCCAGAACCAGCACTCGGTGCCCAAACCCACCCTGGCCAAGCCCCAGAGCAGGGGCACAAACGCTCTGCATGCCCCACGGGCCCAGCCATGGCTGGGAGGGAGGCAGAGTTTGTGTCCTGCCTGTGGAGCCACAGCTGGGGGGATCCTGTGCCAGGTGCCCACAGGCAGACCCCAGCCCTGAACGTGCTCAGCTCCCACACCAGGTCAGATCCCCTCAGCTGTGGGCAGCAAATCCTCCTTCTGTGGGTGCTGTGCGAGCCAGGAGTGTGCTGCAGGCAGCTCCGAGGGGCTCAGCTCCACTCCTCCTGCTGTGGTTTGGAATGAGAGGGAAAGAATTCCCTGGAGCAGGCTGGGCAGAAGGATGCAACCCGGAGCTGTCCTGCTCCTTGCCCAGCCCCAAGGGCAGTGCTGCCAGCACAGCCAAGGAGCAGCTCACTGAAAGCTGCAGCAGCTCCACTTCAGAGGCTCGAAGCTCTTGGAGCAAGCCAGTTAATGCCAGCTGCAGGCTGGCAGGATCCCAACTGCACCTCAGATCCCTCCAGTGCAGGGCTGCCAGCAACCACCAAGTGCCTTTTGCTCTTTGTGCACTGCCAGACACTGGGGAGGGCTGAGGGAGAACAGATTCCAGCATCAGACTCTGGTGCAAGGGAAGCAGGTGCCAGGCCAGGACATCATGCACACAGCCATGGGCATCTGATGGGGTTGGCAGTCTGGAGTGGGGACAGGGGGGATGGGTCCCTGCGATCCCACAGCCTCTCCCCAGTGCAGCCTGAGGGGGCAGAAGGACCAGGAGCAGGGAATGCATCCGGAGAGAAAACCCCAAGGGAGAGAAGCCCAAAGCTCAGCAGGGGATTGCCTGGGGAGGCCTTTGCAGGGCAGCCAAGCCCCTGGCAGCTGCCAACTGCAGCTGCTGCCTGGGGCAGCTGAGCCTGGAGCTCATCCCTGGGGTCAGGGCCACTGAGGAAGCAGCTGCAGGACACCTCTGGCCAAGGACTCAGGCTCAGGGGCTCACTGCCAGGCCATGCTGGGCTGCCACCCTGAGGGTAGGGGCACTGCCCACCCTTTACACCAGGCTAGGAGAAGAAGCTTTGTCAGGGTCAGCCCTGGGCAGCCCAGCTCTGAGGGTGCCATGGGGGCTATGGATGAGGACTTGGGGCTTGCTGGGAGCACTCTGGGCCACACTGCTGACTGCATCAGTGCCTGGCAGCTGGTTCCACTACAGCACAGAAGTGCAAGAGCTGGCATTGCCAACGCTCCACTGAGCTTTGTCTGCCCCAGATGCCAGCACCAGCCCTTTCTGAAGGGCTTGAGGTGTTCAGGGCCAGGCTGGATAAGACCTTGAGCAACCTGGGCTAGTGGGAGATGCCCCTGCCCATGGCAGGGGTTGGCACTGGCTGATCTTTAGGGCCCCTGCAAAGCCAATGCCTTGCACAGATCCACGGAGGAGCCTCTGAGCAGGGAAGCTTCCAGCCTGTGGCAGAGGCAGTCCCTGGCTCAGCTGGACCCAGACTTCAGGCCTGGCTCTCATTTCAGAGCTCAGCAGGCACAGGAGTTCCCAGGGCTAAGGCAGGGCAGCAGAGAGTTCCTCTCACGATTTGGTGTCCCAGAGGCCTCCATTTCAGCCTCCCCCCTTGGCACAGACTGCCAAGCCCATCAGAGCCACCCCAGTGCCAGGCCTGAGGAAGCAGCAGCGCAGGACAGGAGCCATGGAGGGGGAGACACAGACACAAACCAGGCTGTAAGGCTGAAGGTTCTCACCTGGAATTACAGAGATAGTTTTCAAAGCTCGGAGAACTCTGAAAGTTCTCAATGCTGAGACATTCCCAAGGTCCACAAACTCTGTGACATATCTGCAATGAGGGAGGTCACACACAAAAAAAAGAAAGAAAGAAAGAAAGAAAGAAAGGAAAAAATGAAGGAAGAAAAAAAAGAAAGGAAAAAAGAAGGAAAGGGGAAAAAGGAAATGAAAAAAAGGAAAAGAAAATAAAGAGGTGTTCAAGGCCAGGTGGGAAAAAAAGGAAAGAAAAAAAAGGAAAGGAAAAAAGAAAAGAAAAAGAAAAAAATGAAAGAAAAAAAGGAAAGAAAAAATGAAAGGAAAAAAATGAAAGGAAAAAAAGGAAAGGAAAAAAAAGGAAAGGAAAAAAGGAAAGGAAAAAAAGGAAAGAAAAAAGGAAAGGAAAAAAAGGAAAGGAAAAAAGAAAAGAAAAAGAAAAAAATGAAAGAAAAAAAGGAAAGAAAAAATGAAAGGAAAAAAATGAAAGGAAAAAAAGGAAAGGAAAAAAAAGGAAAGGAAAAAAGGAAAGAAAAAAAAAGGAAAGAAAAAAAAGGAAAGGAAAAAAAGGAAAGGAAAAAGGAAAGAAAAAAGGAAAGAAAAAAGGAAAGGGAAAAAAATGGAAAGAAAAAAGGAGAGGAAAAAAAGGAAAGGAAAAAAAGGAAAGAAAAAAGGAAAGGGAAAAAAAACACAAAGAAAAAAAAAAAAGGAAAAAAACCAAAAACAAAGCCACAATGACAATACACACACCAAAAAAAGAAACCAAGCACTACAGACAAAGCAAATACATCACTCACAGGGGCCTGCACCCAACAGCTAACACCGACCCGGAGCAGCCTTACCTGGAATTACAGAAATAGTTTTCAAAGCTCTCAGAACCCTGAAAGTGCGCAGAGCTGAAACATTGCCTAGGTTTACAAACTCTGTTATATACCTGCAGAATTAAACCAGAGTTAATGGCACCCTCGGGCTCACCTCCTCCCTCTGCACCTCAGGCAGCCTGACAGCAGCCCAGGGAGCTGGGGCTGGGGGAGAGTGAGGAAGAGGAGGCTGAGGGGAGACCTCGTGGCTGGCTACAGGTCGCAGGATCACAGATGCCAGAGGAAGGAAGGGACCCGAAGAGCTCATCCAGCCCAACCCCCACCCCCCTGGCAGAGCAGGACCACCCCAGGCTAGCTCAGGGCACACAGAACACAGCCAGGCAGGGCTGGGAAGGCTCCAAGGAGACTCCACAGCCTCTCTGGGCAGCCTGTGCCAGGGCTCTGGGACCCTCACAGCCAAGAAGTTGCCCCTGCTGCTCAGCTGGCACCTCCTGTGCTGCAGCTTCCATCCACTGCTGCTTGTCCTGTGCCAGGGAGCAGTGAGCAGAGCCTGGCCCTGCCCCTCCCCGCTGACCCCCAGCCCTCAGAGAGTTATAGGCATTGCTCATCTCCCTTCTCAGGCTTCTCCTGCCCAGACTAAGCAGCCCCAGGTCCCTCAGCCTCTCCACACCANCCCACTGGCCTCTTGCCCACCAGGGCACATTGCTGCCCATGGATGTTCTCCCCCAGCACCCCAGGGGCCCTCTCCCCAGGCTGCTCTCCAACAGTCACCTCCCAGCCTGTGCCTGGAAGGAGGCTGTGGAGAGGCTGCTGCTAATCTCTTCTCACAGGTCAGTACTGACTTTAGTCTGGGCAGGAGAAGCCTGAGAGGGGATCTGAGTAGTGTCCATAACCATCTGAGGGCTGGGGGTCAGCAGGGGCGGAGGGGAGGGGGGCAGGGCCAGGCTCTGCTCACTGCTCCCTGGCACAGGACAAGCAGCAGTGGATGGAAGCTGCAGCACAGGAGGTGCCAGCTGAGCAGCAGGGGCAACTTCTTGGCTGTGAGGGTCCCAGAGCCCTGGCACAGGCTGCCCAGAGAGGCTGTGGAGTCTCCTTGGAGCCTTCCCTGCCTGGCTGTGTTCTGTGTGCCCTGAGCTGCCTTGGGTGGTCCTGCTCTGCCAGGGGGGTGGGGGTTGGGCTGGATGAGCTCTTTGGGTCCCTTCCCTCCTCTGACATCTGTGATCCTGTGAGCAAGAGGGAATGGAATGGCCTCGAGCTGCCACTGGGAGCTTTGGAGTGAACATAGGAAACATTTTCCCAGCGAGAATGGTCAGGACCTGGGATGAGCTGCCCAGGGAGGTGGTGGAGTCACCAACCCTGGAGGTATTTAAAGGTCATTTGGATGTGGTGCTTGAGGATATGGCTTAGGCTGAGCCTTGCAGAGCAGGGATAATGGTTGGACCTGGGGTCCCTGGGGGGCTTTTCCCATCAGAATGGCTCTGTGATTCTGTGTCTCTGCCTGCAGGGAGCAGCTCAGGCACTGCCAAGGGCTGGAGGAGCAGCAGGCTCAAAGTGGCAGAGCTGGGGCAAGCTCAGAGCCCCAAAGGCAGGGCTGAGCCTCTACATGCTGCCAGCAGCCTGCCCAGGTGCATGGGTGGGTACCTGCAGCCTCACCTTGGAGAGCCTCCCCTGTGGGGCTGGGGGAGTTGAGGTTGTTTGGAATGGAGAGGAGAAGGCTCCAGGGAGAGCTCAGAGCAGCCTGGCAGTGCCTGAAGGGGCTGCAGGAAAGCTGGGGAGGGACCTGGGACAAGGGCTGGCAGTGCCAGGATGAGGGCAGTGACTTTGAGATGGGAGAGGGGAGAGTGAGAGTGGAGCTGAGGAGGAAATTCTTGAGAGCAAGGGTTGGAGACCCTGCACAGGCTGCCCAGGTAGGCTGTGGCTCCCTCCTCCCTGGAGTTGTTCAAGGCCAGGCTGGATGAGGCTTTGAGCATCCTGGGCTGGTGGAGGTGTCCCTGCCCTTGGCAGGGGTTGGCACTGGCTGCCCTTTAAGGTCACTTCCAGCCCAAACCACTCCTTGAATCTATGAACCTAGCGAGGAGCAGATCTGGTGGCATCAGCTCCTGGCAGGGGCTTTGGTATCTTTGCTCCAGGTTTTCATGCTCCATGATCACTTCTTTTGCTCTCATTTGCATCCTTCACTTTACTCCTCTCTGCTTCACTGCCTGTTGGTGAGCCACAGGTGCCAGCAGCCCCAGGGCACAAGGGGACAGACCTGAGATGCTCAGAGCAAGGTTAATGGAGTTGGACTTTATTTGGAAGGTTCTAAGACCTTTGGAAGGTTCTAAGACCAGAACCTTCCTTCTGGGTGCTCTGGGGAGAAGCAGGGCATGGAAAAAGCAAAGGAATGGACAAGGTTCAGGATTCTTCCTGGTGCAGAAAGGCCTCGAGGGCTTCATAACCTCCCCCAGCAGGATTTAAACGAGGCAGAGGTTGGTGCAGGCCTGGAGTGGTCGGAGGCTGAATTCAACCTCCCTGGAAATGAGGAGGTCACAGAGTGAGAGCAGCCAGGGCTTGGCACATCTCCAGGTCAGAGCTTTGGGCCTTGGCAGAGCTCTTTCAGATCAGAGGTTTGGGCCCTGCTGAAGTGAATTGACCAAGAAGCAAAGGCAATAACCAGTCCAGGGGCCAAGGTGGGCTGTGGGCACAGAGCCTGCCCAGCACAGGGCTGCTTGTGTACAGCAGGGCCCTGTCTGTTCCCAGGTGAGCTGCTGGGGAGCTGCCTTCTGCAGACAGCCTCCAGCTCCTCACAGCAGCTAAAGGCACAACTAAAAGGCAGGCAGGAAGAAGAAGGGGCAGGAATTCAGTGACCTTGAGTGCAGAACCCAGCCAAGAGCATTTCCAACCACGTCAGCATTTTGCTGCTCTTAACTGCAGGTGCCCTGAGCCCTTGTGAGTGAGGCTCCCGAGTCCTCCTACAGGAGCCCTCAGTTTTCATCTGCTGCTGCTGGCTACAGGAGCCCAAACGTGGCCCAAAGCAAACCCCAGAGGGTTACCAACAGAAACCTCTCCCCTGACGCCTCAGGCACCCAGCTCCTGAGCAGCACTGAGCCTAAGCAAGGACCAACACAGGCCTGGGGGGACAGACCCAGGCACCTGGCATGCACCTCTCAGCCCTGCTCTGACCTCAGCCACCCCCAGGACTCCTCCCTGCCACACCAGTAAGCTGAGCAAGGAATGAGCAAGGAAAAGGAAGAGCTCTCTTGCCTGGCACTGCACTGGGCAGGGGCTTGTGAGGGCTCAGCCTGAAGCTGCACCCCAGGGAACTCCAACGTGAAAGCCCAAGGACCACAGGGCTGGTAGAGAGCAGGATGGAAGGGTCTGGGCTCTGTGGGCTGTGCAGAGCAGCCCCAGCTGCCACTCTGGCACTTGAGCCAGCTCAGATGCCAGGCTGAGGTGTGGAGCCTTGAATGAATGAGGGCAGCTGCCAGAACATGGGAGGGGGTTTGGAGAAGCAACTCCACGAGTGCCATGGGCTGGGTTTAGGTCTAGTTGGGCAGTTTGGACTCCCAGGTGTGGATTCCCAGGCAGTTTGGGATCCCAGGTAAGGATTCCCAGGCAGTTTGGACTCCCAGGTGTGGATTCCCAGGCAGTTTGGGATCCCAGGTAAGGATTCCCAGGCAGTTTGGACTCCCAGGTGTGGACTCCCAGGCAGTTTGGGATCCCAGGTAAGGACTCCCAGGCAGTTTGGACCCCACTTTAGACCTGTGACTGTGCCAGGCTAAAGCCTTCTTCTCTTTTTCGCCGCCCAGGGCTTGGACTTGATGATCTCTGCAGGTCCCCTCCACCCCCCGGGAAGAGCTCTCATTTTCCTTGCTTTTTCCTTCCCTCCTTACCCACCCAAGCCCCTCCCCGAGGGCCTCCCCCGCCCCCAGGTGCCAAAGCAGCCGAGCTTGAGCCCAACTTACGCCATCATAATGACGCTGAAGTCCAGCCAGTTCCAGGGGTCGCGCAGGAAGGTGAAGCCATCTATGCAGAAGCCTCTGGCGATGATTTTCACGAGCGACTCGAAGGTGTAGATCCCAGTGAATGTGTACCTGGCGGGGGGAGGGGACAGGAGCCTCTAGCAAAGGCCTTTTGGCCCCAGACAGCTGAATTCAACCACTTCGGGCTGCACCCAGCAGGCTTCATGCTGAGGGGAAAGGGGAGAGGGGAAACAAACAACCGAAAGAAACAAAAGGAAAACCAAACCCATTCTGTGAGGGTCTTAAAGACACACAAAAGGTTCTACTTACTCCACATTCTTCGACCATTCAGGTGGGTTACTAAAAGTCATGAATACACAGTTGGTCAAAATAGTGCACATAATGATCATGCTAAATACTGTAGAGCCGAGTCAAGGATCAAAGGGACGCGAGGGAGGCTCCTGCCAGCACCTCCTGGCTCCCTCCAGACCACTCCACTGCTCCAACCCCACCGAGTCCCTGCCTGCTCTCTCCAGACTGCAAGCAAGAGCCAGAATGCTCCCAGGCAGCAGGAGCAGGAGCAGGGGGGTGGTTGTGTGGCACCTCCAGGGCACCTCTCAATGGGTTTGATGCTTTCCAGCATCCCTTCGCCACCCCAAAAGCAGCTGCCCACATGGAAATGCCTCCCTGGGCAGCTGCAGCTCCTCAGTGGCATCAGAACACAGGCCAGAGGGCAGCAGCTGAGGGTTTCGCTTGGAGAAAACCTTCCCAAGCACCTGGGCTCCCTCCCCCGTGTGCTCAGGAGGGCTGCAGGTGGAAGCTGCTGCAGCGAGCGGCTCCAGGAGGACTGCAGGGACAGCAGCAGCTCAGCGCTGGGGCTGGGAGGGGATTCAGCTGCTGGTCCAGGTCAGGCTCGGAGCTGTGTCAGGCAGACTCAAAAGCAGCTCAGTCCAAGGCCCAGGACCCACTGCCTGGTCTCACTCTGACAGCTCTGCACCTCCCAGCTGCATCCCAGCACATGCAGAAGGGAGGGAAGACACCAGGAGCAACAGAGAAGCCAAAGCCTCTGCCTCTGGAAAGATGGAAAAGCTTTTTCTGCACCTGAGATGCAGGAAGTCAGCACAGAGCAGTCTCTAAAGCCAGAGCTGAGTGCTTCAGAGTCAATTCCTGGGCATAAATAAATCAATCAGCAGGGCACAGCAGCTCCCTGCAGGCTTCTTGGGACTCTTCTCTCCTAACAACCCCTGCAGCTGATGCATCTGCAGCTGCCTGAGCTGCCCCAAGCCCTGCAGTGAAACCTTTGGGGAGAGCTTTGCCATTAGAAGGAAGCTGGAGAGATGCCCAAAGAGCACTAAATTAGTGTCTAATTGCACAGGAGGCTTCTTTGGCTCCTTCTCCAGCTGCTAAATTCTGTGCTTTCACCTCCTCTCAGCAGCCAGGCAAAGCTCAACTCCTCACCTCAAGCACAACTTTCAGTCAGGCCTGCCCCAAACCTGGTCCGTGCCTGGGCACAGGAAGGTGGAATTGAGCAGGGCAAATGGAGCAGAAGCAGCCTGGGCTGCCTGTGCCGAAGGGACTCTGCTTCCTCCTCCCCAAAAACGCAACTCTGTGTCTGTGCTCCGAGGCCAGCTCAAGGTCCCCGGGGGCAGATCTGCAACTCGCAGCCGCCCTTGGAAGCAAGCAACAAGGGAGCAGGTGAAGAGGTTTGTGCAGTGAGCACCCAAGGGCCAGGAGAGCTCAGCAGCAGTGAAAAGGATATGAATGTATCAAAATTTTAATTGCTATTCTTCTAAACAGGTTAAAAGGACTTAAAATGTACAAGGCAGGTGTGGCACTAAATCGGAAGAGAGTTTTCCCTCTGTTTAGTACTACAAAGGTCTGCAGAGAAACAAAGGGAGACAGAAAGAGAGAGAGAGTTAAGGACATGAAGATCAAAGCAGGAGCAACCCCTGGCACTCCCCTGGCACCCCCTGCAGTTTCTGCTCTTCAAAGAGCAATCTGCTTTGGGAGCCTGCCCTGAGCACCACCGCAGGGAGCAGGGCAGCAGGGAGAAGCCAGCTCCGGAGCAGCCACTCACAGCTGGCAGCTGCCAGAGCAGGAGCCAAAGCTCCCTCCGGAGAGCTCCCATCTCAGCGGGCAGGGCACAACAGACAGCAGCTAAGGGCCACAGGTCCAGGAGCAGGACTGGCAGCCGAGCCCAGAGCTCACCTCCTGCCCCATCCCTTGTCCCAAACTCCCTCCCCAGCTCTCCTGGAGCCCCCTCAGGTGCTGGGAGGCTGCTCCAAGCCTGCCTGGAGCCTTCTCCTCTCCAGGCTGCACAGCCCCAACTCTGCCAGCCTGTGCCCATGGGGGAGGTTCTGCAGCGCCCTGAGGCACCAACCCCCTGCAGTCAGCTGCTGCCCTTGCACTTAATTAGTGCCACGTCGAGGGTCTGTGCTCTGTCAGAACCTGTGGCATGAATCTCCGACCCAGGAGGAGGATCCAATCCCTCCCCTCCATGCCCAGCCTCAGCTCTGCTCTTTCCTCTCCCTGCTGACCAACATCTCCCTCAGAGCCACCCCAGGAGGACGATTGCGGTCAGATGGGAGGCAAAATGAGATCCTTACCAGCTTAACCAGCACAGGCAGTGCCCCGACCACTCCCACGGCAGGCGAAGGTGCCAGGCAGTGCCCGCTGAGCAGCCACAGCCCCTTCCCGGCACCATTTCCCCGCGGCTCAGCCCCTGCAGGGTGCCGCAGCAGCAGCAGGGCAGGGTGGACCCAGGGAGCCGCCGGGGATGGAGCGGAGCAGGACTGGCACCGGCACCAGCCCAGCGCTTGGCACAGCCCCGAGCCTCCCGGAGCCCCGCGGAAGGGAATCCGCCAGGGCTGGCTGCCAGCGCGGCCGCGGTGCCCCCCCGGGACACTCACTGCTGGGGAATTGTCATTCCCCTCCCAGCACAACGAAGTCTTTGAGCTCGTTCGGCCAAAGCAGACACTGAGCAGCTGCTGATCGGAGAGGGAACCGGAGCCAGGTTGTGGCTGGGCAGGGCGGGAGGAGGATTTGGTTAGCAGAGCCTCGGCCGCAGCTCCTGGGCAGCTCTTAGCCGGCAGCAGCAGACCAATGCCCACCTCACCCTGGCACCTGCGCTGCTCTGAGAGGCTCTCAGGTTTTCCCCAGCCGCAGGTTAGAGAGGCCAGGGACACCTGGTGCTGAGCCCCAGCTGCCTCTGCCCCCTCACCCCACAGAGCCTCCCAGGTTGCTTTTAATTCCTCTCCCACTGCCCCACACACTGTGGAATGGGCTGGAAGAGACCTCAGAGCTCAGCCAGTGCCAACCCCTGCCGTGGGCAGGGACAGCTCCACCAGCTCAGGTTGCTCAAGGTCTCACCCAGCCTGGCCTTGAACAGCTCCAGGGAGAGGGCAGCCACAGCCTCCCTGGGCAGTCTGTGCCAGGTTCTGCCCACCCTCACTCTCAAGAATATCTTCCTCCAGTCTCCATCTCCCCTCTGGCAGCTCAAAGCCATTGCTTTGTTGGACACTGTGGGGGCACAGGGCAAGCCTGGCAGACAACTGAGAGGAGATCTCAGGGCAGGGGACACTGAGTGGAAGCTGAGGCAGAATTTTTGCCCTGTGAGGGTGACAGAGCCCTGGCACAGACTGCTCTGGGGGGCTGTGGAGTCTCCCTCTCTGGAGATGTTCGAGCACCATCTGGATGCATTCCTGTGTGCCCTGCTCTGGGTGATGCTGCTCTGGCAGGGGCTGGGCCAGATGAGCTTTGGAGGTCCCTTCCAGCCCCTGGCACTGTGATTCTGTGATTCTCAGTGCTCAGCAAGAGGTGCAAGGTGGAGGTCATCAGGATGGGGCTGGCACAGGCTGAGGAGCAGTTGGCTTTGAACTGGAGGGGAGGTTGGCATTGGCCACCAGGAGGAAGTTCTGCACTGTGAGGGTGGCCACTGGCACAGGTTGCCCAGAAGAGCTGTGGACAGATTAGTCCTGGAGATGTCCAGGGCCAGGCTGGACCTTGAGCAGCCTGGGCTGGGGGACATGCCCTTGCCCCTGGCAGGGGTTGGCACAGGCTGCTCTTTGAGGTCCCTTCCATGGCTCCATGAGCCCTCAGCCAGCAGCTCCCTGGTTCCTGCCCCAGACCCTGCTCTGCTTTCTCTCTTCAGACCTTGGTTGTCCTGCTCCAGTCTCCAGAGCCCATCCTAACCGAGCTGCCCAGCACAGCCACAGCCCAGGTGAGCTGGATCCATGCCAGTCCTGCTCATCATCCTCCTGGCTCCCAGCTCTGCTGCTCCATGCATCTTACCAAACCCCAAGTGAACCTCCTCTTGGTCCTGTCAACAGGAAGAGAGCAGAGAGGCCAAGAAGCCTTTGGCAGCTGGAAACCTTCTCTTGGTGTTGCCTTTATGCTGCTGACATTAAAATTCAATTCCAAAATGGCTGCAGGCTCCTAAAACATTGCCTGGTTCAGGTCCAAGAACATCCTTAAGCCCTTTTAAGATCTGCTGAGGCAAAGCTCAAAGCTCACAGGAGAAAGTGATACCTGGGGAGGGCTCTCTGCAGGCATCCCCTGGAGATGAAGGCTGCTGGAACTCAGAGGGCTGGGGGGGAGAGGAAGGCTCTGCCCACTCCCTTCTCTGACAGCTGCCTGGCAGCCTCTGCTTTGCAGAAACCAGATGAGTGCCCACTGTGCCAGAGGGCCAGGATGGCATCCAGAGGCACCTGGAGGAGCTGCAGAAGCAGGTCCAGGTACACTTCATGAGGTTCCACAAGGCCAGGGCAGGGTCCTGCACCTGAGGCAGGACAATCCTCATGCTCAGCCCAGGCTGGAGACGAGGTCGAGAGCAGCCCTGCAGAGAAGGACTTGGGGTGCTGGTGGGGGACAAGCTGGACAGGAGCCAGCAATGGGCACTTGCTGGGGTCAGCTTTGGGCCCCTCACTCCAAGAAGGACACTGAGGGGCTGGAGCAGGTGCAGAGAAGGGCAACCAAGCTGGGGAAGGGTCTGGAGGAGATGGCTGAAGAGGAGCAGCTGAGGGAGCTGGGGGTGTGCAAGCTGAAGAAGAGGAGGCTGAGGGGAGACCTAATTGCCCTCTAGGGCTGCCCACAAGGAGACTGGAGCCAGGTGGGGTTGGGCTCTGCCCCCCAGTATGAGGTGACAGGAGGAGAGGAAAAGGCCTGGAATTGCCCCAGGGGAGGTTCAAGGTGGCCATGAGGAACAACTTCTGCCCCGCAGTAGCGGTCAGGGATTGGCACAGGCTGCCCAGGGAGGTGGTGGGGATCATCCTGCTTCTCCACTCTGCTTCAGGGACCCCACTGAAGTCCACAGTCCACTGGTGGCCATTGAGTCTCTGCAGCAGCCATTGGTGAAGCTCCCTGCAGCACATGCTGGAGCCAGCTGCACCTCCTGCAAGCTGCTTGCTCCATCCCTGTGCTTGTCCCTGGCCCACGCAGCCAAGGTGACATTCCAGACCCGAGGGCCCATTTCCAAAGCCTGCATGTGACTGGAGGAAGCTGCAAGTCACTGCACTGGGCAGGCACAGGCTGGGGAGATCCTCAGGTGCTCATCTGCAGGCTCTGGGTGACCTCTGACAGTCCCCTCCAGCCTGAGGCCTGGGTGGGTGTGGAGGTTCCTACAGCTGCAGGCTTTGGCTGCTCTGCTGGGATCAGCTCCCAGAGTACTCAGGGACCTTCTGCTGCCTTCTGGACAGAGCCAGGCAGGAGCAAGAGAGCCTTTAGCTGTGCTTGTGGCAAGGGTGAGCCTCACAGCGANGTGAGGAGGCACTGGCACAGGCTGCCCAGGGAGGCTGTGGCTGCCCCCTCCCTGGAGGTGTTCCAGACCAGGCTGGATGAGGCCTGGAGCACAGGGAGGGGTCCCTGCCTGCAGGGCTCTGAACCTGGGGCTCCTGAGTCCCTGTGCCATGGTTCCAGGCCACACTGTCCCAGCACAGGTGCCAGGTTCAGCTTCTCCACCAAAATGCAGTTTCAGTTTGCTTAGGCAAGCAAAGGTCACTGTGACCTGCTGTGAGGAGAGGCAACCTCTGCGTCCTCCGCAGGCTGCAGCTGCACCTGCAGCAGCAAAGCTCCCTGGTGCAAGACCTCCTGGCAAGGGCTGGAGTGGGGAAAAATCCCAAACCAGCTCCAACTCTTGGAAAACTTCCCCTGGCTCACAGCTTCCCAGTTCTGGCGTTTCAGGAAAGGGCTTTGCTAATGGCTCTCAAAAAAGAGTTCTTGGTGGGAGGTCAGGGAGCAGCAGAGGAGCAGCAGAGGAGCAGCAGAGGAGCAGCAGAGGAGCAGCAGAGGAGCAGCAGAGGAGCAGCAGAGGAGCAGCACAGACCTGAGCCAGCCCCAGCCTGGAGTGGGGGAGGCAGGAAAATCTTCTCCTGCTGCTGTGGGAAGAGCAGGAACAGGAGGGCTTGGGGCTGGCAGTGCTGGGGGAGTTTGGCTCTTATCTCTAGAACCTTCCACTGCAGCTGCAGCTGCTCCAGCTTGGGGCAGAGCTCTGCCAGCAGCCAGGTGCAGGAAGGTGCAGCTGGAATGAGGCTTCCTGCCCCCCAGACCGAGAGGTTGGTGAACAGCTTCATGCTGGGAGCAGAGGCCAAGGCTGCTCCTGGGAGACAGCCCAGAAGCCTCTGCCCAGTGTTCTGGGGTGTGCCCACTGCCAGCCTCTGCCCAGCACTCCAGGGTGTGCCCACTGCCAGCCCTGCCAGGAAGAGCATGGCCCAGAGGTCCCTCAGGCAGCAGCCACTGAACTCCATGGGCACAAAGTGGGCCTGCAGCGACACTCCCCAGCAGGCACTGTGGCAGGTGGGCACCAGCTCAGTGCCCAGGCCTCGTTCTCCTACCTCCATCCACGCTCCCCAACCCCTGCCAGAGACCAACCTCTCTGAAGCCCCAGAGAGCTCCAGCGACCCAAAGCCCCCAGACGAGCCCCATCCCTGGGCTCCAACTCTTTGTCTTCTACTGCGACCAGACCCAAACCTGCGACTTCCTTAGGGCAAAAGCTGCCCTGGGGACTCCTTTCTCGCGGACTCACTTTCTGGGTCATGTAATAAGGGTCAAAGTCCTCCAGGGGTACAGCGACCAGGCCCTTGGGGATGTCCCCGTAGATGAAAGGCAAATTCTTCCCTGCCTCCAGGTCACTGTTGGGCTTGGGTTTGCTGTCCTCATCCTCGTCCCGGTGGCTGCTGTCCTGCTTCGGGCGCTGCTTCTGCTTCTTCTTCAGCTCTGCGATGTGCTTCTCGATGTTGGCCAAGGACTCCGGAGTGAAGGGCTTGAAACTGTCGGGGCCTGGCGGTGCGAGCAGCCTCGCTGCCATCTTTTCATCCTGCAGCAGCTTCGGTCCTGGTGCTGCAGCCCGGGCAGGTCAGCTCTGCGGGGAGCAGACAGCGGCGCGGGGTCAGGCACGGCACGGGGAGAGGGCAGCGCCAGGGGGCAGGGGCAGAGACAATGCTGAGGGGGTAGGGGCAGTGCCAGCGGCAGAGACAGGGCCGAGGGGGTAGGGGCAGTGCCAGGGGCAGGGCCGAGAGGGCAGGGGCAGTGCCGGGGCAGAGACAGTGCCAAGGGGGCAGGGGCAGTGCCAGCGGCAAAGACAGTGCCGAGGGGGCAGAGACAGTGCCAAGGAGGCAGGGGCAGGGCTGAGGGGGAAGGGGCAGGGCTGAGGGGGCAGGGGCAGG
>VWZE01012346.1:60939-73766 GCA_013396675.1 Eubucco bourcierii | reverse complement strand
GTGGCTACCAGCCCGACCAGCGTGGCTACCAGCCTGACCAGCGTGGCTACCAACCCGACCAGCGTGGCTACCAGCCTGACCAGCGTGGCTACCAACCCGACCAGTGTGGCTACCAGCCCGACCAGCGTGGCTACCAATCCGACCAGCGTGGCTACCAACCCGACCAGTGTGGCTACCAGCCCAACCAGTGTGGCTACCAGCCCGACCAGTGCGGCTACCAACCCATCCAGTGTGGCTACCCAACCAGCACAGCCACCAAACCATGTCCCCAAGTGGCCATGGCCACACAGTTCTTGCACACCTCCAGGGATGGGGACTCCACCACCTCCCTGGGCAGCCTGTGCCAGTCCCTGCCCATGGCAGGAGGTTGGAGCAGAGGATCCCTGAGGTCCCTTCCAGCACTCCAAGCAATGTGCAGCTCTCCAGGGCAGAAGTGGAGGCTGTGCAGAAGCAGAGCAGAACTTCCACCACACAAAGCAGCAGAGCCCTTGGGCAGCATTTCCCTGCCCTCACACCCAGCTCCTCACCCTCCTGCCCCACTCCTGCCCAGCAGAAGAGCTTCACCAGGACCCAACCACCTCCAAACCCTCTGCAGCTTTGGCACCTCCTGGGAAGCAGCAACCTTTGCGTTCCTGAGCCCCTGGTACCCTCGAGCTTGTCACACTCCAGGAGGAGGCCAAGAGAGGAGAGGAACCACAGAAGCCCTGCACTGATGCAACAGCACTGCAGTGCTGCAGGCTGCAATGCAACCCAGCCCTGGCAGGGCTTGGCACTCCAGGGAGGAACCCAAGCACCAAAGCAGGAATGAGTGCAGGAGGAAAGGGAAAGCTCCACAGAGGCAGCATGAAGGGATCCAGAAGCTGTGTGGGTAAAGTCCTTTAAGTGGAGGGGAAAAGATCATCCCAAGGCCAGCAGCAAAGCAGCTCAGAAGCCTTTGGGGGCTCTGGGGGAGGAAGAACTTCCCAAGCTCTTGAAAACTACAGGAGTGAACCATCCAAATTCTGGCAGCAGCCAGCACAGCAGGGCAGGGGCTGGCAGGGACCTCTGGAGAGCATCCAGCCCAAGCCCCGTGCCAAGGCCACCTGGAGAAGGTCACACAGGACCCAGGCTGGATGAGGCCTTGAGTAACCTGGCCCAGTGGAGCTGTCCCTGCCTGTGACACTCTTCCAGTGTGGCATCAGCCACCAAGGACCTCTGCAGCCCTGGGCTTGAGGACCACTCAGTGTCCACGTGGGAAGAGCCTGCAGAAGGCAGAGATCCCTGGAGCAGTGCTCACATCCATAGGGAGCAGCTGGGATCTGTTGCCAGCCTCTGGGCACAGCCTGAAACTGAGCACCACAACTTGCTGTGTGCTGCAGGGGACTGCCTCGAGAACCAGCACAGGAGTGGCAGAGTCCTGTGGGAATGCCTGGAAACCCCAGCCCTGGATTTAGGGACAGGACAAGAGGCAACAGCCTCTTGGAGCAGGATCAGGAAGAATTTCTTCTCAGAAAGGTTCTCAGGCCCTGGCCCAGGCTGGTGGTGGAGTCCCCACCCCTGCAGCTGCGTGGATGTGGTGCTGAGGGCTGTGGTTCAGTGGTGCTGAGCAGCAGTGCTGGGTTGTGAGCTCTGGGGGAGTGCCTGGACTGGATCATCCCCAAGGTCTCTTCCAACCTCGACACCTTCTGTGGCTCTGTAGTGCCAGGACACAGCCTCCCAGAATGGCTCAGGTTGGAAGGGAGCTCAGAGCTCATCTCCTCCAACCTCCCCTCCACGGGCAGGGAACCTCTCAGCTGGGCTCAGCTGCTCAAGGCCTCATCCAGCATCTCTGCAGGGTCCTTCCAAGGCATCTCAGGATTCTCCTTGCAGCTGCTTCAGTGCTGCACATGGAACTCCCAAGCTGCACCAGCAGAGCCTCCACATGGCCTCCACCTCGGGTTTTATTTGGAGATCTCCCTCCTTATGTAACTGCAGAGCACAGCCTGGGCTGGGCTCTTCACACAGGTACCTCCGGGGGGACAGCAGCTGAGGCTCAAAGACAAGGGCAAAAGGGAGGAGGGAAGGGCCAGGAGCTTGGCCACATCAGCTCTGGAAACACCACGGAAGGGTCTGCTGATGTTAAGGAAAATTTCCTTTGTTCTCTTCCTGCAGCATTTGCATTTCAGCCCCAAAGTCCCCAGGTCCTGTGCAGCTGAGAGCAGTGCTGGGGCTGGGCACTAATTGAGTGGCACAGATAGAGCTGGCAGCTCTGGATTTAGAAACCAAAGTAGCTCAGGGACACAGCACGAGAGGAAGAGGAGGAAAGGGGAAAAAGGAAAGAGATGAAGGCAGAAATGAATGCTTGGGTGGAGTGCCACAGCCCAGCAGCTGGAGACAGCCAACAGCTCTGCCCCAGCCACCACCAACAGCCCTGCCCCAGCCACCACCAACAGCTCTGCCCCAGCCACCACCAACAGCTCTGCCCCAGCCACCACCAACAGCTCTGCCCCAGCCACCACCAACAGCTCTGCCCCAGCCACCACCAACAGCTCTGCCCCAGCCACCACCAACAGCTCTGCCCCAGCCACCACCAACAGCTCTGCCCCAGCCACCACCAACAGCTCTGCCCCAGCCACCACCAACAGCTCTGCCCCAGCCACCACCAACAGCTCTGCCCCAGCCACCACCAACAGCTCTGCCCCAGCCACCACCAACAGCTCTGCCCCAGCCACCACCAACAGCTCTGCCCCAGCCACCACCAACAGCTCTGCCCCAGCCACCACCAACAGCTCTGCCCCAGCCACCACCAACAGCTCTGCCCCAGCCACCACCAACAGCTCTGCCCCAGCCACCACCAACAGCTCTGCCCCAGCCACCACCAACAGCTCTGCCCCAGCCACCACCAACAGCTCTGCCCCAGCCACCACCAACAGCTCTGCCCCAGCCACCACCAACAGCTCTGCCCCAGCCACCACCATCTGCTCCTCCTCTGCCCCTGGACCCAGCTGCTCTGCTCCAAAGAGGAGCACAGGCAGGAAACAGAATTTGTCCGAGGTCACCTGGGAATCAGTGGCCAAGAGGATGCTGCTCACAGCCTCTGGGACTCTCTCCCTGGCTCCATCAGAAGCCTCTCCATGCCCAGAGCAGCACAGCTTTCTCCCACCAGGACACTGGTGCCACCAGGAGCTGTCCTGTCAGGGCTGGGTGGCTCAGCCCCTTCTCATCAGCACCACTGGTGCAGGAAATGGCAATGCCCTCCTGTGCCAACAGGACCCATCCCACAGGGATCTCAGCTGCCTGCCTGGGGCAGAGCTGCCACTGGGCAACTCCCCAGGCTGGTAGGGCCCTCTGGTCCCTGCCCAGCACTGCTGCTGCTGCTTGGAAGTGTTGAGGCTGAGCACAGAATTGCAGAAGCAAACAAAAAGGGTTTGGAGGCCCTGGAGTGATTGGAGCACAGGAAAGGCTTTCTCCAATCCCTCCATCATGGAATGGCTCAGGTTGGGAGGGACCTCAGAGAGGGGACCTTAGGGAGCCAGGACTTTGTCTTGGGCACCTGGAGCCTAGGGCACAGAAGCCCCTGGGGCCAGGCTGGGGATTGTCCCACAGGTCCCTCCTCAAAGACCAAAGACTTCCCAGCAGGAGGAAATGCTGTGCAAGGATGCCCAGGAAGGGTCCCAGCAGTCCATTTGCTGGCACTTTATGAAATGTTCTAATCAATTATTCAAGCTGATTGTCAAAATAAATTAAAAATGCACTTTTGAGGCAATATCTTTGCTTTAATATATTTCCTCATTTATTAATTTGCAAGATGCAGTCACTCCCTGCATGTCTTCCAGATGCTCCAAGAGAGAGCCCTTGGACATAGGGACAGGCTGAAGGGGCTGGGGGGGCTCAGCCTGCAGAGGAGAAGGCTCCAGGGGGGGCTCAGAGCTGCTGCCAGTGCCTGAAGGGATCCTGCAGGGAGGCTGCAGAGGGACTCTGAGTGAGGGGGTCTGAGACAGGCCAAGGGGCAATGGTTTGGAGCTGAGGCAGAGCAGGGTCAGACCAGAGCTGAGGGAGAAGTTCTGCAGCAGGAGGGTGGTGAGAGCCTGGCACAGGCTGCCCAGGGAGGCTGTGGCTGCCTCCTGCCTGGGGGTGTCCAAGGCCAGGCTGGGTGAGGCCTTGAGCAGCTGAGCCTGGCTGAGAGGGGTCCCTGGGCACGGCAGGAGGTTGGGGTGGATGAGCTCTGAGCTCCCTTCCAGCCTGAGCCATTCTATGATCTCTTCTTATCACCCAGACAAAAATCACTCTCCCTTCATGCCAGCTACTCCCAGCTGGCCTCACACTGCCACCCTGCTCCTGGTTCCTCAGACAGTCAATGAAAAGTTCACCTCCTGCTGGAAGCAGCCCTGGAAGAGCAACTTTTGATGTCCAACCTCACCTTCCCAGGCTACCTTCCTGCCCAGGTGGAACACAGCTGAAGGAGCTGTGAGTCACTGCAGCCACATCACAGCACCAAGGCTGATTAAACCCACACACAGCCTCAGGATCAGGACCAAGCTCTGCACCTTCACAACCCTGAAGCTCCTCTAGCTAAGAGTTGGCTCCTCTGAAGCAGTCTGAGGGTTAATGATTTTGAGCAGACACCTCTCAGACTTCCACAGACCTGCTGGGAGTTCACAGGCCTGGAAACAAAGACACTTTTTTATGATTCCTGTCTTCAGAAGAACAATTTCCTCACCTGGCATTAGTGATAAAACAAATTGGCTTATGCCTGGCCATGCCCTTAGCCATGAGGAGAAAATGAGCAAAGGGGAAGCTCTGGGGACAGCTACAGAAGCTTTTTGTGGGGAGCTCCAATTGCTGTTCTCCAGGCAGCCTTCCTCAAAGCCCAATGCCAGAAACATCATTTCTGAGGCCAAGGAGGGGTAAATATTGCAGAGTTTGCCCCAAGAAGCTGCAGGAGTTTCTGATGCCAAGCAAGATGCCAAGCATCTCCTCCCTCAGAGTCAGAGCATGGCTCAGGTCGGAAGGGACCTCAGAGCTCATCTGCTCCAACTGCCCACCAGAGGCAGGAACACCTCAGCCAGACTCAGCTGCTCAGGGCCCTTCCAGCCTGGTCTTGGGCACCTTCAGGGAGGAGCAGCCACAGCCTCCCTAGGGAGCCTGTGCCAGAGCCTCACCACCCTCGCTCCAAAGAATTTCATCTTCATCTCCACTCTCCCTCTCCCCTCTCCCAGCTCAAAGCCATCATCCCTTGTCCTGGCATTCCCAGTCCTTGTCCAAAGACCCCCCCAGCTCTGCTGCAGCCCCTCCAGGTACTGGAAGCCTGCTCTGAGCTCTTCTTGCCTGTTCTCAGCTCAGGTACTTTTGTTATTCTACCCCAAACCCTCTCCAGCCCAAACCATTCCTGTGCACACAAGGCTCAGGTATCGATCCCAGCGTGCTGGTGGCTGTCAATGGGCACTGCAGGCACTTGGGGAGGAGAAGATCAATAGTGAATGGAAATCGTTTGGCCAGGCCCACACACAGCCTGGGGCCACCACACTCCCTCCAGCCACTGAGGAGGAGGCAGAACCAGTGGAGATGAGAAGCCTCAGCAGCTGCTGCCAGTGAAAACACCGAACCCGACGCAGGCAAGCAGACAGCAGCAGGGCAAAGGCAGTGCCACGACCAGGACCTAGGAGCTGCTTCATCTGCACTCAGTGCTCCCTTTGCTTGTTGCTTGGTTTGGGTTTTACCTCCTTAAACTGAGAGCCCCAGAGGGCCAGCTGGGAAGGGACCCCAAGGCTCATCTGCTCCAACCTGTCTGGGTGAGGTGGCATCAAAGTGAGCTGGCCCAGCACCCTGGCAAGATGAGCCCTAAGGCTGCCCAGTGTGGAGGGATCCACTGCCCCCCTGGGAGGTGATTCCAGTCTCTGGCTGTGTTCATGGGGAAGATTTCCTTCTGGATTCCAGTGGGAGTCTCTCCAGCAGTAAATGGTCCCCATCTCCCCTTTTCCTCTCCCTGTGCATGAAAGGATTCTCCACCCTCCTGCAGCCTCCCTTTACGTCCTGGCAGGCAAAGTGCATCCATGCTCAGTCTCCTGCACAAGCAGCTCCTGCCCTGCCTGGCACAGCCACACCAAACACACGCAGTCCCCCGGAGCCCTACAGCACCCGTCCCAGGACCCAGCCAAGCCACACGTCTCAGCTTATATAACAGTTCCAGCGGTTTGCAGCTGGTCCAGGTCCAATCGCCCTGGGCGAGTGCCCCCCGGAGCGCTGGGAGAGGTAACAGAGGCTGGGGAGGTCCTTCGGCCACGTTGGGATTTAAATAGCCCCGAAGGTCCGGACGGGACCTCGCTGCACACACGGCAGGTGGCAAACGCAACTCGTGGAGCTCCGAGAGGCCACCACAGGTCCTTGGACCGGTTCCTGCATTACGGAGCACAGCGACGAGCCGGAGCTCCTCCGGTACCGCTCCGCGGTGCGCCAGTCCCTCTCGGCCGCTCGGCAGCACCGGCAGCTATTTACAGCCTGCGAGCAGCCACAGCAGCTCCCCGGCCCCGAGAAACGGCCAGAGCCCACCGGTGGCGACGAGCGGGGAAAGGGGACCCTGGCTCCGGGAGCGGCGGCAGGGCCGGGAGCTGTCCGCTTCAGCACCGCCCGCCGGGGCCGCACCGGCACCGGCCGCACCGGCCCCCCCTGCCGCACCGGCCCCGGCCCTTCTTACAGGGAAACAAGGAGCAACGGCGAGCGGAACTCGCCCCCTGCGCCGCTGGGGGAAGGAGGAACCACCGGAGAGTACCTCCCGCACGCCCCCACCGGGAGGGTACCTCCTGCACGCCCCCACCGGGAGGGTACCTCCCGCACGCCCCCTGTCCTGCGTTCCGGAGCCTTTTCGGGAGAGCATCCGCCACAGCCACCGGACCCAAGCACTCCTTTGCCAGGATATTTGCAGGCCCCCTCCCTGCCAGCCAAGCCTGGCAGCCATCGCCCATGAGGACCCCGCGGATCTGATGCTTCCTTCCCCTTTCTGCCTCAAAAGACACCATCAGGAGTGGGCGATCAGGCCCCTGGGTCCTCGGAATTAAGTCTTCCCCCTCCGTGAAAGGAGGATGCAGGGGGTGGTGGCTTCCCATCGGGGGTGGAATGCTGCAGTGTTACCAAGGCCCAGGTGTCACATCCACGCACAGCATCCCCCCAGCTGCCCCCGACCTGCCCAGCTCCCGAAGGGTCCCACACCGATGCCCTAGGACACGGCACACAGGGAGAGGCAGCTGCCGAGGAACCTACCGCACCCGGGACCCCTCTCCAGAATCCCTCTCAGGCCCCTTGCGGCAGTCCAGCTCCAGCCGTGTCCGCCCTCAGGCTCAGGCTTTCTGCTCTCTCCCTCTCCCCTTCCCGGCAGACTTTCAGACTTTACCTCGGCTCATCTGCAGCCACTGCTGTGGAGCTCTCTTCCAGCTTCCCCACCCCCACATCAGCTGGGCAGAATTTGCACCAGAAAGGGGGGGAGGGGGAGGGGAAGAAGACACCCAGATTTCTTGTAGGGGGAGAAAAAAACAAACCCAAAAGCTTATGAATGTTCAATTCCCTCTCCTCGGGAAGGGGAAAATAAAGTCAAACGAAGCTGCCCTCGGCATTGCCCCCGCAGCCTGCACGGTGGAAGGAAGCAAGAGCACGACCCACGGTGCCTGCATCTGGGTCAGGCTGGAGCCTCCAGGCTGCCCCACGAATCCCCCCCACAAAACTCTGTCCTCCAACTTCTCCCCTCGCCGGCAGCGGGAGGCTCAGGGTGCCCAGCAGCGGGAGCGACGCGGGGAGGCGGCGGAGGGCTGGCAGCAGCTCTGCGGCGAGGGCTGCGGGGGGCAGGGATGCGAACACAACTCCGCTACCCTTCCTCTCTCCGTAATGCAGACAAAGAGCACAGCCCCGAATCTAGGGGCCCGGGAGAAAGGCTCCCCGGGCTGCGGGAGGCACCGAGACAGAGGCCCGAACGGAGCCTCCTGCTGCTGCGGCCTGGGGGTGGGTGTAGAGGGAGGTGCCCCCCGCCCGGCAGCAGCCTCCCGGCCGGGGGCAAGCTGACCCCGAGGCCGCAGAGCCGCCGGCAGGGCTGCCGAATCCTGCCCCGCTTCCCGGCAGGGCTGGGGGAGCCCTCGGGCTGCAGGCGAGAGCGGGGGCCAGGAGGGTGTCCGGACATCCCCCCGCAGGGGGCAGGGGCTGCCCCGGGAGCCCCAAGGACCCCAGATTCTGCCAGAGCTTGGAGGGCGGCAGAAGAGAAGCCGGAGGGCACAGCGGTGCCCACTCCCCGAGTGGGGGCATCCTTCAGGGCCGAGCCTCCTCTGAGGGACGGAGAGAGGAAGGGCTCCAGAGGAAGGCAGATTTGGGGCAGGGGCTCTCCCTGTCCGCGTCCCCCCTCCCCGAGCCCAGAGCCAGCTCCGGGCTGCACCAGAGATCGCTCCCGGAGCCCGCCCAGGGCCGCCGGAAAATCGCTCTGCGGCAAAGCCCCCGCCCGAGGGGGGGCCNCCCTGCCTGCCCGCCCCCCGCGACGTGCCGGCCTCCGCCCCGCCGCTGCCTGCCGGTAACCGGCTTAGGGAGCGTGGCAAAACTCCCGTCCGCACCGGCGGGAGCCGGGAAGGGAGCCGAGAACATCCCAGCCCGAGGAGCATCCCGCGGAGCGCGGCCCTACCTAGGGGGCGGACGGAAAGGTGCCCCCCGCCCGGACCGCGCCGGGGTCTGTGCTCGGGGAGGATCGGGGCCTGCTCAGCCGGTACCGGCGGCACAGCTCCCAACATCGGCCCTCTCCCGCGGTACCGGGAACGGTGGGGTCGGGACGAGGGCGGCTCGGGAGGAGCCATCGGCAGGTCCCGCAGCACAGCCGCGGTCCGTGCGGCACGGACGCGAGAAGCGAGAGCAAAAGTCCCGCAAAACGACTCCCAGCCCGGCGTGACCGGTGCCAGCTGTCGGCAACCCAGCAAAGGGCAAACGGCGCCAGCCAAACGCTTTTCCTTCTTTCTTCTCTTCTCTTTAGAGTGGCAGAACTGCCAGAACGACTGAGGAAAGTTTGAACACAAATCTCCCCACGGAGCTGAGCTGGGGAGGGCTATGGAACCGGTCAGAGCCCCCTCGTGTCTATGAGGCTCCAGCGCTGCATCGCAGCTGAAAGCCTAATTAATTCACCAAGGCAATCCCTGACAGATCTGTTGGTGTTGGGAGAGACCTTTGAGATCGCCGAGTCCAAGCACTCGCCCAGAGCTCACAGTTCCACCGCTGCAAACGCGAAAGAAGTGGAAGTGAAATCGCTGAAATATAGGGAAAAAAATCCAGGGGTGGCAAAGTGCTAAGGAGCAGAACAGAGTCTCCCAAACACAGAGTAAGTGCCCAAACACGAAGTTAAGTGACATAAGAGAAGAAAAAAAGACCTTCTCCACCGGGGGAGGGCAGCTGGGAGCAGCTCGCCGCAAAACCCCAGGATCGTTTTGGCTGGAAATGACCCCGAGGAGGATCAGATCCAACCTAAGATCGTCAAACGCAGCAGCGCACTTTGGGCTTCCAACTAGGGCACCCTCAGAGCTGCTGCGAAGGGTGGGCACAGAGGTCCCTCCGGGCGGGCACGCACCAGAAATACTTCAAGGACACGACAGGGCCCCGGGGGGGGTATCACAGTTAGCATCAGGTGGCCTTAAGCGAAGTGCTCAAAGAAATAAATAGGTCACTGCCCTCGGAGGGCGAGCAAAACAAAATCCAGTTGGGAAATCAATCCAAGTGGTCCTGCCACAGCCCGGGTAAGAGGCAAGCAAGTTCCACACAACCCTGATCCAGAGTCACCTCCATCCTCCAGCCGTCAGAGCCATGGCGTTCGTTACCCCGAGCCCGACGGGGAGGCAATCCCTGCAAGGCAGCTCCAGCCGTGGGCTTGCTTGCCTGGAGTCGGGACCAGGAGGCTGACAAAAATCACAACCTGCTTGGGCTGGGGAGAGAACAAAAGCGCCCAGAACTCAGGCAGCAGAGCTGAGAGAACTCAAAGGATCGTGGAATGGGTTGGAAGGGACCTTCAAGGGTTCCAACCTCCCTGCCGTGGGCAGGGACACCTCCCTCCAGCCCAGGTTGCTCAAGCTCTCACCCAGTCTGGCCTCGAACACCTCCGGGGAGCGCACATTTCTTCCTGACACTCAACCTGCTGCGGCTGTCCCCTCCCCGCTCAAGTCCCCTCCCCGCTCAGGTGTCCCCAGCAGCTCTGCACAACCGCAGCGCTGCCACTTTAAGGGAGCGCCGGGACAGGGACGGACGGGACGGACGGGACGGACGCGGCGCGGGCAGGTGTGCCCCTAGCAGCGGCTGTGACGGGATGGGCTGCTCGTGCCCCGGCCGTCGGGCAGCTCCAGGGATACTGCTCGTCCTCCTCCAGCGCTGCCTCCAGCTCCTCCTCTTGCCCATCCACGCTCTGGCCTGCCTGGGCTTGTGGGACTCTTTCTACAAGAGAGTCTTCCCGTACGTGATGGCCAAGGTGGCTCCTGCCTACAACCACAAGGTCTACAAGCAGAAACAGGAACTCTTCAGCAGCTTAAGAAGGTTTGCAGGGCCCTCAGGCCAGCTCAGGTTGCTGGAGATTGGCACAGGCACTGGCACCAATTTCCAGTTCTACCCAGCAGGCTGCCGCCTGACCTGCACCGACCCCAACCCCAACTTCAGAATGTTCCTCCTCAGGAACCTCCTGCAGAACCAGCACCTCCAGCTGGAACGCTTGGTGGTGGCTTCTGGTGAGGACCTACATCAGGTGGCAGATGGCAGCATGGACGTGGTGGTCTGCACCTTGGTGCTGTGCTCCGTGAGCAGCATCAGGAGGGTCCTGCAGGAGGTGCTGCGAGTGCTCAGGCAGGTGAGTTGGGGCAGCGGCAGGGAGCTGGGGAGCCAGGAGAGGAGCTGTGAGTGCTGACCTACATTGAGGATAAACAGCATCGGCTGCCCCGGGCCAGGAGCGAGCTGGAAAACAACCTCCCTGCCACTTACCCACCCACATGGAATGTCCTGTGCGGCTTCACGGGCAAAGGAAGGAAGCAGCTCAGCTCGGCTGCTCCCCCTCTGCCTTCCCAGGCCCATGACTGCTGCACTGCCACCAGGCAGGTCTGGAGCACCTGCGAGCTGCTGCTGACTGTCCAGGCAAGTGGGACACAGCTCCTTCGCCCGGGCAGCCTGGCACCTGCAGCTGGGCAGCCCTAGACTGGAGGTGAGGAAGAGATCCTTTAGAGTGAGGGTAGTGAGGACTGGAACAGGCTGCCCAGGGAGGTTGTTGGATCAGCCAATGCCAAGCCCCTGTCATGGGCAGGGACACCTCCACCAGCCCAGGCTGCTCAAAGCCTCATCCAGCCTGGCCAGAACACCTCCAGGGAGGGGGCAGCCACAGCCTCTCTGGGCAACCTGTGCCAGGCTCTCCCCACCCTCACTCTCAAGAATCTCTTCTTCATTTCCACTCTCACTCTCCCCTCTCCCAGCTCAAAGCCACTGTCTCTCATTCTGGCACTGCCAGCCCTTGTCCCAAGTCCTTCCCTAGCTCTCCTGGAGCCTCTTCAGGAACTGGGATGCTGCTCTAAGCTCTCCCTGGAGCCTTCTTTGCTCTGGGCTGAACAGCCTCAACTCTCCCAGCTGAGTTCAAGTGGTTTACCCAAGATCACCCAGGACAGAGGCAAAACCCTGCTGGCTGCAAGTCCTTCTAATGTGTTTTTCCCTGGCACTGGTTTGCAGGGTGGAGCTTTCTACTTCTTGGAGCATGTGGCTGCAGACCCCTGCAGCTGGACCTACTTATGGCAACAGGTCTGTGACCCATTCTGGAAATACTTTGGGGATGGTTGCTGCTTGAGCAGGGAGACACAGGAGGAGCTGGAGAAAACTAACTTCTCAGAACTGAACCTGAGGCACTTCCATGTCCCACCCTGCTGGATCCCCACCAGCCCCCACATCATTGGGTATGCAGTAAAATAAAGGACCCTGAGCACACTGGGGCTCGGCAGCTCTCTTCATGCTCTGCAGAAGGTTTTGCAGCCTGCCGTTGCAGGCAGCTCCTCCGCAGCAGCTGCCGACCCAGAATAAAAGTCTGGAGAGCTTCCTGAGCACCTGCAGCTCCTTCACTCTTCCACTCGTTCGCTGATTTTCTGGAGAGAGCTCTGGAATAGAAGCAAGTGGCACAGAGGTCTGGGCAGCACAGACCGCAGCGGGTGCAAAGGGACACTGCAGGGTCCCCCTGCGACCCCCTGGCATCAGCAGGGGCACCTCCAACTAGAACAGGTTTGACCCTGAATGCCTCCAGGGATGGGGTCTCCGCCACGTCTCTGGGCAGCCCGTTCCAGGGTCCCAGCGCCCTCGCTGTGCAGAACCTTCTCTGGGGTGGCTGCCAGCAGGTGGAGGTCTGAGGGCAGGGTTGGTTACCAGCCCAGCTCCGAGGCGGCCCCGGGTAGCGTTCGCGGCGATGCCAGCAGAGGGAGGAGGCAGCTCACAGGATGCTCCTCGGTGACGCTCAGAGCAGGGACCGCAGCCTGCGCCGGGCTCCTCCGGAGAGCAGCAGTTCGCTTCCAGGGGTTAATCGACGCTGCTGCTGCTGCTGCTGCTGAGCCCTTCGGGAAAGCACCGCTGAGTGCTGAAGGCTTCACAGAATGCGTCCAGCACGGAGGGGGCTGCCCAAGGTCCAAGCTAAGGGAACTGAGGGGTGCTCAGCCCGGAGAAGAGGAGGTTGAGGGGAGGCCCCAGGCGGGGAACTCAGACTGTGGGGGCTGTGAAGTCGTCCAGGGATTTGCATGGATTCACAGAATGGTTTGAGTTTGGAAGGGACCTTGAAGCTCCCTCAGGTTTCTGAGATCCCTTCTCGGAGCCCCCCGGCTCAGACTGCACCACTCGAAGGACTCCACAGGGGG
>VWZE01012346.1:42969-57577 GCA_013396675.1 Eubucco bourcierii | reverse complement strand
CCGCGCCGGCGGGGCCGGACCGGTCGCCCCTCCGCGCCCCTTCCCCTCGGCTCTGCGATCCTGGCCCCAGTTCGTGTCCCAGCCCCGCGGTACAGCCCTTGGCGCTGCCTTGGCGGGCGGCCGGGGCCGGGCCGAGGCAGGCAGAGCGCTGCGGGCCCCGCGCGGAGCCGCCGCAGCCTCCCCAGCCGTTGGCGGCGCCCGCGGAGGGCAGGGCCGGGCCGGGCGGAGCCATCTTGTGCCCCTCGGCGGGAGGCAGCCGCCGACGAAGGGCCNGAGCATCCAGTCCCACTCCGACCCAACAGCACCAAACCAACCCCAGCTGCCATGGCCACAGCTTCCCTGAACGCTCCTGGGATGGGCACTCCAACAGCGCCCTGGGCAGCCTCTGCCAGGGCCTGACGACTCCTGCGGGGCCCGAATTATTCCTCATGGCCAGGCTGAGCCTCCCCTGCAGCAATCCGAGGCCATTTCCTCTCCTTCTGTCACCTGGAAGCTGCTGTGGGAGCCCTGCCCGAGCAAGGCTTGTCCCCGAGGGCTCCTTTCCACACCGTGGCTCGGCAGCAGCTCAGCAGGCAAAGGCCGTGGGGGAAGTTCTGCCTGCGCCTGGGGAGTCCTGGGAGAGGATTCCTTCGGTGCTCCCCCCGCTGGGAAGCGTCTGGGGCAGGGAGAGCCATGGATCCCTGCTCCTCCGTCGCAGCCTGGGAGTCTCCTATCGGACTGCAGCAGAAAGTTCCTGACAATGAGAACCATCAGGCCCCCGGAGCCATCCCAGGGGGAAGCAGCAGAGCCCTGCGGGAGGCTCGGGACTGGGGCAGCTCCTGGCAGCTCCTGGCAGCGCCGGCGGGGCCGGACCGGGCGACCCTCCGCGCCCCTTCCCCTCGGCTCTGCGATCCTGGCCCCAGTTCGTGTCCCAGCCCCGCGGTACAGCCCTTGGCGCTGCCTTGGCGGGCGGCCGGGGCCGGGCCGAGGCAGGCAGAGCGCTGCGGGCCCCGCGCGGAGCNCCCTTCTCCCGCTGCTGCTGCTGCTGCTGCTGCTGCTGCCCGGCTCCGTGCCCGGCTCCGTGCCCGGCTCCCTGCCTGGCTCCCCTCCCGGCTCCCCGTCCGGCTCTGTTCCCGGTTCCGTGCCCGGCTCCCCGCCCGCCCAGGCGGCCCCGCGGGCGCCCTCCGAGCCGGGTACCGGAGCTGCTGCGCCGCAGCGTGGGCAGGGCCAGGGGTGGGGGGAGGGCGGCCAGGGGCACAAAACTTCCTCTCGTTAATAAAGCGGCAGCGTCTGGGGCGAGCCGCCCCCGGGCGGGGTCTGCAGCCCAAATGTGTCTGTGAGCGCCTGGCGGTGCTCGGGGCCCGGAGCAGGCCAGAGGGGACCCTGCCCCTGCCGGGGGCTGGGGCAGAGCTCTGAGGAGCCGTCCTGGGGTCTGCACCGCACAGCCCACTCCGGCTGAGCAGCGGCAGGAGCTGAGCTCCGGCTGCAAACTTCTGAGCTGCTGCAGCTATGCCTCTATAAAAAGGACACAACCCAAGCCCCTCCTACCCAAGCTCTTGCCCTTGCCCCTGTCCCTGACCCAGCCCCTGCCCTTGGCCTCTGCCCCTGCCCCTGTTCCTAACCATGTCCTTGCCCCCTGCCCTTGCCTCTGCCCCTGCTCTTGCCCCAGTCCCTGCCCTTGCCCCTGCCCCTGCCTCCAGGCACAGAAGGTGCCTGGAGCTGCCTGCCTGAGGGCCCTGTCCGGGTTGTGTTTTGCAGCCTGCGGGCAGAGGCCGTTTCTGGGCAGCTTCTCCTCGTCGCGGGTTGTAGGGGGCCAAGATGCCCGGGTCGGGGCCTGGCCCTGGTCTGTCAGCCTGCAGATCTCCGAGGGGCACTTAGGCTATGCCCACATCTGCGGTGGTGTTTTGGTTAAGGAGAACTCGGTGCTGACTGCTGCCCACTGCACCACGGCCAGGATGTACGTACGGGGCTGGGAACAGCAGCTCGGCAGAGCTGCGCCCGCGGTGGTGCTGCAGGGGACAAGGCTCAGGGTGGCCTCAGGGCTGCATTTCGGTAGCTGGAGGCTGGGTAGGGGCTGCGGGGGCAGGACCAGAGGCACTGGTTTGGAACTGGGGCAGGGTGAGGTTGGACATCAGCAGAAGTGGGGGCTGGGGGCGGGGGGGACACTGGAGCATGCTGCCCAGGGAGGTGTTTGAGGCCACATCCCTGGGGACGTTCAAGAGCAGACTTTGTGTGGTCCTGGGCAGCCTGAGCCGTGTAGGATTCTGTGATCAGCTTCAGCCATTAACCTGAATTTGCCGTGGGCAAGGGAGCAGTGCAAGGCAGCCAGGGTGGGGCTGAGCCACGCGGGCTGCAGAGGAGATGTAGTGCAGCATTTTCGGTGCATGTCCCTAAAGGTGCAGGGAAGCAACCAGCCAGAACAATGGCAGCAAGAACCCTCCCTGGATTCTCTTCCCCCAGGGACCCCTACTCCTGGAGAGCTGTGCTGGGGGCGCACAACCTCTGGAGGCCTGACAGGCACACGGTGAGAAGAGGGATCAAAAGCATCACAGTGCACCCAGGCTTCGAGAGGCAGCTCTTCGAGCACGACATTGCCCTCTTCGAGCTGGCTGCTGCCGTCAGCTACAGCCCTTACATCCAGCCCATCTGCCTGCCTCCTGCACAGCTCCAGCCAGGCAGGGACAACGACACCAAATGCTTCATCAGCGGCTGGGGACGCACGGCAGAGAAAGGTAACAGCTGCCTTGGGGGCTTCAGCTCCAGAGCTGGTGAGGGCAGGAAGGTTGGTGCAGATTGTCCCCAAGGGGACCTGAGCCACTCTGAGCCTGTGAATTTTTACTCTTTGCTCTACTGAGACCCCCTCCGTGCATCCCGTGTCCAGTCCTGGTGTGCACAGCAGAACACAGAGCTGCTGGAGTGGGGCCAGAGGAGGCCATAAAGATTAGCCAAGGGCAGGAGCAGCTCTGCTGTGAGCACAGGCTGAGGGAGCTGGAGGGGTGCAGTCTGCAGAGAAGAAGGCTCCAGAGAGACCTCAAGAGCTGCTGCCAGTGCCTGAAGGGAGCCTGCAGGAAGGCTGCAGAGGGACTTTTTCTGAGGGTGTCTAGAGGCAGGACGAGGAGGAATGGTTTGGAGCTGAGGCAGAGCAGGGTGAGGCTGGAGCTGAGGAAGAGTTAGGCCCAGTCTGCATTACCTACAGATCTAACCACACAGAAACATGCTTCAAACAGAAGAGCAGGGCGAGAGCTGCTGCACTCAAAAGCAGAAATCTTTGACCCTTTCTAATGTTTTCTTCTGCTAAAGGTAAAACTTCAGCTGTGTTACAAGAGGCCCAGGTGGATATCATCCCCTCCAGTGTCTGCAGTGGTGCTGAGGCCTATGGAGCTCTGGTGAACAGCAACATGATCTGTGCTGGCTCTCCTTCAGGAGGCACTGACACCTGCCAGGTGAGCGCAGCAGCCTGCAGGCAGGGCTGGGCTGGCTCCGAGGGGAGGTCTGCAGTGTGTGAGTGGTGAGACTGGCACAGGCTGCCCAGGGAGGCTGTGGCTGTCTCCTCCCTGGGGGTGCTCAAGGCCAGGCTGGATGAGGCCTTGAGCAACCTGGGCTGTGCCCTGCTCTCAGCTGTGATCCCCTGCCCAGTTAGCTGAGCCGATGAAGAGTTTGGACCCAGAGGTGTGAGCACTGCTGGCTGAGGCCTCTATGGGAAGGGCAGAAGAGCTACTGGGCATTGTCCTGTTTATTCCTAGGGAGACAGTGGAGGACCCCTGGCATGCTACTACCCCAGTGCAGGGCAGTACTACCTCCTGGGCATCGCCAGCTTTGGAGTGGGCTGCGGCCGGAGGAAGTTCCCTGGGATCTACGTCCGAGTGTCCCAGTACAGGACCTGGATCGAATCTGAGCTGCAGCCGAGCAGCCAGGCTGAGAGCCCTGGGAGCAGGGCACTCAGCACCCTCCTGGCTCTGAGCTGTGTGGCACTCGTGTGGACCTTCTGAAGGGACAAGCCAGAGTGCGACTGTGGGGCCGCGAATAAAGCCGCGGGGCAGGGAGTCTGCGCCCGAGTCCTGCTTGCACCCAGGGGGGCTCCGGAAGGCGCTCAGCAGCGACCTGGGCGCTGTGGCTGGCGCAGAGCTCCCCCTGCCGGCCGAGCCTCAGCACAGCACTCACCGCGTCCGCCGACGAGGCCTCAGCTGGCCGAGAGCTGAATGGGACAGGACCAAGGCAGGGGAGGGGATGGGAGGGACGGTGAGGGTGGGAGACACTGGCACAGGCTGCCAGGAGGCTATGGATGCCCCTCCCTGGAGGTGTTCAAGGCTGGATGAGGCCTTGACCAACCTGGGCTGGTGGAGCTGTCCCTGGGGACTGGATGATGTTTAAGGTCCCTTCCAGCTCAGCCCATTCCATGAATCCATGAATGAAAATGAGCTGCTGAGGGCTGCCTTCCTCACACCCAGCCAGCAGTTATCAAACCCCAGATCCTCCACTTACTGAGCTCAGCAAAACAGGGATCCAGGACTGCCCTTGGCCACTGTAAAGGTCCTGATCCCACAGCAGGGCTGCAGCTTTGGTCCAGCTCGGCTGCAGCACTGCCAGAACCCCAAAGAAATCTGAACAGAGCAGAATTCCCAAAGAAATTAGAGCAGAATTCCCAAAGAAGTCAGAGCAGAGCAGAATTCCATTTCTGGTGACTTTTATTTACCAAGGTCAAAATTTCTGCAACCATCTAATTGCTTGAACAAATATTTACAGTTCATACAAAGCTTCTACTCCTGTTTGGAAGCAGCCAGCAGAGCAGGGTTAGCTACTACAGCTCTTACTCTCAGGATGTAGAATTTTACTCTCTTCCAGTCTAGATCTGGAAGTAAATCCAAAGTACTTCGTGGTCAGTGATTAAAGAGCAGACTCCTGGTCCTGTTTAGTATTCCCAGGAGGAGACATCAGCTGCTCCTTCCAAAACACTGCCCTAAGAGGACAAAAATGGACTGGAGTTGTGCCTGGCAGCAGGAGGTTGGTTTCACTTGCTGAGTACAGAAAGGATTTTGCCACCAGTTTTGCTCTTAACACTTGAAAGCTTTTTATTATCATTATTTATTTATGATTCTGTATTACAAAAGAAGGGAAAGGAAGCAGAGCACAGGGTGAGGATCAAGAGCAGACAGAGAAGTCACCAAATTAGTTTCAGCACTGTAGGTCAAACCCTCCCAGCACACCTGAGGGGACCTGGCCAGGTCCTGCTCCTGGAGGTGCTGAGCATGTCCCAGGCTGCTCCACTGGCAGAAAGGAGGCACTGAAAGCCTCTTCTGGAGCAGTTCCCTGGCATCAGGACTCTCTCCAGAGATGCCAGCAGAGCAGCTCTGTGCCCACCAGCAGAGTGCATGCCCCGCAGGTGGGCACTGGGTGGGTGGAGCATGCCCAGGCCAAGCAGATCTTAGAAACTTCAGGAAAACAAAAGGAGTCCTTCCCCGGCCCCGGGGAGCAGAGTGTGGAATGCAGCAGAGCTCTGCCTGCTCTCAAGTCCATTGGGGAGTGAAACACAAACTGCTGCCTGACCCTTGGCTAAGCAGGGCACAGGGGGGAGGGGAGCAGAGTGAGGAGCACTCTGCCCTGAGCTGGCACAGCACACGGGGCCTCGGGCAGCAGGCTGACAGCAGAGCCCAGGCTGCAATTCCCACTGCCAGGACTGGAAGCAGGACCCAGCCCCAGCTCTGGGCACAGTGCCTGAGTGCTCCTGCAGCAAGCTCTGCACACGCAGCCTGTGCTGCCTCCAGCACCACAGGAGGGGCAGGCTGGGTGGCATCTGTGCCAGGCCACCTTACCCAGCCCCGTTGCTCAAGCAGGGTCACCTAAAGCAGGCTGCCCAGGGCCACATCCAGATTGCTTCTGAGTCTCTCCAGGAGCAGAGATCCCACACTCAGAAGGCCCAACTCAACCTTTCATTTTCACCTGAAGCAGACTGAGCTCACACCCAGCAGCAGCTCTGGCAGCAGCCAGCTGCAGTGTGCTGGCATCCCCAACAGCTCTGATCTCTGGGGGGGGGTTGTCCCTAATACTCTTTAGGATCCTTTTTCTCATTGTGGGGTTTTTGTTTGTTTTTTTTTTTTTTTTTGGCCTACATACAAAATTAATTCAAATATCTCCTTACAGCAAAGAGGATCTCATTTGACTTTGTACTATCCATAAAAATATATCCTTGAAAATCTGCTTCACAAAATATTTCCTTTACTAAAACAAAAGCTACAAACTGTCAAAATCTGTGTAGAAACTCAGGGGCAGGGTTGGCAAAGAGCAACAATTCAGCTACAAAAGAGAGCAAGCAAGCACCTCCCTGCCCTCCCCTGGAGGCCTTTGCTCACCAACACCTTGGACTCTGCAAAACATCCTGACAGGAGGGCAGAGCTCTGCACTGCCCCAGCACAGCCCACAGGACCTCAGCCACCCTTTGGTATTCATCTGCCTTCTGCTCAGCTCTGTTTGGTTTCCATCTCCCAAAGCACAGCAGAAGCTCCAGCAAGCAGCACAAGGCTCCACTGCTCCCAGCAGCAGCACCTGGGCTGGGGCTCAGTTCTGGATGCTCAGCAGCTCACCAAACTCTGGAATCTTCACCACCATCATCATCAAATCATCACCATCATCATCAAATCATCACCATCATCATCGAGTCTCCCTTCAGAACCTTGCTCACCAGCACCTGCTCCCAAAAGCCCTCCTGGGGCTGCCAGACCCCAGCCCACCTGGGCTGCAGGGGCTGGGTGACCTCCAGGCTCTCCAGCCTGGATGAGGCCTCACCCACAGGGGGCAGGGGAAGAGCAGCAGCAGCACTGAAGGACCTCTCAGGTGCCCTCACTTCCACTCTTGGAGCACATGGGAGAAGTCCTCAGCATGCTGAGGTCCCTGTGCCTCAGGAAGCTCCAGGACTGGGCCTCCCTGGCTGCTTGCTTGCAGATCCTTCCCAAATTGGATAAACACAGCAAACAGGGGAGAAAAAAACCCAAAAAAACCCCACCAAGGCCAACTTTGGAACCTGTCAGCTGAGAGAGTCCAGAGAATCGATGCCTCCAGCAGCCCAACAGCTTCTGGCTTCATCTCCTGCACATGCAAGGAGCAGCTCCAGGGCCCAAAGGAGAATATTTACAAACAAAGAGCTGAGAGAGAAAAGAAAGGAGTGGAAAAAAAAAAAAAGAGGAAGAACTGAAAAAGCAGCTGGTGCTGAAGGAAACTAAATGGCAGCCTTGGAGGGAGGCCACTGCAGCCACCCTCAGCCAAAGTCTCCAGGACAAGAGGAATTTCCCCAGGGGTCTGCACTGCCTGCCTCGGCAGGGCTGGCTCTGTCCTCTCCCTGCAGCTGCAGCCTTGACTCGAGCAAGTTTCCAGTTGTGCCAGCAGGAATTTTGCTGAGGTTTTCTTGTTTCTCTTTTTTTTTTTTTTTTTTTTTTTTTCCCTGTGTCACCAACAGGTTGTAAATAAAATCTGGAGCCTTGAAGCTGTGAAATCCAGGTAGAAAAGTTTCTCATTTTCTTTGTTTTTGGGTTGTTTTTTTTTTGTGTTTTGTTGTTGTTGTTTTTTTAACCTTTCATCTAGTTTAAAAAATTCAGTCTATAAAAAAAACCCCAAAATTCTCCTCTGGAATCTCCACAGTCCACAGAGGTTTGACCTTTCCTTAGACACTTTTATGGCAGTAAAGATCTTTCAAAGTTTTTAGCTCTTCAATCAAAGTCTTGTTCTGGTTCTCCAGCACTGCCACTCTGTTCTCCAGGCACTTCACATACTCCTTCTTCTTCCTGCGGCACTCCCGAGCAGCCTCCCTGCAACACAGGAGGCAGCAGCCCTGAGTGGAGATGTTGCTGTGCTGGGGCAGGGGCAGAGCAGGGAGCTGAGCCTGCAGCCATGAGCCACCCAAGCTGGCAAGGACACCAGGGCAGGTGGAGAGCATGGAGGGAGGCATCAAGATGGACAGAGGGCTGCAGAACCTCCCCTGCGGGCACAGGCCGAGGGAGTTGTGGCTGGGCAGGCTGGAGGGGAGAAGGCTCCAGGGAGACCTTGGAGCAGCCTCCCAGTACCTGGAGGGGCTGCAGGAGCTTCACTTCCCAGTTTCAATCCATCCCCCCTCATCCTGCCACTCCAAGCCCTCGTCACAAGTCCCTGCCCTGCAGCCCAGGGGCCCTCACCCACCTGTTCTTCATCAGCCTGATCTCCCGTTTCAGCTGGGGGTCGTCTGTCTTGCCGGTCTGGGAGCTCAGGGTGACAGGAGAGGTCATCACCACGGCCTGGGGCAGGGAGGTGGTGGTGGGGGTGGTGCGGATCTGGTAGGTCTGCATGTCCCCAGAGGCAGCTGTGGGGGCAATGCAGGGGGCATCAGGAGCCTACACCTGAGCCAGTGCTGCTGGCTGCTGCCCGGCTGCTGGGAGCAAACCTCAGCTTCCCCAGGGCCATCCTGGTGCCAACCCACGGTGCCAAGGCTGAGCCTTCACTTCCTGTGACAGCAGGAGAGGGAAACCAGGGACTGTGCCAGCTCCAGGCAGGGCAAAGGGGAGAGGGCCCCCAGGGGGCTGCAGAAGGAGCATCTTGGGCTCAGAGTTTGCTGAGGGAGGTTCAGGTTGATAATGGGAAAAATTTCCTCCCAGAAAGGGCTCTGAGGCCCTGGCCCAGGCTGACCCCTGGAGGGTCTAAAGGGCACAGAGTAGTGGTGCTGAGGGGCCTGGGGGCAGTGGTGCTGAGGGGCCTGGGGGCAGTGGTGCTGAGCAGCAGCTGAGCTGTGAGCTCTGGGGGAGTGCCTGAGGGTGCCAGAGTCTGTGCCATGACTCCAAGGGGTACTCACTCTGCACCACCACCTGGTTGCTGGGCACAAGGATCTGCTGCCCGTCCGAGGTCTGAGCGTACTGCAGGATGGTGGTGCCAGGCTGTGTGCTGCCAGCGTTGGTCATGGTGAGTGCCTGCAGGCCCTGCACGCCCTCGGTGCCAGCGCTGGCCAGCTGCAGCCCGTTGGCAGCAATGGCAACTGCAAGGAGAGCAGAGAGCAAACAGCATCTGCAGCTGTGCATGGCAGCAAAGGGCAGTCTGCAGCCTCTGCAGCCCTGCCTGCAGCTGGCAAACGCTGCCAAGCCTGGAGGGCTTCCTGGGGGCACTCAGCAGTGTGGCCAGCAGGGCAAGGGAGGTTTTGTCCTCTCCCTCTGCTCTGCCCTGGGGAGGCCACAGCTGGGGTCAGCTCTGGGCTCCCCAGTTCCAGAGGGACAGGATACAGCAGAGAGAGCCCAGCAGAGGCTGCGAGGATGCTGAAGGGCCTGGACCGTGCCAGGCTGAGGGCCCTGGGGCTGTGTGCTCTGGAGAGCAGCAGACTGAGGGAGGACCTGGCTAAGATTTATAAACATGGGAGGAGTGGGAGCCAGGCTCATGTCAGTGGTGCCCTGTGCCAGGGCAAGGGGCAATGGGCACGAACTGGAGCATCAGAAGTTCCACCAGACATGAGGAGGAGCTTCTGGAACTGAGAGGAGCTGGAGCAGGCTGCCCAGAGGGGTTGTGGAGCCTCCATCCCTGGAGTCATTCCAAACCCACCTAGACATGCTCCTGTGTGACCCTCTCTAGCTGGCTCTGCCCTGGCAGGGGGGTTGGAACTGGGTGATCTTTAAGGTCCCTTCCACCCCTCCAACCCATGCCAAGATGCTCTGAGAGTCTTCTGACCCCAGTCCAGCTCCCTGCAGTCACTTTATTGCCTGGAGGCTTTCACCTCAGTCCCACATGTACCAAACCCTGCCCCTGAGGCAGGCAGAGGCCCTGAGGGGTGCAGGCTGGCAGCCTGTGGGCACCTACTGTACTGGCCAGAGCTGGTCTGGTAGATTGGTGTGGGCACAGACATGGATGTGACCGTGGAGACCCCAGGACTCTCCTCATCTCCTTTCCTCTCTCTGCTATCTTCAGAGGAAAGATCCTTCAAAATTTTTCTGTTAAAGAACAAACAACAAAAGAAGTCTTCACCAGCCAAAGCTGCAGAGGCTCTGCCTGCTCTGTGTGCCAGAAACAAACCCTAAATGTGGAGCTGCAGCAGCTCCTGGAGTTGAAATGTTGTAGGAGGTGACTGCCTCAGCTCCTTCTGTGAGGACCTCTGCAGGTTATGGAGTCTGAGGATTTATTTCCATCTCTGAATCATTTTAGAAGCTAAATGGGACAAGGGTAGTGGCCATGGTGGTGTGGGGCTGAGGGACTCCATGAGCTGAGAGAGCTTCTCCAGCTGGAGCCCAGGGAGGTGCTGGAGTCTCCTTCTCTGGAGGGCTTCCAACCCCTCCTGGATGTGTTCCTGTGCCACTTGCCCTGGGTGGCCCTGCTCTGGCTAAGGGCTTGGACTCAGTCTGCAGAGGTCCTCTCCAACCTCCACTGTTCTATGACTCAGGAGCAATTCAAACCAGTCCCTGGCACTCAGCAGCAGCCCTCAGCAGTTCTGCAACCCAAGCCTGCAGCTGTTGCCCAATTCCCCTGCCCCACAGCACACTGCAGCTGAGCTCCTGTGAGCTAAGTCCAGGGCTGCTGGCAGGACACAGCTGAGGTGGTGATCTCAGGAGGTCTGCTGTATGCCCCAGGAGAGAGGTGGCAGCAGTGCCAGGCTGCTGTGTGCCCTCTGCAGCACTCACCTGTAGGAAGGTCTCCGTGCAAGGATGCCTCCAGCCCTCTGCGCCGAGCCGATGCTGTCCGAGGAGTCCTGAGAGTCCTCACTCTCAGACAGAGAGACCTGCAGGGCACAGCCCAGCTTAGCCAGGACAGACCCCAGACCCACATATGGGGGGCTTGGAAGGGGCCTCCATAGACCCAGTCCAAGCCCTGCCAGAGCAGGGTGCCCAGAGCAGGTCACGCAGGAACATGTCCAGGGCGGGTGGAAGCTCTCCAGAGGAGGCTCCAGAGCCTCTCTGGGAAGCCTGCTCCAGGCTCCAGCACCCTCACACCAAGGAAGCTTCTCCTCATGTTGAGGTGACCCCCCTGGGTTCCAGCTTCTGCCCCTAGTTCCTCCTCCCATCACTGGGCACCACCAACCAGAGCCTGGCACCTTCATCCTGACACCCACCCCTCGATCAGGTCCCCTCTCAGCCTTCTCCTCTCCACACTGAACACCTTCAGGTCTCCTTCACAGCAGAAAGGTTCAAGTTCCTTCATCATCCTCACAGAGTCATGAAATGGTCTGGGTTGGAAGGGACCTTGAAGATCATCCAGTTCCAACCCCTGCCACGGGCAGGGACACCTCCCACCAGCCCAGGCTGCTCAGGGCCTGTCCAGTGTCCAGGCCTGCACTGTGCAGGGCCTGCAGGGTCAGAGCTGCCTCCCCAGGCCTGTGGCACACAAACCCCAGCACTGCTGCCAGCCAAAGCCTGCACTCACCTGCACTGTCTGCACCTGAGGGGAGTGGATGACAGAAGAGGACTGAGCTGTCTGAATGACTCCCTGGACCTGGACTTGCTCTCCAGGAAGCTGCACAACTGTCAGGGGAGCAGGACCCCGCAGAGACATCTGCAGAGACAAAGAATCCCTTGCTGCAGCAGCTGTAGGTGCATGTGGGCAGATCAGCAGAGGACAAGCCCATGCAGAAGCTTCTTTTCAATGTCAGTAAGCCCCAGAAGATGCCCTCTGAAGTGGACATCTTGGAGACACACAGAAAAGGCTGCAGGAGTCACTGCCATGCCTTGGGTCAGGGGGAATTGGAGCTGCAGGATTTTGTGCACTAAAATGCTGCAACCCCAACCTGTGGAGCTCTGAAGGAACCACGAGGAAGAGATTTCTGCAGAGTGGCAGTGCTGGCACTGAGCCAGCAGAGCTGCTCTCACCCAGCACAGGGAATGGCTCAGAGCTCATCTCCTCCAACCCCCTGCCACGGGCAGGGACACCTCCCCCCAGCCCAGCTCCAGGCCTCCTCCAGCCTGGCCTTGAGCTGCTCTTGTGCTGCCCATACACAACTCTGGGCGTTTTTCTGGGCAGTCTTTAGGATTCTTTTCTTCTCCGTTCCTACACCTCGGGGGCCAGCACAGCCTGTGGGACATTCTAAGGATGGCTCTTAACTACCTGGAATGTTTGCTGAGATTCGGGCCAGGCTTTACCTGTTGAGCAATATGAGAGAGCTGAGCTGCCTGAAGGGTTGTACCTTGTAGGGCTGCGGCTTGCGGCGTCACCGAGCTGCTGCTGCTGCTCTTGTGCACCTCTTCCATCATCAGCTGCAACACAGGAGGTACACTCAGCTCAGGGCACACTGCAGCAGCACTGCCCTGCTGCTCCAGAGAGCCTCACTGCACGGTGCTGCCAGCCCCACTCGCAGGTTTTTCATGAGCTCCTTCCCTTTGCTGTCCCTTTCCATGCACAGCCTCTGGGGTCGCCTGCCCCGCGCCAGCGTTCGGCAGCTCCTGCGGGGCCGGGGGGGGGGAGCTGGGCTGGGTGGGAGCCTTCCCTGGGGCACGGAATGGGTTGGCTTGGAAGGGACCCTCAAGACCATCCAGTTCCAACCCCCTGCCAGGGGCAGCGACACCTCCACCCACCCAGGCTGCTCCAGGCCTCATCCAGCCTGGCCTGAAACACCTCCAGGGAGGGGGCAGCCACAGCCTCCTGGGGCAGCCTGTGCCAGTGTCTCCTCAGCCTCACTGCCAAGAATTTCTCCCCCACCTCCACTCTCAATCTGCCCTCTCCCAGCTCAAAGCCACTGTCCCTCGTCCTGGCACTCCCAGCCTTTGTCCCAACTCCCTCCCCAGCTCTCCTGGAGCCCCTTCAGGCACTGGAAGGTTGCTCTAAGGTCTCTCTGGAGCCCTCTCTCCAGGCTGCACAGCTCCAATGCTCCCAGCCTGCCCACAGGGGAGGTTCTCCAGTCCCTGACTTGTCTGTGGCTCTGGGCAGGTTGAGCCCAGCAGAACCCAGCAGGCCACCCAGGCAGGCCTCAGAGCAGCACCAAGCCCTGCTCTGGAGCAGCAGACCTGTGCCATTCTGCCCTGCCAGCACCGGCTCACACCTACCCCCTGCTGAGGTTCACTGTCACCTCATTTACTGCATTTCCTGGCCTGGGTTTGGTTTTCCTTTTGGTGAAAATAAACAAGTCAGGTCTTGAGAGCCACCACGAAATCCAAGATGAAACTGTGAGTGAAACAATTTCCCAAGCTGCCAGCCAAACCTGTTTGCAACAGCTGAAGGTGCACAAAACCCAAGCAAAGGTTCGAGATGCCAGCAGAGAGAGGCAGTTCTGAGTTCCAGCCCCTGCAGCAGCCACTCTGTGCCCACCTGGCAGCCAGAAAAGCTTCTCTTAATCCTCAGACCTGATGTGGGACCGCTCAGGGTATCCTGACAGCATCCCCCTGGCAGCAGTGTGGTTCAGTGCCCTGAAGAAGCAGGGGGTTAGGTGGGGGGAGTGGGAGGAGCAGCCCAGAGCAGCGAAGCTGATGGGTGAGTGCTGAACACTGTCAGAGGAGGGCTGAGGCTGCTCAGGGCACAGTTGCTACGAGACTGGAAGTGAAATTCTTTCTGTGGAAATGTGAGTCATTGATTCTTCCCAGCTGAGATAAAACCACAGCTCTGCAGCCTGGCCTGGAGGGGAGAAAGCCAAGGGAAGCTGAGAGCAGAATCTCCTGTCTCAGTCTCCCCTCCTCAAGCTCCAATCCAGTGCCTCCCATCCCAGCACTGCCAACCCCCTCTAAAGGTGAGCTGGAGTCTCAGACCAATCTTCCTTCGAACAGACACAGGAACACCACAGCTCACCGCGGGCAACTCTACTCTGTCCTCCCAAAGCTCATCTCCCTCCTTCAAGCATCAGAGCCTTCACCCTGAGCCACCCCCCAGGCACCACTCCAGGGCCTTTCAAATGGCTGAGGAGCACCAATTTGTGAAAAGAACAAACCAATATAAGCTGTGCAATTCTGGAGGCTTTAACATCTCCAAGCAGCTGCCTGCAGCTGCCTTCAGCAGCCGGAGCTCCTCGGACGCTATTTACTTGATTTTGGAATGAAGACATCTGGGGGAAGTTTGATTTTATGCAGATGGAACAGAGCTGTGGTGGTTTTGCAGCAATCTGCGACAGCCAAAGGCAAAGGGCAGCACAGCCAGCAAGCAAGCGAGGAGAGTGGAGTCAGTGGAGCAGCGACAGCTTCGGACTCGGTTCCCCAAACACGCTCGTGGATACTCCTCAGCACTCCCCAGGTCCCTTCCACTCACCCTCCCGCAGTGGAACAGAGCCGCATGGCCATGGCCATGCCCGCGGCAGGCAGCTGCAGCGAGCCTGCAGCCTGGAAACGCCTCCGCAGCAGGGACACAGCCCGGGGGGGGACTCGGAGCACTGCCGAGCGACCCGCGCCAGGCCGCCCCGAACCAACTGCCTCGGGCGCTGCGAGGCAGAGCGCAGGGACCCAGTCCCCGGCCGCAGTTCACGGCAGAGGCGATCGCCGCCGTCACGGGACCCTCGTGCTGCCCATCGGTTACCCGCAGAGGTCTCTGCGGAGGAGACCCCCGCGGCCCTTCCACTCGAGACCCACATGGAACCGAAGCTCCCGGGCACGCTGCCGGGGCCCGGCGGGGGGCCTTGTCCCCACCCCCAGCGATGGAGTAGGCTCCGACTCTGCCCCGAGCCTCAGGAAGCGGCAGCAGCCCCCGGAGCGATGCGCGGTCTGGGCCCGGCGCACCTGGCTTGAGC
>VWZE01012346.1:9278-36554 GCA_013396675.1 Eubucco bourcierii | reverse complement strand
CCGCCGCTGCCCTCCCCCCGGCACTGCCCTACCCCCGCTGGCGGCGGTGAGCTCGGTGCGGCGCACGAAGCCGAGGTACCCAGTGCGTGCCCACAGCGTCTGGGCGGCGTCGCCGAAGCTCAGGCGGGTGTTGAAGTGATCTGCCTGCAGGCTCTCGCTGTCGTAGATGGTGTAGTAGCCGCTGGCCGTGTGGGGGCTGTTCACCCAGATCTGCAGGGGGACCCAAGCGCTGGGCAGCAGGCAGGGCACAGCCCAGAGCCCCTGCAGCGGGCAGGGCAGGGCAGGGTAGGGCAGAGCCGCAGGGCAGGGCAGGGCAGAGCCCCGGGCAGGGCAGGGCAGGGCAGGGCAGGGTAGAGGTCCATGCAGGACAGAGGTCCGGACAGGGCAAGGCAGGGCACAGCCGCAGGCATGGCACAGCCGCAGGGCAGGGCAGAGCCGCAGGGCAGGGCAGGGCAGGGCAGAGCCCCTGAGAGGCTTCCCTGCGGCTGAGCTTTCCCAGCTCACAGAATTGGTTTGCATCCAGCCCCAACCTCCCAACCCCTCTCTGCCCTCCCAACCTCTGCTTTGCTTCCTGTTTCCCTTCCAACCTCTATTGTTCCTTCCAACCTTTTTCCTTCCCAACCTTCTTCCCTTCCAATCTCCTTTTCTTTCCCAGCCTCTCTCTCTTCCCATTTGGATCCCAATCCAAAATTCCCTTTCCCCTTCTTTCATCTCTTTTCCAAGCATGCATCTGGCAGAGCTCTCTCCTAGTGCCTGGAGGCTGAGGGTGACCTGAGGAGACCTGGGCTGGACTTTGTTAGCCTGTCCCAAGCTTGCTCTCAAGTGCCCTGTGCTGGAGTCAAGGGCAGGAAGCAAAATGTAAATGATTTGGAAACCACTCAGAGAAGATTCAGCCTGGACCCAACCTCCCTCCCCAGCAGGATTTACTTTTCCCTAGCAAAGCCAAACCAGTCCAGCAGGAATTCAGCTTCACAGAGCCTGGAGGCTGTCACCCAAGTGTCACCCAGCACCTGGCAGCCCACACAGGGGATGCAGCTCAGGCAGCAGGCAACAAGATGCCCAAAGAGGGAAATTTGCACTCACCTCCCCCAGGTGAGAGTCTCCAAGAGGCCCTTTGGTCTCAGGGTTGACAATGACCACTTTGACTCCAGGCAGGATCTAGAGAGCAGCAGAGGGAAGATCTGCCCTGTGAGTTAGCCTCACAGGTGAAGCACAGAGGCTGCTCCTCTGCCTCCACAGGGCAGGAATGGGACATGCTGGGGCACAGCCCCTGGCAGGGAGGGACTGTGAGACTCAGCACTGAGGGCTCTGGGGTGGAGAGGACCTTCAGAGCTCATCTCCAACCCCCTGCCATGCCCAGGGACACCTCCACCAGCACAGCCTGGCCTTGAACACCTCCAGGGAAGGGGCAGCCACAGCCTCCCTGGGCAGCCTGTGCCAGTGTCTCACCAACCCTCCCAACCCCTCTCATTCTGTGACTCCCAGGGACACATCCACAGGCCAAGGGGCACAGAGCCCTGGGCTGGTGCTCAGAGGCACAGGGCCCTGGGGAGGTGCTCAGGGGCTGTGTGCCAGGCCAGGCCATGACAGGAAATTACCTTCCCAGACTCAGAGAGCAGCAGGCTCTGGGGGGCTCCTCGTTCCACCAGGCGCACTCTGGGGGGCAGAAAAAAGTTGTCAGGGAAGAGGAGAGCTGAAATCTGCCGCAGGGAGAGAGAGCTCAGGGGGGACAACTCCAGCAGGGGCAGCTCAGGGTGGGACGAGCTCAGAACCACTGCAGCAGGCTCAGGCAGCCTCACTGTACCTGTCGTGCCTCAGGGATTTCAGGTCCACATAGACTGTGGTGGGGTCAGGCCCAGAGGTTCCCTGCAGGGAGAGCCAAAGAGCAGTTACAGCATCTGCAGCAGCAGAGCTCCGTGGGAGGGACCCTCGGGACCCTGCCCCACGGGCAGGCAGCAGCTGAGGGCCCTTGGGTACCTGCAGACAAATGGCCACGTTGACCCTGGAGCCGAAGGTGGTGCTGACTGCCCTCGGGGACAGGCCAAGGTCCTTGAAGAGCTTGGAGAAGGAGTGGGTGAGGGCCACCCGTGGGCGCTCCTCGGCCACCACCACGCAGGTGCGGACGCAGGACAGGTTAATGCCTCGAGCCTGGCAGGGGCACAGAGAGCCAAGGGCTGGGAATGCTCAGAGGTCAGGGGATGGTTGGGCTGGAAGGGATCTTGGGCCAGCTCCAGCCCCCAGCCACAGGCAGGGACACCTCCCACCCGTGCAGGTTGCAGCCCTCCCAGCCTGTCCCCAGGGAGGTTCTCCAGACCCTGCTCATCTTTGTGGCCTCCTCTGGACCCTACCCAGCAGATCCATGCCCTGGTGCTGGGGGCACCAGACCTGGCTACCTCTGCCCCCTCACCACAATGAGTTTGAGTTTTCTCTCTGGAACCCCAGAGAACCCCTCCAGGAGTGCAGGAGAAGTCCTGCTCCTGTGTCCCTGCCATGTCCTCTTCCCAGCCCCTGGCTGGGAGGACCAAGTGTGAGTGAGCAGAGCCTGGGGACAGAGCAGCCTCAGCTGCAGCCCCACAGCCTGAGCAGTGCTCCTCAGCCAAGGGCACATCTGCCCTGCACTGCTCAGAGCTGGCACCACAGAGCCAAGTCCTTGGCTGAGATCAGCCTGAGGGCTGAGGACTGGCACCAGAATCAGGGCCAGGAATGCCCTGAGCAGCACCAGGCAGTGCTGTGGCTCAGCCCAAAGCAGGCAGCTCCAGGACAGGACTGATCTCATCTCCACGTGCAGGGCACTGCTGCAGCAGAGCCCATGCAGAGGCCTCCTCTGGCACATTCTGCAGCTATTTTTTCCCCTCCTCTCAGCTCCAAGCAGGACACAGCTCTGCTCAAACTGCCTCCCCTGTGTGCTCTGCAGCCTGTGCTGGGCTGAGCCTCCACTGCAGACTCTTACATAAGCAACTCTTCTGCAGAGCTTTCTGCTGCTGCCATCCTCTCTCTGGGGTGTGCCCAGCACTCTCTGACACTCAGTGGCCACCTGCTGCCTCCCTGCCACAGACACTGCTCCCTCCAGCCTTCTGCTGCAAACAGCTTTCTGTGTCCTTGCTGCTGATGGAGCAAGCTGTGGCCTGGAGGCTTGTGAGAGCAGCCTGCTGGAGCCACACTCTTGGAAGGGCTCAGGTCAGAACAGACCTCAGAGCTCATCTCTGAGCTCCCACCACGGGCAGGGATCCCTCTCAAGGACTCATTTCTTACCTTTAACATTTCCACTTGGTTCCCAAGTCCCTTTGTGCACAGTTCCATGACTGAGTAGGAACAGAAAGTGTCCCTTATTTTATACTGGCTGACAGTAGATAACCAGAGAAAAAGGTTGGATTCCAGCTCCATAGGAGGGATTAAGACTGACTGGTGCCCAGAGTAGACACTGTGGAGAGCAGCAGGGAAGGAAAACATTTGAGTGTAGCTTGGACTTGTCCTAAGTTAAAATCCACTGCTTACAGCCTCCCTGGGCAGCCTGTGCCAGGCTCTCACCAGGCTCCTGCTGCAGAACTTCTCCCTCAGCTCCAGCCTCACCCTGCTCTGCCTCAGCTCCAAACCACTGCCTCTTGGCCTGTCTCAGAGCCCCTTATGCAGAGTCCCTCTGCAGCCTCCCTGCAGGATCCCTTCAGGCACTGGCAGCAGCTCTGAGCTCCCCCAGACCCTTCTCAACCCCAGCTCCCTCAGGTTGTGCCCACAGCAGAGCTGCTCCAGGCCCTGCCACTCTCCACCCTCACACATCTGCACTGGCAGAGGGAAGGAACTGACCAGGCCCCAGAGCCTGCAGCAGGACACCTGCCCCACTGCCACCCCTCAGCAAGGCACAGGCAGGGGAGGCCTCCTGGAGCCAGCAAGGTTTGGCAGCACAAATCCTCACCAGGCTGGGCTCAGCTCCTGCCAACCTGCAGGCAGAGGCAGCCTCTGGTTGCCAGCCCAGAGACAAACTCTCCCCTCACACCAAAGCAGTCACTTTGGTAATGCCAACAGCATCTGTCTGCAGCTGCCCAGCCAAGCCCTGGGCTGCAGCCTGCCACCCCCACCCCTGCCAGGAGCTGCCCTGCCCCTGCCCCCAGCTCCTACCTGCAGAGGCACCAGAGCACAAAGCCCAGCCCGCAGTAGGGGTCGAGGCAAATGGCGATCTGCCGGGAGGAGTAGAGCTCACACTGCAGCTTGATGGCCCTGCAGAGGCCACTCACAGCCCCGTGGGACATCTGCAACACAGGGAGAGGGCAGCTGGCACCGGGCAGCAGGGGCCCAGGCAAAGCCAATGCTGCTCCTGCCCACACCTCCCACGGCACTGAGCCCTGCAGAGCCCTGAGAGCCACAGCAAGCCAGAGGTGGTGATACCAGGAGCTGCCAAGCAGCAGCTCACAGCTCTGCCCTGCTCTGCCAGGCAGCTCTCCAGTGGGAGGCAGCAGCAGAGCTCCTGATGCCCACTGCAGAGCTCTCAGCAGCAGTTCCTGATGCCCACTGCAGAGCTCTCAGCAGCAGTTCCTGATGCCCACTGCAGAGCTGTCAGCAGCAGTTCCTGATGCCCACTGCAGGGCTGTCAGCAGCAGTTCCTGATGCCCACTGCTGGCTCTCAGCAGCAGTTCCTGATGCCCACTGCTGGCTCTCAGCAGCAGTTCCTGATGCCCACTGCAGGGCTGTCAGCAGCAGTTCCTGATGCCCACTGCAGGGCTGTCAGCAGCAGTTCCTGATGCCCACTGCAGAGCTCTCAGCAGCAGTTCCTGATGCCCACTGCAGGGCTCTCAGCAGCAGTTCCTGATGCCCACCCAGCTTGTACCTGTTGCTCCTTGTGCTCTCACTGGGCACCACCAAGCAGAGCCTGGCACCCTCACCTTGCCCCCACCCCTCAGATACTGACAGACATTGACCAGGTCCCCTCTGAGCCTTCTCCTCTCCAGGCTCTCAGCTTCTCTCCAGAGCAGAGATGCTCCAGGCCCCAGCCCCTCCCCTGGGCTCTCCCAGCTGGGCAGCCCCGAGCTGGGCACAGTTTCCAGGCCGTTGGTACCTTCACTCCTGTCAGCATCCCTGTGGTGGACACACTGAAGTCCAAGTATGCCAACATCTCAGGTGTGGGTGGCTTGTAGAGCTGTGCCAGCCGCTTCCTGGGCAGGTCATCTGGCACAGGAGAGAGCAAACCTTGGTCACTGCCACCTCTGAGCTGGGGCTGGAATGTAAAGCACAGCCCCAGCAGCCCAGGGGGGATGCTAAAGGCTTCTGCTCCTCCTCCTCCTCCCCACGGAGACAGACTCCTGCCAGCCTGCCCCTCTGGGAAGTGAAGAGGCCAACTTGAGAGCTGCCTGCAGGGCATCAGTGCCACAGCTCCACCAAGCAGAGGAGATGGCAGTGAGCAAGGTCAGAGTCAGCTCACAGCTCAGGCTCCTGCTTAAGCCTCCCAAGAAGCTCCTAAGGGCTCCTGGAAGAGGCCTCTGGAAAGCAACAGCAGGGCCCAGGCAGCAGTCCTGGGCCCAGGGACCTCACCTGTGTCGATGATGCTTGGCCAGGTCTTGACATCCACAGCAGCTGCTGCCTCCCTGGACTTGAGCAGCCTCAGCAGGGTCTGGGTGGTGAGGATGCAGGCAGCTTTGCTGACCTGGGCACAGGAGCAGCCACTGAGGGCACCGCAGCAAGGCTGGGCCCAGCCGGGGCAGCTCCTGCAGCCTCTGGGCACTCCACACCCACCCTCCTGCCCCTTGGCCCCTTCCTGCTTACTGGCCTTGGAAAGCAACTAACAGAGGACTGGCACTTGCCCAGCAGTGCCCTTTCAGGTGGAAGCATCCCACGCTGGCACCTCTCAGAAACCAGCTCCTGTGCCACAGCACCCGAGGTGCCTCCCTCTGCCAGCGCAGACTCTGCTTCAGGACTTGGCACAGGGCTTGGGCAGCTGGGGTGTGAGGCTGGAGAGCTGTGGGCAGGTTGGCAGCACCCCTGGGCACTCACCTCCACAATCATCCGCACGGTGGGCAGGGTGGCACCGAGGCTCTGGGCGTGCGGCGGCCGCACGGTGACTGGCACACAGCCGGCGTAGAGGCAGCCATAGAAGGCAGAGATCAGCTCAATGCCTGCAGGGGCACACAGGGCACAGCTGTGGCTGCAGCACCCTGCTGGGGGCACACTCTGCTGCCACCAGCCTCTGCCCCAGGAGCTCTGCCCCAGCCCATTCCCCTCAGGCACTGGCTGCTGCCACAGCCCCCATGGGCACAGCCAGCAGCACAGTAGGGCAGCAGAGAAAGCCTGGCACAGGGCACTGGGGCAGCAGAGAAAGCCTGGCACAGGGCACTGGGGCAGCAGAGAAAGCCTGGCACTGGGGGAGCAGAGGAAGCCTGGCACAGGGCACAGCAGGGAAGCAGAGGAAGCCTGGCACAGGGCACTTGGGGAGTAGAGGAAGCCTGGCACAGGGCACTGGGGCAGCAGAGGAGATTGTCCAGGATCCTGCAGAAGCAGCCTGGATCCTGGCACCTCAGGGCACCTCCCTGGAGCTCAGACCAGACCTGTGGGTTAAGCTCTCCCTAAGGCACTGCTCCCTCCATGCCCTCTGCTCTGCTTCCACATGCCAGGCAGACTCCAGAGCCAGCCCAGGCAGCAGTGCCAGGGTGGGCTGCAGCCCCCTGCAGGCTCACCAGGAGGGTAGAGCAGCACCACATTGTCCCCTGCGTTGAGATGGCCTTTGTCACACAGCACTGCTGCAATCCTCTCTGCCTTCTTGTGCAGCTGCAGGCAGGTGGCAGTGCACACAGTGGTGCCCTTCAAGGGAGACAAAAATGCTCTGAGCAGGGCCTGGCACAAGACCTGTGTCAGTAAAAGGCTGCAGCAAGAAGACAAAGGAACAAACAAAACCACCAAAAACCCAAACAAAGCAACCAGAAGTCCCCAACCAAGCCAGGAGGCATCTGGCTGCCAGGGGCACTCTCTAGAGCTACTGCTTACAGAGCTATGCCTACAGGCTGCTGCCACTCATCCACTACAGCACTGACCAGAGAGAGCTGCTCTAGAAAATTCTACCTTCCAGGGAGTCAGTTCAGGTCTTCTTGCACCAAAACCTTGCCAGAATATACTCAAGACCATTAAATGATACAGGAACCAGAGGGACCTACAAACAGGCTCAGTTTCAAAAGGCAGCCCTGGGCTGTGGCAGTCCTGCAGCTGAGACACCTCTGGGCTCAGGGGCCCCAAACTCCAGGCACAGCCTCATGGGCACAGCCCAGCACAGGGCACTGGAGTGGGCAGAGGGTTGTAAACAGTCTCAGGTTTGTGCTGAACAACAAAGAATGGCTCAGGCTGGAAGGGAGCTCAGAGCTCATCCCCTGCAATCTCCACACCACAGGCAGGGACCTCTCAGCCAGACTCAGCTGCCCAAGGCCTCATCCAGCCTGGCCCTGAGCACAGCCTCCCTGGGCAGCCTGTGCCAGGCTCTCACCACCCTCCTGCTGCAGAACTTCTCCCTCAGCTCCACTCTCACCCTGCTCTGCCTCAGCTCCAAACCACTGCCCCTTGGCCTGTCTCAGAGCCCCTCACTCAGAGTCCCTCTGCAGCCTCCCTGCAGGATCCCTTCAGGCACTGGCAGCAGCTCTCAGCTCCCCCTGGAGCCTTCTCCTCTGCAGGCTGAGCCCCCCCAGCCCCCTCAGGCTGTGCCCACAGCAGAACTGCTCCACCCCTTGGCTCATCTCTGTGGCCTCCTCTGGCCTCTCTCCACAGCTCTGTGGCCTCCTGCTGCTGGGGACAGCAGAGCTGGAGGCAGGACTGGAGGTGAGGTCTGAGCAGAGCCCCAGGGCAGGATCTCCTCTCCTGCCCTGCTGCCCACACTCCTCTGGCTACAGCCCACAGCTGTGGGCAGTAGAAGCCCCACCCCAGGCTGGCCCTGGCTGTACCTTGGCATTCAGTAAGAGGAAGAGTGGGTGGTCAGGAGTTGCTTGAGCTCTCCACTGCAGCACCTCTGTCAGGAACTGGTGCTGGAAGAGGCAGGAGGGAAATGTTTGTGCTGCACCTCAAGTGCTCCCCACTGCAGCACTCAGCTGCAGCTGAATTGTTTCTCATTCTCCAGCTGCAGCACACCACAGGGCCCCAGAATGCCAGGCTGGAAGGGAGCCTGACAGATCAGCTGAGCTTTGGGGCCCTTTCCACCCTGGCATCCTGGGTGGCAGTGGCGTGGCAGTGAGCTGGCTCAGCACCCTGCCAGCCTTCAGCCTGCCCAGTGCAGGGGGATCCACTGCTGCCCTCAGGAAGCAGCTTGTGTCCTGCCTTACCTTCTTAAGCAGGTCATTGTCCTCCAGCTGCCCCAGATCCCTGCCTGAGGCCTGGGCAATTCTCTTGCCAGCCACCAGGTTGCCAACCATGACAGAGGCAGGGCCCACGCCTGGGGACAGAGAGCAGCTTTAGGCACTTGGAATGCAGAGCAGGAGCTGGCCCAGAGCTGCAGCCTGCAGGGCTGCAAGGGTGCAGAGACCCTCTGCAGGGTGCCCCTGGGCAGGAGGCAGTGAGACCTCCCTGATGGGCCTCAGGCTTTGCTCTTCTCCTGGGAGGATCCCAGGAGGGCAGAGGCAGGGACCAGAATTCCTGAGTGTCACATGCAAGGAGAGGCCTCAGACATGCCAGAGCCAGAGGAGGCTCAGAGGCCTCACCCAGGATGCTGGAGCTGAGGCAGGGAACAGCTCAGTGGGGCTGGGGGTACCTGGTTGCTTCTGCCTGGGCTTGGGCAGGTTGGTGACACAGGTGTGTGGGCACATGAGGATGTTGCAGGGGTGCAGAGAGCCCTCCAGGAAGTGCTGCTTGGTCTGAGAGATGTGGATGCCTCCCAGGGGAGTTTTGGGCAGGGTGTTGGCTGGCACAAGGGCAAGGCAGTAAACCCCCACTTGGTGAATGCTGTCGATGGCCTGCAGAGAGGGCAGGTGGGCACTGGGCTGCCCTGGCACACTGCAGCCAGGTGCATGCCAGCAGTCCCTGCCCTGACTGCTTCCTGGACAACAAATTCACATCCAAATCCTTCATGACCAAAATCACCAAAGCCACCTGAGAGCCTCAGGCTGAGCCTGGGATCCACTCTGCTGCTGCTGCTCTGAGCCAGCACATTCTGCTCCTGCCCCTTCACCCCAGCCTGTGCCAGCCTCACCACCCTCATCCTCCTCAGCTGCAGCCTAGCCCTGCTCTGCCTCAGCTGCAAACCATTCCCTTGTCCTGGCCCTCCTGAGAGGGGCAGAATCCCCTCCCTTGCCCTGCTGCCCCCTCCCCTGGCTGCAGCCCAGCACACAGCTGCAGGGGGGCACTGCTGGCTCCTGGGAGCTGCCCCAAGGCTCCTTCTGCAGCCAGCCTGGGCTGGTGCCTGGGGCTGGCCCAAGCCAGATGCAGGACTCTGCACCTCGGCAGCTGAAAGCAGAGCCCAGAGGCCAGAGTGAGCCAAGGCTCAGAGCTCAGCCTGAGCTTCCTCGGGGCTGCAGGCACTGCCCCAGCACCCCAGAGCCTGGCAGAGCAGCTTGGGCCCCTCTGCCAGGATGGATCACAAGGCTGGGCTGGCTCTGCTGCCCCTTGGGCTGCCCACTCTGCCAGTGGCTCACCTGCAGCACTCTGCTCATCCACTGGAAGCTGTCCTCCTCGGAGGCATCTGGCCTCTGCTCCGCCACCACCACGATCCTCTCGTCGTAGAAGACAGACACAGAGAACACAGCGATCCTAGGGACAGGGGAGAGCCACCCTGGCACCAATCCCTGGGCACCAGGAGCCAGGGAAACAGCCCAGAGCCAGAGCTGGTGAGAGAAGTTCGCGGGGCAGGGGCAGAGGGGAGCAGGAAACCATCAGACGATTCCCACTGAGGAAAGAGCTGGGGAGGGGGAGGGGGAGGGGATCCAGGCCACCTCCTGCTGCTGCCCCCTGGCCCCTCAGCCTGCTGCCACACTTCTGCCCCACCCTGTGCCCAGGGCTGCCCTGCTGACCTGCCCCTGTAGACTGTCTTGATGGACTCCACTGCCAGCCCCGTGGCCACGATGTCGTCGGCGTTGTGCCTGCGCCCGCTGACCGTCAGCAGCCCTTCCACCTTGCCCACCACGAACACCAGGCTGCCCTGCAGGCCGTGGGCTCGTCAGCTGGGCACAGCAGGGCAGAGGCCTCTCTGACTGGCACACCTCAGGACTCCCTCTGAATTTCTGCCAATCCTTTTCCTCCTCACTGGAAGCAGTGAGGTGGGGGTTGGGCTCTCCCCCGCCGGCAGGCGACAGGAGGAAAGGAAATTGCCTGAAGTGCCCCAGGGGAGGTCCAGGTTGGCCACCAGGAACAATTTCTGCCCTGGCAGAGTGGCCAGGCCCTGGAGCAGGCTGCCCAGGGAGGTTCTGCAGCCTCCACCTCTGGGGATATTCCAAACCCACCTGTGTGACCTCCCCTGGCAGGGGGCTCGGACTGGATGACCTCCAGAGGTCGCTTCCCACCCCCAGCCCTCCGTGAGCTTTCTGTACCCTGATGCTCTCCTTTCCAACCCTGAGGGCTCCCAGCCCAAAGGCAAGCACAGAGCAGTGCCAGCTGCCAGCCTGGGTCACCTACAGGCCCCACAAATCCCAGCAGGCCGGAGCGGACGAAGGGCACCTCTGCCACCGGGCAGCCCGCGGCGCTCACCGGCACCACCTGCAACAGAGGGGAGCAGGCCTGAGCAGAGGCTCCTCCACAGCAGGCAGGGTGCCAGGGGAGGGCACGGGCAGGGAAGCCTTGCCCAGGGAGCCTGTGGCTGCCCCCTCCCTGGAGGTGTTCAGGGTCAGGGTGGATGAGGCCTTGAGCAGCCTGGGCTGGCAGGAGGCTCCCTGCCCATGGCAGGGGTTGGCACTGGCTGCTCTTTGAGGTCCCTTCCGACCCAGGCCCTGCTGTGGCTGTGGCACAGCAGGTACAGGAGGCAGGGACGGAGGCAGCTCCTGCACACATACCTCAAAGGTGTTCTTGGTCACCCCTGCCAGCCCATAATACATCATCCCTCCTGCCCGGGAGCTGACGCAGATCTCCCCAATCTCGTCGGTCCTGCAGAGCTGGGGGGGTCCATCAGGCTTCACGATGCACATCATGCCTGGGCACAGGGCACAGCTGGCACTCAGCGGGCACAGGCAGGACACTGCCGGCTGGGGACTGCCCAACTAACAGGGCAGAAGGTTCTGAGCACTGTGCCCAGGGTGTGGGCAGGGCACCCGGGGGCGTGGCACACTCCGGGTGCCAGCTGAGCTCGGTGGCCTCAGAGGTCTTCTGCTGAGGCCTCACCTGCACTGCTGTGCCCAGCTCAGGGAGCCCAGCACAAAGCAGAGCCCTGCTGGGGAGGGTCCAGAGGAGGCTGCAGAACCTCCCCTAGGGGGACAGGCTGGGGGGGCTGGGACTGCTCAGCCTGGAGAGGAGAAGGCTGCAGGGAGAGCTCAGAGCTGCATCTCCATAGCTGCAGAGGAGCTGCAGGAGGGCTGGGGAGGGGCTGTGGGGAGCAGTGGTCTGGAAGTGGAGCAGGACAGCAGCAGGAGGCTCTGCACGCTGAGGGTGGGCAGACACTGGCACAGGCTGCCCAGGCAGGTGGCTGAGGTCCCACCCTGGAGACATCCAAGCTCAGCCTTGCTGTGTCCCTGCTCCAGCTGGAGGGGCCCCTGCTGCCTGCAGGACCCTTGGAGGGTCTCTGCCAACCCGATGCCATCTGGGAATCTCTGAAGCAGTTCCAGGACTCTCAGACCTCCCAGAGCTCAGGAAGGAGACCCTGCAGGGTTTACCTCCTGGCATCACATGCCCCACGTCCTGCACAGTCAGAGCAGAGTTCTTGTCCTCAGTGTTGACTCGAATCACCCCGAAGCTCAGCCCATGCATGGACAGGATGGCTCTGCCTGGCAGAGGTGCCCCTGGGACCCCAGGCCTGTGAAGGGCACAGGATCAATAGAGTGCATCGGGCAGAGGCTATTATTAGACTGGGCTGAAGCTCACACAGCAACAGAAACCTGCAGGCTTCAGCCTCTTCTCTGGCTAACAACTGCCAAGGGAGGTGGCAGCAGGAGCTGCCTCCCAGCAAAGCCTCCCTGAGCAAGAGCTGCCTGCCCACCCAGGCTGTGCCAGTCCAGAGAGGGGCAAAGCAGGGCACAGCTCTTCCAGGCACTGCTGAGCCATCACAGCCCTGAGAGGACAAAAAGCTCTGCAGAGAGGTTCCACAGCTCAGCTCCCTGCCCTGAGCACACAGCAGCAGCAGAGGTCAGCTCTGCCCCAGGGAGCAGTGCCCAAAGCTCAGCCTGGAGCCCCTCACCCAGCCCCAGCCTGCTGCTGCCTGCCCTTACCTGCGGATGGCAATGGTCATTGCTTCTGGGGAGGTGGCACAGGGGCAGATTGCCTCTGGCTTGAGCCCATGGCTCTGGAACAGGCTCAGGAAGGCATCACATGAGGAGACAGACCCTGGAGGGTGAGGAGGAGATTCCACCCTGACTGCACTGACCACAAAGCTTCCTGCAGGACAGCCTGGGGCTGCTGAGCACTCCCAGAGCTCCACACTGCAGCTGCCCAAGCACAGACTTGCTGAGGAGCCTGCCCAGTGCCAGCTGGGAACAAGCAGTCCCTGGCTGCTCTGCCAGCCTGCTCCAGGCTGAAGTTCCAGCAGGCTGAGAACACCTCCTGGAGCCACAAGGGTTAGGGTAGGCAGGGGTAGCTGCCAAGCAGAACCACAACAGGGCCAAGTACCCTTCCAAGTGCCCCTGCCAGCTGTTGCCATCTAGGCAAACATTCCAAGAGACCACAAGGATGGTCTGGGGGAGCTCTGCTGAGGGCAGGCTGAGGCAGCTGGAGCTGAGGAGGCTCCGGGGAGACCTCAGAGCTGCCTTCAGCGACCAAGGAGGCTCCAGCAGAGCCAAGAGACCTCCGAGGTCCCTTCCAGCCCAACCCATCCCAGGCAAGACCCCAGGGACTCTGCAGGAGGAGCCAAGCTGGGCCCTGGCAGGCCAGGCAGGGCTGGCAGCAGAGGGCACTCACAGGGGTGGGCACTCACAGGGGTTGGCACCGTCGGTCACCACCAGCATGCGCAGTGAGCCCAGGCTGACGTCCCTCTGGTCCCGGTGAGCCATCATGGCCCAGTGCAGGTCTCGGCACTTCACCAGGGCCACTTTGGCTGCAAGCAGCACACAGAGCCCAGTGAGGACAGGCAAAAGCTCTCCAGGAGTCACTCCAGGTGCAGACAGCTCCAGCAGCCCCGGGTGAGGGCACTCAGTGCAGCCTGCAGGCCATGTGCCCGCCCCGAGCCAGGGCAGGGGATCGGAGCTGGATCCATCTTCAAGGTCCCTCCCAACCCAACCCATCCGTGGAACTTGAGGCTGTGGAGCACCCAGAGGTAGGTACCTTTGTGGGCATGGACTCTCTGCACCCAGGAGAGGGGGCAGGTCTTCATCACTGAGTAGGGCACACTGATGGTGTGCAGCTTGTTCATGACATTCTGCAGAGCAGAGGAGAAGGTTTCAGCTGGAGGGGTCACAAAAGCTGCCCCGGGGCAGACCCAGGACTCAGCCCCCTCCCTGCAGGTGTTCAGGGCCAGGCTGGATGAGGTCTTGAGCAGCCTGGGCTGGTGGCAGCTGCCCATGGCACAGAGGTGGCACTGGATGGTCTCTGAGGTCCCTTCCAACCCAACCCACTGCAGGACTCTCTGAAGGGCCCCCCCCAGGCCCAGCTCACCGCCAGAATTCCATGCCACAGGCCTGCATCCTTCTTGAAGTCCAGAACATTCACTATGGTTTCACCTGGGAAGAGAAAGGTGCAGCTGGAAGTGAAAGGTGCCAGGAGAGTCCTGGGCTGCTGCTGGGACCTGCTGCCCTCTGCAGCCATCACTTGGCTCTGCCAGATCTGCCCCAGCGGGTGCAGGCAGTGCAGAGCTCTGTGCTGCTCACACATCTCAGCACTCAGAGTCCTCCTCATGCTCAGCACAGCCCAGCAGCAGCTCCAGGGGTGGAGGTGCAAGGGAAGGACCTCCCCAGCCCACAATGCACAGCAGCACAACAGGCAGGGCCTGAGCCTCCTGGGGCAGGGGAAGGGCAGGCAGCAGCAATGGAAACTGAAGCCAAAGTCTGCATTTTGAAGCACTGTGGCACACAGCTGGGGGGGTGCAGCCTGGACAGAAGGCTCTGGGGGGGGAGCTCAGAGCTGCTGCCAGTGCCTGAGGGGATCCTGCAGGAAGGCTGCAGAGGGACTTGGCATGAGGGGGTCTGAGACAGGCCAAGGGGCAATGGTTTGGAGATGAGGCAGCGCAGTCCTTTGCAGTCTATTGTTGAGAGGTAACCCCTGGAGATGCTGTTTGGTGCCTCCTTCCACCACCCCTCGCTGCTCCTGTGCCACCTCCTACCTTCAGAGTAGTTGCAGGCCTGGGACAGGGCCTGGCAGTGAGCCAGCATGGCACCACGGGACACTGCCACCCCCATCACGCTGCCCTCCTTGCTTGTCTTGTACTAGAGGGGAGGAAACAAAGCCAAGAGTGGGGCCCTGGTGCCAGGGCCGAGGGAAGTGCAATCCTGGTAGGCACAGCAGGGCAGGTTTGGTTCTCCAAAGCTGCTCAGTTAAAGTCTCAGCTTGGAGCAGGTTCAGTGCTGAGCACTGAGTCACCTCCAGCTGACTGCAGAGATGGGAGCTGAAGGTGGCAGCTGGAGGCTTGCCCCCATGTGCCCCCTCACGGCCTCTCTCTGCTCCCTCAGAGCCAGGCTGTGGTTGCAGAGCACTGCCAGAGGCTGTCCTGCTGAGGTGTACAGCAGAAGATCAGCAGACCCCAAATGCTGCTGACCCCAGAGCCCTCAGCAAGCTGCTCTCAGGCAGTGGCCTCGGGGGGCAGAGCTGCCTCCAGCACCAGCTCCTGACACCAGGACACTGCTCCCCAGCTCCTGCCCAGCAGCACTCAAGGCCACAAAGGCTTTCACAGCAAAGCCCAGACCCTGAGGCTTGTTTCAGTGGCCAGGAGCTGAGAAGTGAAGTGGTGAGGTGCAGGCTGTGTCCCTCTCCTGACTGGAACACAAATGCAGCCCAGGGGAGCTGCTCTCCCTTCCCCACTCCCTCCTCACCTCGATGTATGCTGGCTCAGGTCCTGCAGCTGAGATGTTTGGCTGCCAGTCCTTGGGAGACTTGGAGAGGTACTTTGAGTCTGTCACAACCCACTTGAGCCTGGGCCAGCCTAGAGCCACAGTTAAGTGCCACATTAGTGCCAGTTTATTTCTTGAGGGATTTACACCCTGCAGGAATGCACTGACCCCCCCTGCCCCAGACCAGTTCCACAAGCACAGTGCCAGCCCAAGCTGGCAGCCAGGAGGTGCAGCTGGGTTCTCATCAGGGGTGCAGTGGGCAACAAGGCTGCTCCCCACTCCAGAAAACCTCCTGCAGCCTCTTGTGTCCCTGCTGGATCTGCTCTGGGACCTGCCAAATGCCACTGGAGGGGCCTGAGGACAGCCTTGGCTAGGGGAGGGGATCCTGCCCCTGGGCTCTGCTCAGACTTCACCTTCAGTCCTGTCCTCAGCAGCAGGAGGGCACAGAGCTGCTGGAGAGAGGCCTCAGAGATGAGCCCAGGGCTGGAGCAGCTCTGCTGTGGGCACAGGCTGGGGGAGCTGGGGGGGTGCAGCCTGCAGAGAAGAAGGCTCCAGGGGGAGCTGAGAGCTGCTGCCAGTGCCTGAAGGCTGCAGAGAGACTCTGCCTGGTTCCAGAAGAAAGCAGCACCTGGACCAATGCAGATCCTGTGCAGAGCCTACCCAGGGGAGTGATGCTACCAGAAAAGCTGCCTCTGTGCCCCCCTGCAATGCATCCAGGCCACAGCTCAGCTGCAGCAGAAGAGGATCAAAGGAAGCACAGGACCAAGCTGACCTTTGAACTGCACAATTTCTCCATTCTGGGTTTTTGGAAGCCCTTTCAGACAGACTTCAGTGGTGAGGGCCAAAGCAATCCCACAGCTTCCCAGCAGAAAACCAATCTGCTGCCCACCAGCATCCTGAGGAGGGAGGGAAAAGTCATCTCTGCCTGAAGGGGAGAACTCAGCTCTGCCCCAGGCCCTGCTCATGCTCTGCCACTATGGAGCATGCAGGGAGCAGGAAGAAACAACCCAAGGTGCCCACAGCTGCCCCTTGGCTTTCTTCTCCTCCCACATCCAAAGTCTGGCAACAGTTTGAGACCCCAACAACAGCCACAGCTGTGCAGGGGGTGGCACAGCCACAGCTCTGCAGGGCTGGCACTGCCACTGCAGCCTCTCCCTCTGAGGTCCATGGACCTTACCTTTCTGGTCAGAGGTACCTCTATAGGCACTGGGATGACCTCTGCCAGCAGACAGCCATAGAATGCCACCATGAACATGACTGGGTCGTTGTTGGGGTACACCAGGGCTACCTGCAGGGCAGGGAATGCTCTCAGCTGGAATGCCAGGAGGGCACTGCAGGGCTCAGCTCTGCAGGCACTCGAAGGCAGCTGTGTCCTTACCCTGTCCCCAGGCTTCAGCACAGGCTCGTTTTTGGTGCCCAGCTTATTGAGCAGGGTGTAGGCCAGCTTGAGGCTCCTGCTCCACAGTTTGCCTGCAGCACAAAGGAGAGACTTGGACACCCTAAGCCAGCTCAGCTCCCAGAGAAAGTTCCAGTTCCTGACTGCTTTGGGCACCTGCAGTCACCAGGCAGAGGGCACCACCCCAGCCAGGGCAGGACTCACCATAGGTGAGGGTGTACACAGGCTTCCCTGTCACATCCAGAGCTGTCAGGCAGGGGCACTTGGCCTGGGTGGTTCCCCAGCGCTGCAGGGCTGCTTCCAGGGCAGGAGGCCAATTGCAAACCACCCCCAGGGGCTCTCCCTTCACCGGGGTCATCTGGCGGCCCTCAGGCTTGGGCTGGTTTGGGTCAGGCTGTGGGACTGAAGAGAATTCAATCGAGGCTGCAGCTCAGCTCTGCTGCTTTGCTGCTGGAGAGGCTCTGAAGGCAAAGACTTCTCCTCACCACCTCCAGTTCAGTAACCTCTGTCAGGTCTCAGCTCCCAGGGAGGCCTGGGGGGGTCAGGGCCAGGCTGGATGAGTGCAGCTGGGAGGGCTGCAGGTCTGTGCCCTGCTCCTGAGCTGACAAGCCCAGAACTGAGGCTGTTACCTTCCACGATTTCTTCGAAGTCATCCACAAAGAACTCTTTCAGGGGAGGCCTTTTAGGTCTTTTCAGGGTGTTGAGCAGCTGCTGGATTTTGGTGGAGACTCTGCTGCTGACAGGAACCCCTGGGGGAGAGAGTTTGGCTGGCACAGGAGCTGCTCCTGCCTGTGGGCACCTTACCTCCTGCCACCCAAGGACACCACTCCCTCCTGCACCCACTCCTGGCTTCCACCCGTGGAGGCTGTGCCAGTGCAGGGCGGCAGCAGCAAGGGCTGTAGAAGCTCTCTGATGAGTGGTCAGAAAGTGCTGGCAGCAGAAATTCACTTCTGAGGCATCCCCACCCCAATCTCCCCTGTCTCTGCCACACCCACTTGTGTCTGTGGCACAGAGCCAGGGCACGGCCAGGGCAGGAGCCTTTGTTCTGCCAGCCCCAGCCCTGCCCAGCACTGCCAGCCCCATACCATCAGCAGTGTCCATCAGGCTGGAGCGGTTGGAGCCTTTGTGCATGCCCTTCACAATGCCTGCGGGAGGAAGGTCGACTGCTGCCGGCCGTGCTGAGGAGGAGGAGGAGGAGGAGGAGGTAGTTGCTGTGACATCTGGGGGCACTGAGGCAGTCTCTGCAGGAGAGGAGGAGGTTGGGAGGCAGTGAGCAGGGCACTGCTGCTGGCAGCTGCAGCAACCTCAGCGACCTGCTCCCGACCAGCTCCGCGCAGTGGCTGGGGCTGAGGCAGCTTAATTAGTGCTAATGACACCGAGGTGCAGCAGCTCCAGGAGGTGCCCAGCAGCACTCCTGGGGAGCCAAAGGCACAGGGTGAGTGGTTTTGTGCATGGCAGGAGAAGGCCTCCCCTGCTCCCTAACCTGCCCAGCAAATCCAAGCTCTTGATCTGCAGCACTGTGAAAAAACAAAAAACCCCAAAACGACCAAAAAAGTCAAAGCAAAAAGTTTGGGATGCAGAGGAGCTCAGCCCAGAGCACAGCTCTGCAGCAGCCTCTGCTGCTGGGGTTTTGGTCCGTGAGGGCTTTCCAAAGCAAAGCTGTGGCCGAAGCAGGGCAGCAGCAGAGCAGGTTGGGGTCTGACTGCTCCCTGCTGGGTGCCTGAGCAGCAGCAGCAGCTGGGCCAGCACTTGGGGGCTCAGCTTGGGAGGCTACAGAAAGTTGCTGCTTGCTTTGGGGTCCAGCTGCAGGGTTCTGCTCAGGGCAGACTGTAGCAAAGCAGCCTGGGGGGGGGCAGGGATTCTCCTGTTGGCTTTCTCTTCAGCAGGAGGTTTTTGCTTAGCTGGGATTGCTGCATGGGCACAGCAGGTTCAGGTATCTGCCAGGGCAGGAATGTTCTGCTCCAGCTTAACAGACCCAGCAACTGCTGCCTGCCAAGGGAAAACCTCCCAACAGCTCTGCTACAGGGGCCTGGAGTGCTGGGAGCAGGGGCAAGGGCCTGAGGAGGGCAGAATGGGACTGGAGAGGAGGAAGAAATTTGTGAGAGTGAGGCTGGGCAGAGCCTGGCACAGGCTGCCCAGGGAGGTCATGGATGCCCCTTCCCTGGGGGTGTTCCAGGCCAGGCTGGGTGAGGCCTTGAGCAGCCTGGGCTGGTGGAGGTGTCGCTGCCCATGGCAGGGGCTGGCACTCGATGGCCTCTGAGGTCCCTTCCAACCCATCCCATGGCTCCCTGGAGCTGTGCTGCCTGCACAGGGGACTCAGGCCCTGAGTCACTGCCACAGGAAGGTTTTGGTGATGGATTCTGGGGAGGAAAAGCCTCTCTGTGTGTGCACACCTGTGGGACAGGGGCAAGGAACACTCCTCCAGCAGCAGGAAGGATCCAAGCTCAGTGCAACTCCAAACACCTGCAGGGCTTTTCACTGCCCTCTCCAGGGCTGTTGCACATCACAAAGGTGAGTTTCTAGGCAGCTGGGCAGCAGGGATATGGCACCTGCATGGCACAGGCAGCCCCAGGAGAGCTGTCAGACCTCTCTCCAACACAGGATTGCCATCAGGCAGGAGCCAGGCCCCACAGACACATCCCTGCAGCAGTGCACTGGCAGGGCACTCTCTCACCTTTCCACCTCCCAGAGCTGCATCCCAGCAACAACCAAACCAAACCAGCAGCAAGAAACCCCCAGCCATAAACCAGAGGCAGTGGAAGAGCTCAGACCCAGCACTGCTGGCCCTGGCCCCGGCAAGCAGAAGCAGAGAGCACACAACACAGACATGTCCTCAGCCCAGCCCTCTCCTCCCCAGCAGGTAAAAAAAGACAAACAGACACAGAGCAAACCCAAACTGCAGTCTCCAACAGAAGCAGCAGCGGCGAGGAGCACCTCAGAGCCTCAAAAAACTGAGCCTGGGGTATCCAGATCTGTAGATTTTGCTCTGGCTTCTCAGGACCTGCCTGCTCTGAGTGTTCTTAGCCTGCCCATGGCAGAGCTGTGCCAAAGGCTTCCTCTGCTCCAACCCCTCCTGCTCTCTGCTGTGCTCCTCTGCTCAGGGCCACGGCTTTGGTGGTCCTGCTTTTGGCTTTCCCTTCCCATCTGGCACAAACAAGGAGCAGGGCTTGCAGCAAGGAGAGTGGCAAACCACAGCAGTTCCACAGGCAAACCCAACCCCCCTCTGCCATCCCTCAGGACACAGGTGCCAAATGCCTCTTGCAGGTGGTGGCTGTGCACGGGCAGGGACTGCAGACACAAGCAAGAGAGCCAAGAGCAGCCTGTGCCTGCTGGGCCCCAGGGCCTGCAGCCTCTCCTGCCCTGGCAGCCTCCTGCTCCCCACTTCCCCTCCTTCAACCACCTCAATATCCTGCAACTCTTAGGGGAAAAAAGCCCAAAGCCCTTTGTGCTGATGCTCCTCCAGCAGAGTCCAGCAAGCTCCATCCCTGCCTAAGCTCTGGAGCTGATCACCCTGGCAGCAGCTTCGGCTTTAGCGACACAACCTGGACTGGCAGCGGAGTTCTGTTGGTGCCCATCTCCTACCTATTCGAGCATTGGCAAATACATCAGCTAGAGACCCACTGGTCCCTTTGCCTTCTCCATGGGACAGTGTAGAGGATGCTGATGAGGATGTGGAGGAGCCCTGAACAGATCGGTTGATCCAAGACTCAGCATTCTGCAAGCTCTGGTGCAGCGCAGCAGAGAGCGCAGCCTGGCGCCTGAGCGAGCCCTCGTCCTCCGAGGCAGAAGAGGTGTCTGTGTGGAGAGAGAAAATCCAGCTGCTGGGCAGCACAGGGGCACTGGGCAGGCTCCTGCCAGGGCACACAGCAGGGTGCAGCCTGGCAACAGGAGGACCTCTGGTTCACAGGCTGTGGCAAACAAGATTACATCCAAAACATCCAACCCAAGAGCACTGAGAGGCGCTGAGGGGGTCTGGAAGCTTAGGGAGGGGAGGTTGGGACTGGAGAGGAGGAAGAAGTTCTTGGCAGTGAGGGTGCAGAGAGACTGGCACAGGCTGCCCAGGGAGGCTGTGGTTGCCCCCTCCCTGGAGTGTTCCAGGCCAGGTTGGTTGAGGCCTGGAACACCCTGGGCTGGTGGAGGTGTCCCTGCCCCTGGAGCTGGATCAGCTTTAAGGTCTCCTCCAGCCTACAGACTCATAGGGTGGGTTGGGTAGGAAGGGACCTTCAAGATCCCCCAGTCCCAGCTCCCTGCCATGGGCAGAGACACCTTTGCCAGCCCAGGCTGCTCAAGGCCTCACCCAGCCTGGCCCTGAACACCTCCAGGCAGAGGGCATCACCTCCTCATGCTCCCTCCCCTGGGTCCACCACTCCTCCCTCTGCCCTCTCTCATGCCAGCCGCTGGCACTTCCAGGCTGGGCAGGGAGGGGGCAGGGTCCCTGCCAGACCTGAGCACCCACAGCAGCACAGCAGAGCAGGCCCTGGGGAACAAAGGTGCTGAGGCCACAGACAGAAAACTCTTTTGTCTGAGCTCCTCAATGGGTCCCTTTGAACTGCAGAACACAACAAACCCCCAAAGCTCCCAGAGCAAAGTGAGGGAACTGCCCCTGGGCTGGCAGAGAGCAGCTGCCAGGGCTGGCCTACAGCTGGGCACTGGCTGTGAGCTCCTCACTCCCTGCTTGCTCCCTGCAGTTGTGCAGAGCCACACTCAGGTAGGCCTGGATCTATGGGACCCTCCCAGTGCTTGTCTGTCCTCCAGCTATAAATCAAGCTCCTAAGTCTCCCTCTGCCCTCTGGCCAGAGAAGGACACAGCAACGAGCATAAATAAAGACTGATTCCAGAGCCAGGGAAGTGCCAGCCTCTGTCTGTGTACCCACAGCTGCAGCCCTGGTTGGTACAAAGCTGAGACCCAAGCAGGCAGCAGGAACATGCAGCAGCCCCAGGAGAAAGGGAAGGGGAAAGGCAGGGATGAAGGGAAGCAGGAGGCAAACAAAGAGGTGTGAGTGAAGAGGTCCAGCAGAGCAGGCTCAGAGCTGGACTGACAGAGATGAATCCACAACCTCCATGGGACTGCAGCAGCCCAAGTGGCTGTGATGCTTCTGCACAATGGGAGACAACACAGAAGTCACTGCTGGGAACTGCAGACATGGACCTTTGGGGCAGTGCAGGAAGTTGCTTGGGGACAGAGGCTCAGCAGCTGCTGCACAGGCAGTGGCAGACACAAGATGCCAGCTCTGGAGGGAGGGCTCAGGAGGGAAAATCCTGGAACCCCCCCAGGGGCCCTGCCAGAGATGTGCATTGCTGCAAATCATTTCCCTGGATATTGAGTATTAAATCTTAACACAACCAAAACATGAATTATGCAACCAAAAGAGGTGAGGGAAGCAGGAGAAGGATCAGTGCAGGAAGCCTGTTCAGCTGCTGCCAGCTGCTGCAAGCTCCAGAAGAGGAATCACTGTCACAGCCTCAGCAGCAGCCCTGGGAGAAGATGCAGCTGCTGGAATGCAGCAGGAGAGCTGCAGCAGGAGCAGAGCAGCCCCAGCAGTGCTGGAGCAGCCCCAGGAGAAGATGCAGCTGCTGGAATGCAGCAGGAGAGCTGCAGCAGGAGCAGAGCAGCCCCAGCAGTGCTGGGGACCTTCAGTACTGGGGCAGCTGCAGCCTCTGGATGGGAAACTGCTCCCAGGTCCTACCTTGAGGTCCCCACAGACAGCAAGAGCCTAACCTGGGGGTGTGCAGGCGTCGGCTGGCGACTGGACGAAGGTGGATCTGCGCTTGGTGGGCATGGGCAGTGCCATCTTCTGCTCCTTGTGCTTTGCCAGGGCTGCCTGAACTGCTTCCGTGTGGATGTCTGCGAGAGGCACAGCACACACAGGGCTCACACACAGCAACTGCTGCTGCCCAGCTGCAGCCCTGCACCTCCCAGCACCTCCCCACACAGCTGCACTCTGCCAGCTCAGGAGATCACTTCCCTTTGTTTCCTCAGAACAGAGAAATGAGCCGAGGCCTGGGAAGGTGTCAGGCTGGTGGTGCCCAGTGACGGGGCCAGGAACAAGGGGCACAAGCTGGGACCCAGGAGGTTCCACCTCCAGATGAGGAGGACCTTGCCTGGTGTGGGTGCTGAGGGCTGTGCCCTCCCTGCTGCTCACCCGAGCGGTAGCGCTCATCCCGCGCCCCTCCCGAGCGCGCTCGGTGCAGCTTGGACGAGGATGCAGCTGAGGATGCTGAGGATGGAGCTGCAGAGGGAGCAGGCATCTGAGTTCTGGACTCCTTCTGTGGCGCTGGATCCACCCCTGGAAAACAGTTCACAGCTCCCTGAGAGCAGCAAAAGTGAGGAGCAGACACACAAAGGGCAGCACAGAGCTGGGCAGGAGGAGGAACTTCCTTGGTGGGAGGGTGCTGGAGCCCCCCGAGGGGCTCTGCAGCCTCCTGCTCTGAGGTTTTCAAGACCCACCTGGACGTGTTCCTGTGTGACCTGCCCTGGGTGCCCCTGCCCTGGCAGAGGGTTTGGGCTGGGTGACCTCTGAGGCCCCCTCCAAGGCCGTTCTGATACTGCTGCTGGTTTGTAACTGCCCTGAGAGCAGCACTGAGGGCTTTGGGACCCTCACCCTCCCTGGGATGGGCTTCCAGGACTGAGAGATTTATTTCATTAAAGTATTCTGTAGATTAAAAGAATCTTTATGAGCATCACCAGGGCTGATCAGCAAGGGGAGGTTTGCATGCACAAGCAGGACAGCAGGATGCAGCTGGCAGAAGAAAGGCAGCAGCAAACCTGTTCCTCTGCTGCTTTTGCATACAGCACTGCACACAGGTGCCAAGGCTGGGCTGGCTGCTCCTGCCAGGATGCCTTCTGCAAGCCAGGTGCTGTAAAGACCATGGAAACAACAACTCCTAGGGCTGGCAAGGCAGCCTGGGCAGCACCTCCAGAGCCAGGGCTCAGGCTCAGCAGCAGGCAGGGCTGCAGCAGCTCAGTGCGAGTGTTGCTGCCTGCCAGCACTGCAGGGCTGAGAACTCACAGACCGAGGAGATGCAGCAGGACTGGGCTAGGAACCTCCAGGTTGAGGACTGGAATCACCTCCCCAGGGAAGCAGTGGGTCTGGAACCCTGAGCAGTTGGCAGGCTGAGCTTGGCAGGGTGCTGGGCAGCTCCTGCCAGCTTCACTGCCAGCCAGCAAGGCTGCAGTAGATGAGCCTTGGGGTCCTTCCCTGCCAGGCTCTGTCACTCCAGGAGTTTTGCAGCAGCTGCTCTCCAGGCACTAGCAGAGGGCAGGGAGTTAACAGCTTGCCCTGAACGAGGCATTCCCAGAGCCAAGGGGGAAGATTTGCAATTCTGATACCCCTCAGAGTGAACAAAGACAGAAATAATCCCCACTTGTGGTAGCTGCAAGCCAGGACTTGCACCTGGGTGAGACTCAGAGCTGCTGAGCTGCAGCAAGTGTGGGGCACGACTGAGGGCCAGGCCATGCTGGGCTCTCTCTGGCTGCTGCCCCACCCCAGCTGCCATCTGCACCTGGCACAGAGCAGGGATGCTGAGGGACACTCATCAGCCCCTACAGCTCCTCCTGGTTGGAGCCAGCTGGGGCTGGCCTCTTCCCACGGGCAACAAGTGACAGGGCAAGGGGGAAGGGCCTCGAGCTGCAGCTGGGGAGGTTCAGGTTGGATGTCAGGAAAAAAAGTCCTCAGAAAGGGCTCTCAGGCCCTGGCCCAGGCTGCTGGTGGAGTCCCCACTCCTGCAGCTGCGTGGATCTGGTGTTGAGTGTGGCTCAGTGGTGCTGAGCAGCAGTGCTGGGTTGTGAGCTCTGGGGGAGTGCCTGGACTGGATCATCCCCAAGGTCTCTTCCAACAGCTGCAGAGTTCTGTGGCTCCAGGGGCTGAGGCCAGGGCAGCCTTGCCCCTGGCAGCAGCCTGGCAGGGAAGTAGCCTGCCTGTGCCCCCTGCTCTGCCTGTGCCCCTGCTCTGCCTGTGCCCCCTGCTCTGCCTGTGCCCCTGCTCTGCCTGTGCCCCTGCTCTGCCTGTGCCCCCTGCTCTGCCTGCAGCAGCAGCACCTTGCAAGCACAGTCTGGGAAGTTGCTCCAGAGGTTTTCTTCCAAGGCCCTGTGAGCAGCAGGCAGCACCCAGCAGTGAGGCAACCACCCTGGGCTGCCAGCCCCACCAGCTCTGCCAGCTCCACACTCAGCAGTGGCTGCAGCAGCAGGGAACTTGTGTCTGCAGGTAATTAACTGCTGCCTGCAGCCTGGGAGCGTGGGGAATGCAGCAGAGGTTCAGCAATCAGCAGCTCCCCAGCCCCACTGCAGGCAGGCCCTGGCCTGTCCCCACAGCCCCTGCCCCACTTCCACCCCCCCAGACACAGACAAGGCAGCAGCAGGGAGGTGCTGAGAGCTGCACTGAGCACCAGCACTGAGGACCAGCACTGAGCCCTCCTGCTGCTGGGGGCTCCATCATGCCCTGGCTCTGGGTGGCTCTTGTACAGCTCCAGCAGGCTGCTGCCAGCAGCAGATGCCCAGAGAGGGGCAGTTGGAGCTGGGAGGTGTAAAAGCTGAGGGCTGAGCCAGAAAGCAGCCAAAATGCAGCCCTAATTGGTGACCTCCCACCAGCCTGGGCCTCTCCCTCAGCTTTGGCTTACTCTGCAGCTTTCAAAAGCACAACAATCAGAGTGGCAAGGCCCAGGCAGCCCTGCCAAGCACTTTTGGTTTTCCCCTCCTAATGAACCAAACCAAAGATGCATGAGGGGCACAAGACCATGGTGAGACACTGGCACAGGCTGTCCAGAGAGGCTGTGGCTGCCCCCTCCCTAGAGGGGTCCAAGGCCAGGCTGGATGAGGCCTGGAGCAGCCCTGGGCTGGTGGAGGTCTCCCTGCCCCTGGCAGGGGGCTGGAGCTGGATGAGCTTGAAGGACCCTTCCAACCCAACCCCTTCATGGATCTATGAATCTCTGTCTGATGAAAAGCAGCAGAGCCTCAGAGCTCCCAGAGAACAGTCACAGGATCCTTTTGTGCTCCTCAGGAGACTGCCTGGAGCCAGCTGCTGAAATTCCCCCAGAAGCACCCCCCCCGGCCCAGCAGATGCAGTGCCCATGGCAAACAAATGCACTTTTAGCCTTGGCTGCTGTGAAAATATTGCTGCCAGCAGCTCAGTGCCAATGGGCCCCAGTAAGCCCATGCAGGGTTGGCCACAGAGCATCAGCTCCTGAGGGCTGCACAGCTGAGGCTGGCAGCAGAGCAGGTGCTGGGCACAGCCCTGCAGCACTCAGCAGGCAGACCTGCAGCCATGGCACTCACTCCCCAGTCAGCTGCAATTATCCTGCTCTGCTGCCAACCATTCTGCCACCCTGAGCAACAGATGGGAATGCAGGGCAGGAACTCAGCTCCTCTGCTCAGGGAAAGCCAGAAAGGATGGGCAGAGGCTCTCTGGTTCCTGTGCCTGGCAGGGGCAGGGCACAGGGGGAAGGGCACACAGGGCAGGGCACAGGGAGCAGGGCACAGGGGGAAGGGCACGGGGGAAGGGCACGGGGGGCAGGGCACACGGAGGACTCTCCCCAGACCCCTCCCCACACCCACCCCCCCCAGCTGCCTGGGAACAACCAGGGGCAAGACACTGCCCTGGCACCCACACAGCCCCCAGTGTCCCTGCTGCACAGATCCTCCAGCAGCAGCTGGCAGAGGAACCTACCTGGGGTCTGGGGCAGGTACGGAGCCAGCAGCTTTGCTCTCTTCTTCTCGTAGCCCTTTTGGGTGATGTCTCCTGGAACCAAGCACAGAGCTCAGTTAAGCATCTCCTGTCCTGCAGCCTGAGCTCTGCCTGCTGTGCTGTGCAGGGACAGGAAGGCTGCAGAGGAGTTCAGGAGCCCAGAAGAGCTGGGAGCAGGCAGAGGACTTCGGTTCCATGCAGCCTCTAGCAGCAGTGCAGTTTCCCAGGGCTGCCCCAGTTACAGGCAGGGATTTGAATCCCAGCAGCTATCTAAATGAGATATCAGAGCACTGAAAACCTGAAAAGGGAAATTCTGAGCCCATGCAAATGTTCTGTAACCACACAGGCAGCTCAGGCTGAGGAGAGAAATCATCTCCCAACGGCAGGCCAAGGGTGAGTGCAAGCCCAGAGCCTGGGCTGCAGCAAACAACCTGAGAACAGCTCTGAACAAACCAAAGTGGAGGCACTGCAGGAGCTGCTGAGGGCACCTCTGGGAGCCAGGGAAGGCTGAACTGAGCTGACTCTGTTGACTCTTCAGCCACTCTATGAATCCCTGAAATGCCCTGGAGTAGTGCCAGGGAGGTTCAGGTCAGACACAGAAAAAAAATCTTCCCAGTCAGAGTGGTCAGAGACTGGCACAGGCTGCCCAGGTAGGTACTGGCACCTGTGGCTGTGGGGGGGGTGGGGTGTTTGGACCCCCTGATCTCAGGGGGCTTGTCCAAGCCCAGCAGCTGCCTGGTTCCCTGTTCCCAGCAAGCACACCCAGGCACAGCCAGCTGAGGGCTGTGTGCTGCTTGGGTCTGCAATGTGCTGCAGCAGAAGCATGCAGGAGGCAGATGCCTGCAGCCCCCAGAAGCAAGAACTCAGAGGAGAATCAGGCCTGGAAACTTTACTCCTGGACAAGAGCCCTAATCTGTCTGATCCTGCAGCTCAACCATCTGCTGCTGGCCTTTGCTTTAATTTCTCACAGCACATCAGACCCAGAGGCTGAGACCTTGGAGGCACTGAAGCAAAAAGCCCTGCAGCCCTCCAAGCCTCCCTGCAGCCCTCCAGGCCTCCCTGCAGCCTTCCCTGTAGCTCTCCAGGCCTCCTTGCAGCCCTCCCTGCAGCCCTCCAGGCCTCCTTGCAGCCC
>VWZE01012341.1:149820-172603 GCA_013396675.1 Eubucco bourcierii | reverse complement strand
CTCCTCTCCTCTCCTCGAGTCTCCTCCCCTCAAGTCTCCTCCCCTCAAGTCTCCTCCCTTCAAGTCTCCTCCCCTCAAGTCTCTTCTCTTCCCATCTGTTTCCATCTTTTTTCCTTTTTTAAAATTTTCACCACAAGGAACTTGTCTTACACAGTCATGGTCTTTAAGGATATTGCTATGTGTCACATTACAAAAGCCTACACAGGAGTAGAATATTTGTCCTCTGTCACTACTGACAGTTCTGTCCAACACAAAACTTAGCTGTCACGTTCCTCTGTGCCTCTTTGGCCAGGACAGGGCTGTAAACTGCAATATTTTTAACACATAGAAATCCATTGATTACATTTCCTTTCTTGTCAGAACAGAAATGCACAGTATCAGATATCAGCCAAAATTTTCCCGTTTTGTCTTTTATTTATGTTGACATGAATTATGCTAATGCTTTTTCTATTCCCTTCTGGGCTGAAGAAAAAGGAGAACCTTTTGACCTGCCTGTGTGGGGCTTGGATTCCCGTTAGTTTGCAGATAAATGTTTTCCTGACAGTGTATTCTTTGGATTTCTTTTCTTGTATTAATATTCTGCTGTCCCCTCCCCCCCCAAGATATTAATCTTCATCAGGATGTCCTTGGTGCTGTGTCTTAGGCTCTGGTGCATACCAGAAAGGGGCTATGAAAACCCCAGCTAGGCGATACTAGATGGTATTGAAAAGGGTGGATGTTCGGTAAGGAGCTGGAGTTAGTAAAGCTGCACACTGCTTTAATCTCATGTTGATTTTCTTTCACTTTATTATGTCATTTTGTTGAAGCAATTTCTAGGAAGGGCTTGACCAAGTTTGTACTTGTTTTGAGGAAAGAAAATTTTAAATGGCTACCACTTTCTCCCATTTCGATTTTACACAGCAATGTTATCTAGATAAATTGATGAAGTTATGGTGAATGTCTTAATATACATTTTGATCTGATTCATCTAATACTGAAAGCTTTCAGTACAACTTGGTTTTTTGTTTTTGTTTTGGTTTGGTTTTTATGTTATTCTTAAAAAAAAAAAAAATCTGTTCTAAAAAAAGCAACCCTAAAACTATACCAGCCCTTATCATGGTTTCTAATGAGGCATATTCAGACTTCACCCAAGATTGTTGTTGATCACGTATTGTATTGCTTCCCAGATTAGCTGTTGTAGAATCCTGCAGGCATGTAGTTAGAGTTGTTCTTTGCATCCAAATTAAACTACCTGTAGCTTCAAAAAAAACCAAAATATTACAGGAACAGCCACCACCCATATCTTGGGTGGGCAGAGAAAGCCTTAATGCTTCTCCTTATAAACAACGCAAGCTCTACATTTGTCATCTACTGTCCTCTACTAGGTCATGCAGCAAGGCCAAGTTACTATCTGTTAAGCATATCCACGAAGATAACATGAGTTTGACATGGTTCGATACTTCTTCATGTAAGTGTGTCATGACAGAATGATACTATGGCATCCTGGGAACAGAGAGAAAGGGTTTCTTAAGGGACAGTCCTGTGATGACTTGTGAGTTAGTGCAGACTTTACGGACCTGTGGGATTCTGGAAAGTTTTGTTTCTTGCAGGAGTCTGAGCTGCTTTCTCACAATGATTATCTTTCCTCACATAATAGAGTACAGGCAATCCAGATGTGTTCTAAGTAGACATCCCTGACATTTTTGGAAATGCTAAACTGTAGTGTCCAACTCTGTGCATCTATAGGATTTCTTAGCTAAAGGCCCTTGAGATCAAATTTTCCATCTCTTCCCTATTCAGTAGAACATTAGTTTAACCTGCTTTTGGGTTACATATTCTGTAAGGGCTCCTGTTCTTCATAGAAAACAAGTGAGGACAAACCATTCTGAATACAATGAATGGCTCAGCCAGTCCCAAGTGGTCTCATTGCTGGGACACAGCCTAGCAAGCCAGGTGTGAGTGTTCAGTGCTGGGCAGACCTTGAACATGTGCAGATCTGAGTGACCAAACTAACTCAAAGGTCTTTTTTCCTCACTGTTCCTGCAGAAAAGCAGTACAGGCAAAGAACAAGAAGCACTCACTATCAGCTTTTCCAGTGGCATTTTGCAAGAAGGCAGTTTCCTCTGGTATCATTGACGCAACATGGACTTACCACTACCACTGAGACATAACATGAAAAGTATCTTGAGGACACAGAGAGAGATACATATACACATACACATGAGTGAATGCTTCCTGAGAAAGCATTTCTTTCTGCATGTTTGCACCCCTGACACATTTCAGTAGAATGAACATTAGTGTATTTGGTTAAACTTCATTTGGCTGAACTTTTGGATTCCATGTGTTTTTTCGTCCATGTTTGTTTCCACCTTACATGTTATTAATGTGCTTCCACTTCATTAACAAATACTAAATCCTTTGGAGTGACTAGTGTTTACATTAGATTTTTAATTTCTACTTTAGGACATCTTTCCTAAGCTGGTATTCCAGGACGTCACGCAAGTTTTCAAACATGGCTCGTAATATTATTTTCTACAAGTAAATCAAAACAGGTCTGTTCAAGTGAAATCCTTCCTTCTAACAAAGAAACAAGACTTCAATTTAATTCTGTTTGTAAATAAACTTTAAAACTTATTGTTTTCATATGAGCAAGGTTTGTTCTCCAATGTTTCTCATGTACCTGTGGCAACAGATGCTCTGGCAATGTCTGTTTCAGACCTTTGGTCTTTATCTTCCAATGTCACCCAGGTAACTATTATCACAGGCTGGAAATCACTCATGAATCATGACGTTGGCGATTCTCTAGGACCTCAGATCTCCTCTGACCTTATGCACTCTCTTCGATGCCATTAAATAAATTAAATGTTTAAATTATCTGTATTAGCTTTAATTATATAATTATGAGTCAATGAGAAATAAATCTATAAAGGGGAAAGTCTAATCTAAAAAAAGACTTGTTCTCACTTCAAAGTGGGTGAGCATGCTGGTGAAAATGATGCAGACTCCAGCTTCTGTAGGAAAGGCAACTTATTTCAAGCTTTCCTCAGCTATAGTAACGTAATAGAAACAATACAAAACTCTGTAGTCCAGGGAAAATGTTCTCATGTTATTTCACTGTTTTACAATTATATTCAGGAGAAGACAGCAGCTTTCCAGGTATGTGTTGAGACAGATAGATATGCATAGACTGCAGGCAGAGGGTAGGAGACGTGAATAATAAATAGGAAAATTTTAGTACTAGTAATTTTTTTTTTTAAATACATATGAGATGTTTTCAGTGTGGATAACATAATTAGAATTTTGCTTTAATTACACTTAATTAATTTAGCTTTAACATAGTTTAATGGTGCCCTTTTAGAATGTCAACAGCAGTCCAGCATCTCTCTTATTTAACTGTAAATTCTTCCCACGATTAAAAGAAATTGGGAAGATTAGGTTATCCAGTTTCCTAGTACCTTAACATTGACTTTTAGGAGATTGACTGTGAACTCAAGAATAAACTTGTATTCTTTTGTACAGACCTATGGGTGCAGGTGCATTCAAGGAGCAACGTGGAAACTGAGCATAAGAAAAGGTAGCTTACAGCAGGCAGCAGGAACTTAGACCTTTGCATTTGAAATTTCCTCTTCCCAGTTCCTGGCCACCTTGCGGGATGGTAGGAGCTGTCAGAGCTCTGTCCCACCAGCTGGGCTGTGTAGCAAAGGAGAGTAGGTGAGAGTGACATGCTTTGTGAAAGCCGGTGGCAGTAGCTCTGTAGTTCACAGATGGTTCTTCAGTTCTCTCCTGCTATGCCAGTCTTACTGCAGCTGGCCTCCATGTGTGAGTGCTTAATAAAGTTGATTTACACTGTTTATTTCTGTCAGGAATCCATCAGACATATTTTATTTTGCCTCTGGTGAGTTCCCAATTTGTTACTCTATAGTCTACTTCCCCAGACTCATCAATTCTGTAAAAAGAAAAATATCATTACAACATACAGCCAGACTGCCCATTCACAGAGGAAAGAACCGTATTTCTACTTCTATAGCACCTACTAACAGTTAGCTCTGCTTCTGCTGACATGATCCTTTTATTGATAAAATATACATGGAAGGTGTGTAAAATGCAACTAATTCTGATTACAGTGGTTTTGACTTGAAAGTCCTGGTGGAGCACCACAGCTTGATTTGCCAGTCAGTTTAAATAGAAATTGTGTTAGGGAAGCAAAAGGGCCATCTTCCCTTCCTCATGAAGTCTTTTCACCATTAGTTAAAATTTCTCACCAATGAGTTTCCTTCCTTCCCTTAGCTCTGCTGCAGATTTTGCCAATGATCCTCCCTAGCTGTGTGCTCGCAGCCTCCAGGAAGAGTGGAAAAAACATCACCCACAGAGAAAGAGGGGGAAAAAGTTACTTTCTGCAATTGCAAAACCGGGAATAGCAGTTGCCAAGATATCCTGTGGCAGCAGAGGAAAAGAAACTCTACTGTCTTCCACCATCTGGTGCTCCTGGGAACGAGGATCAAAATTTTATAAAGACAAGCTGTTGTTGGATCACATACACTGAAAAAAAAACTTCAGGGAAGTTGAATTGTAAATTGATTCTCATTGATTAAATTCTTGTCTCAGTGTGCTGGAATAGTTTGGAAAATCCAATGGATCCTGTTGTATGACAGTGCTACGTAAATCCAAGAATTTATATCAGCACTTCACAGAGCACCTTAGAATTATACCATTTTGGACTTACTTTCCTATAGTGAGGGACCCGAAGATGAGCTCTCTAGAATCAAGATGTAGTCTCACAACAGCTGAGCACAGAGGAACAATCAACTGCTGGCCACGCTATTTCCGATACAGACCAGGAACTGTTGGCCTTGTTGCCCACCTGAGCATACTGCTGGCTCACGTTCAGTTGGCTGTCGATCAACTTCCTCTGGTCTTTCTCTGCTGGCAGCTTTCCAGACACTCTCCCCATAGCCTGTGATACTGCATGGGGTTGTTGTGACCCAAGTGCAAGACCTGACACTTGCCCTTGTTAAACATCATACAATTGCCTTGGCCCATTGGTTCAGTTTGTCCAGGTCACTCTGTAGAGTCTCCCTGCCCTCAAGCAGATCAACAATCCAGCCCTGTTTAATGCTGTCTGCAAACATACCGAGAATACACTCAATCACCCCGTCCAAATAGTTGGTAAAGACATTAAAGAGTACTGGCCCAGTACTGAATCCTGGAGAACTCTACTTGTGACCAGCTGTCAACTGGATTTAACTGCATTCACCACTACTCTTTAAACCTGTCCATCCAGCTAATTTTAAACTCACAAACTCTGATATCCACTAAGTGGGTCACCTTGTCACAGAAGGAGATCAGGTTCATCAAACAGGACCGGCCTTTCATAAACCTATGCTGACAGGATCTGATCATCTGGTCTTCCTGCACATGCTGCATAATAGCACTCAAGATAATTTGTTCTCTGTTGTCAACATGAGACTGACAGGTCTGTAGTTCCCTGGACCCTCCTTCCAGTCCTTCTAGTAGACGGACATCATATTTACCAACCTCCAGTCAGCTGGAATCTCCCCAGTTACCTGGGACTGCTGATAAATGATGGAAAGTAACTTGGTGAACATGTCTACCAGCTCCCTCAATATGCTTGGGTGGATATCATCTGGACCCATAAATTTGTGTGTGTTCAATTGGTGTAGCAGGTCACTGACTTTTTCCTCTCAGATTCACCACCATCCTTGCAAGAAAAACTGAGTTCCTTTCTCTTTCTGCACAGGGATGACTGAAACTGGCAGGGACTGTTTCTCTGGTGCTGGTTCTCTGGTGCAGATACCATGCCTACTGTTTGGGTCTGAGTATCCACAATGCCTGCTGGTCTGACTGTAGGTCCAGAAACCTTCTCTTGGATCTGAGTGCTCTGAACAGTGAAGGGCTCAACTGGTGTGGGCTAGGCCCCGACACATTGTAGTGATTTACATTTGTTGGGAACTTCCAGGCAGAGAACAGAATTTTTACAAACATTTTACCAGCTTGTCAGGTTTTCACACTTGTTCAGGGGTGAAATTCCAAGAAATCAGAGTGAATACTCTCCTAGGCACTTGCCCATGTTCTCCCACACACACTGCCACTCATAACTATCCAGGCCCAGGGCAGGTCTCTGTGTGGTATTCTTGGGGAAGACTCGCATCACTCTAGACAAGACCTGGCCCATCACCTGGGTGATATTGCATCTACCCCAAGTGGTTAGAGGATTAGCTGTGTCCTAATACAACAGTATGCAGTACAGTCATAACATAGTATTAATCTGTGCCCTAGAAGTGATAGGGCAGCACCACAGGGAACACATTGAGTACAACGGTGTAAAGTTTTATGTAAAGTAACCAGGGCTGGGCCCCAGCACTTCAGAGCCAGGCACCCCCAGAGTGCAAATGGATCAACACTGTGACCGCACTGGGTGGGAGGGGAAGTATACAAAGTCTTTTAATAAACATTAGAATNTGTCAATGCAAGACCTTGTAAATAGTCCCTCCCCAGCCTTCCTGTAGGCACTCTTCAGATACTGGAAGGCTACTCTAAGGTCTCCTCGAAGCCTTCTCTTCTCCAGGCTGAAGAGCCCCAACTCTCTCAACCTGTCCTCATAGCAGAGCTGCTCCAGCCCTCTGATCATCTTCGTGGCCCTCCTCTGGACCCGCTCCAACAGTTCCATGTCCTTCCTGTGCTGGGGGCTCCAGAACTGTATACAGTACTCCAGAATTAATTGAATCTCCTTGTCTTGCTGCTAGCTATCGCAGGCCCTGTGCTGGGTGCTAGTATAGCTGTGCTGTTTCAAGGCAGCTTGCTCTCACAAGCACCCCACACATGAGTGGGAAAGTAACGCAAAAAGACCTGTAAATGAGGCAGGGAGCTTAATGAAAATGATACAGTGTACAGTTACCTTAGCTATTTTGAAGAAAAAGCAAGAGCATAAGCAGCAGCAGAAGCCAGCCATAAAACAACCTCCCACTTCGCAAGCTTGAAGCCCAGCAGGAAGGACTAACACTCAAACCCAGAAACTGGAAGCAGCAGGTGGAAGCAGGAAGCCTCTGAATGTTACAAAGCCAGCATTCTGTTTAAAAGGTGACATGACATCAGCATGTTATTGAACACTTGTCAGCAGATCTGACCGGCTAGCAGGTGACAACTGTGTGCTTCCTGGAGACTCTGCTTCTGCTTTTGTTTAGTTTCTTGAACACTGGAGTCCTGCCTTAGTGTGTTTTGTTTTGTTTTGTTTGTTTGTTTCCCGTGATGCAATCTTATTACAAGGAGTGCAGATACTCAACTACAGTGAATACATTGAAACAAAAAGTGACTGAAAGCAGAACAAAAATTATATCTTAGAAAGCTGAAGAAGTTGACTACACTTAACTGACAGTGGATGATTAAATTTTATTTTCAGAATGTTAAAAGCATGTTTCTCACAACCGTTTTCAAGGGTAATTTATGAGCTTCTGTGGGAACTGAAGATACTGGTATAGATCAATATCAGCAAGATTTTGTTAAAACAAAAGCTGATTTTAGTTTTAAAAGAAAAAAATGTTGATTCTATCGCAATAATAACGAAAAGGCTAAATACGGGTTAAATACAGCAGTGCTGTCATCAACCTCTCATAGACTCAAAGGCCCTACGATTTACATAGTTTCTCAAGAAAATGTCAATTTCATATGAACTATGAGTAGTTCTTACTTTAAAAAGGATGAACTTGGAAGAACTCCATCAGTGATTTTTTCTTACACATTTAGCAGTACATCAGTCATTTGCAATCACAGTATCCATGGATATTTGCTACACATTTCCATGTTTCTTGGTGTTGAAATCATTAGCGAAGGGAAAGGTTGCTTTAGTTTTGGAAAAATTACTTGACACACTATTTTCTCTCTGTGTGTGTTGAATTTTTGTGGGTTTTGTTGGAAACAGAACTGTTTGCAGCCCTGGTGAGGTTTAGTTTGTAAGTTAAAGTAACTTCAGAACAGCTCTAATGTGCAAGATTCCTCACTTAACCAATCACCAAAGACCTCCCTGGTGCTGGCATCTTCATGGAAGATAATTTTTTCCATCTCAGAATGTTTTTTCATGAATTATTTTATTCATTAATTATGCTCAAATGATAAAAAAAAAAGACTAGAAGATTGTTTAAATACATAAAATTGAAGGTGTTTTTATTTTTAATAATGTAGAAGGTCACAAGAACTCTGTCCAGTGAGAAGGCTTAAATTCTAATTAAAAAAATTCCTCACCTCATAATCTAAATACATCAGTATGAACATGTTGTCAGTGTGCTCCATTACTGTTCAGTTGCCAGATGTCCCACCTGTTCCCTAGGGTTGGACTCTCTGGCATTAATACGCCCTCCACAGTATGTAACACCTGGGGGGTCCCATATTATACTGACTTTACTTGGAAGAGAGCTCCTGGTGCACCACGTTGTATGTGACAATGGGTTTATAATGGGAAGCGCAGACAGTAAACTTCCACATAGCATAAAATAATTGTGGTGATGTTAGCTGGACTAATTTGGTTTTCCGATCAAAGTCTTATATTTCACTTTTCATCAGAACTGAAACATTGATCTGCTTTAGCAAACACAAAAGCTTTTGCTTAATTATCAGAAATGGATGTCTTGCCTTAATGTTATTTCTTAAAATAACAAACTGATTGTAGCCAAACTTGGATCAACCTAACTTCATAGAATCATAGAATCATAGAATGGTAAGTTTGGAAGGGACCTCAAGGTTCATCTAGTTCCAACCCCCTGCCATAGGCAGGGACACCTCCCACTAGTACAGGTCACTCAAGGTCTCATCCAATCTGGCCTTGAACACCTTCAGGGAGGGAGCAACTTCTAGATCATATTTTTTATGGTATCCTTCATATGGCCGCAGAGTATAAGAATTTCTTTTAGGTCTTTCATTCGACAAGTTCCTTCATAATTTCACTGCTGCAACCATGCAGACAGTACTTCTGAGTACTTCTATATTTTTTTTTTTCTGTTTCTTGAGGATGCCTGTTAGCCAGAGTTTAATACATAAAAATACAGTAGCTACCTATTTTCTTTTGCTCTTACTCCTCCGTTAACACTTTCTTCATAAAACAGGCAGATTATGTTGCTTGAATTTGATATTAACAATGCAGATGGCACGCAGGATACGGAGGTACTGGACAGCAAGGAGAGGAGACTGTAAGGAAGAACAATGGCAAATCCAGCAAACACAGTTGTAGGACAGATCAGAGTTTGACAACAAAATTAACAGGACTAGAAGAGCTCAATATGTTGAAGGAAGGTCTTTTTTTTTTTTTTTTCATTATTGCAATAGTATCAACATGTTTTTCTATCAAAACTAAAATCAGCTTTTGTTTTAATGAAGAACAGAAGGAAAGATCTAGTCACGCAGGGATATCCCTGAGGATTGCAGGGAGGCCGGACTAGATGACCTCTAGAGGTCCCTTCTGGTCCAGACCGTTCTATGACTCTGTGATTGACAATGTGCACATATCAAAACTCCTTTAGGAAAATCACTTTGATTTACTCCTTTTTCTCTTTCCTAAACTATGCAAACTTATGTATTGCCAGTTTCAAATGTGGAAAAATGTGGCTGGTTGACAAAGAGATGCTGGAAGATCTTTGACACAGCCAGTATTGATTCCAGTTAATAGCTGCTGCTGCAGAAGTGCACCGTTCAACCAATCTAAAATTGAATTCAGTCTCCAAAAGGCCACTTTCTCATTTCAAAAAGAACACCTGAACAAGTTATGATTTCTATCATCATGTCATCTATGAATATAAAGCAGTCCAGAGAAATGCTGATGTAAAATTGTATATCTAATGAATCTTCTGAGGAAGTAAGGAGGAAAAAGTAGTTGTGAGTGATTTTGGATATATTAACTTTAGAATTCTTAATATAACAGAGCTTTAAAAAGATGATGTTGAAAAGGCAAGCTGCCACTCACACACTCTTCCTGAAACAGTCAGGAGGAGGATTTAGAAATCCAAGACTAGATATAAAAAATTGAATAATTTACAAGTCTATTTGCTTTTTAAAACCTTGGTTAAAAGGTGTTCTTAAAAGTGAATTATCTTCTCCTGTACAATAGCAGCTTTATGAAACTCTTGACAAAGCTACAATATTCTACCCATGGTTAACATAACATACTTCAAAAGAACCCTTAAATGGAGAGTGCTTATTGTATCTTTTTTGCCCTGTGGAGATGCAAACCATCCTGCTTGTAATTTAAAAAAACCCCAAACTGTCAGAATATTGAAGATTTTTTCTTCACCTTCTCCAGAAATCCTTTGTTTTATAGGACCTAGGTTGTCTAGGTTATTGTTTCAATCTTTTGTTTCTTTTCATAAAATGGACCTCTGTGAGTAGAAGAAAAGAGTGAAGTGCCCTTGTGATAAGATACTTTGTGGGATTGTACCACATCGTATCCACATGGTACGGGTTCTAATGCAGTGGTGTCAGCTGACTGTCCCTGCCTCTGCGTAAGTTTGCTTGAAGAGTTAAAAGGGTATGAACTCCAAATGCAGAGAATTTTGTTTGATTACAGTGATGGGGACCTGGCAAAATCCTAAAACCCTCTGTTGAAAAATACATGCAAGTTGAATTATCTGTTTCTCTGTTGAGCCATTTTAAGAGACCTCATCCAACCATGGTAAGTCAAGGAGAAAGAACCTCAAATTTGGCTATCTTCAGTTTGAAGGATAAATGTAGATGTTAGTGTTTCTCTGCTTGATATTAAGTCGTACCACAGAAGTGCTACAAGATCATGCTACCTTATAAATTGAATCTTACAGACATGAAGACAGATGTGCTTGGAAACATTTACCACTGATTAGTGACAAACAAATCCTCTATGGCTTGTACCTACTACAGTAATACCAGAGTGGCACATGCTCATTTCTAAAGAGAAAAATGCAAGAAGAGCAGCCAACCTGTGTCAGTGATGATCACTGGTCAGACTTTTGCAGGAAATGCACCACATTGGCAATCTAGCAGTCCATAGTCCAAAACACAAAGGAACAAATTACTGAAGTCCCAGATGAACTAAATCAGGAAGCCAAAGAGGAAGGGAGAAGCATTTCTGAAGTTCATTTACTTAACTATTATGTTTTGCATTGCTGCAGTATTCTTTGTTTTTGATTGGGAAGTTGCACAGCAGAGTTGGGGAGGAGTACAGGATAGTATCTATCTGTTTAATTCAGTTATTACTTTTCTAAGTATTTTCTTAATCTTCTTTGTCTTTCAAAAATTGTTTGATTTATGCTTTTACAGAAGAGATGACAATTAATCTATATGATTTACCGACTGAAAGGAAGAAGTAAAAAATATCATTAGGATTTACACTGCACAAATTATGTTGGCTACTCTCTTAGCAATGTTTAGTTTACTTTTAGGAGAACAGGCCTGTGTTCGAAGAGGAACAGTGAGAAAAGAAGTCTCCTTAAATTAGAAGGTGTTTCAGTTTAAATGCTAAGGAGGAACTATAAATTCAAAGAAGAGCATCAAGCATAAAACTCAGTGGAGACAGGCTAAAATAAGAATTTGCCATTAGCAGAAATGTTCGTGACTGGGTTTGACAACTACTGGAATATGAAGAAACCTGGTTTTGCTACAGAGCAAGAAGGCAGACTACCTGACTTTTCCCAAAGTTAGTATCTAAACATTTATGAACGTGTAGGTAAGGCTGTGTGAAAACATAACAAGGTAATGGAACTCATTTGGGTGGCTTTGGCAAAAAGATTGTTCATTAATGTTATTGATGTACGCTAGAAGACATCTGATGTGAAGTTCATAATTGAAATGTTACAAACACTTCAGCATATGGATCCTTCACATTCACTTAATTGCCAGTTTAGTAATAATTTTATGTAATGAGGAATTATTAATAATACGTGAAATACTAAATTGACGTAATCACCGAAAAACGTAATATGACATCCACTGTGCAAAGGACGTTATAATCCCAGGTGTCTTTTTTATATTTTAAGCAAGGAATGTAACTGGCCAAATTAATCTTTCAGAACTATTGACTCAATAAAATTTTAATAATTTTTTATATAACTGTGCTTAAAGGTAAGTCTATTAATCAGATATTCTTTTTCGTCATTCTTAATGTCCCTTATTAGTACCCGGTTCTGACAAAGAACTTGGCAAATTATTATTAACAAACTGTCTTACAATTTTGTGGCACAAGTCCCATGGTGAAGTAAATTTCTATATGCTGGTTTTTTTTTGATTATGTAGGCAGATACCAATACTCTGTTCAGATAGGTGAGAAAATGGGACCGTGTTTGTCTCTTTTCTAGTTGCAGTTTAATCATTGTGGAAGATTGTGGTATTGGGACAAGAGATCTTTTATCTCCACCAGTAAAAATATCTTCCCTAAGTTTGCAATTACTGAAAGTCAATAGCCTATTGGTATGAGAAATGTATTTTTCAAGAACAAACGTCCACAACACAGTTATCACCCCTATTGCCACACAGAACAGATTGAGTGGGCATGGAGAATGTCAGGCACTTCCCCAGGTAATCCTTGTCACAGCAGGATCGGTGCACACTGATGTGGGGACCAGTGAAGTGTGCAAGGCCGCTCATTCTCTGGGAGCCTTGTCTAGTCTATGACTTCATTTTCCTGAGTCATTATTCTGACACATCTCATGGGCAACATCTTCAGTGAGAGGAAAGAGCCAGTATGAGTTTTTACTTATACTGGTATAAATCAAGAGCAACCCTACTACAACCAATGACTTTCTACACAAAGTCATAACAGCAAGAGGTAAAGTGAAGCTGTTAATGAACAGCAAAATAGAAAACAAAGTCTTCAATTCCATTTTACCTCACTTTGTGTTTAAGTGAGAGACACAGGAACTGAAGTTCTCTGGTTCACCTGACTTGGGAGCTGGAATTGTAAGACTTACACTTTGGCGTATAAAATACCTTGTGTGGCACATATCCAGTTTCAAAAATCATATACATGAGTGACCTGATACAAAATTACTGTGTATGCTTTTAGCTCTCATGTGTGTTTTTTCATAAAACTAACAGAAGTGATAACCTTCGATTTAAACTGTGAGGGTGATCAGAAGTGTATTTACTCGAAGAAACACTTTCCAAACGTAATTTACAGAAATAAGTAGACAAGAATGAAAACATAAATTAGAAAGCAATATTCATAGAATCACAGAACTTTATAGAGGTTGGAAGGGACCTCCAGAGATCATTGAGTCCAATCTCCCTGCCAAGGCAAGATGACCTAGAGTAGCTTTCTCAGGAACACATCCAGGAGGGTTTTGAAAGTCTCCAGAGAAGGAGACTCCACAAACTCTCTGAGTAGTTTGTTCCAGTGCTCTGTCACACTCACTGTAGTTTCTCCACATGTTGAGGTGAAACCTGCTATGTTCCAGTTTGTAGCCATTGCTCCTTCTCTTATTGCTGCTGACCAGCAAAAAGAGATTGGTCCTATCCACTTGACACCCTATCCACTTGACACCCACTCCTCGGGTATTTGTATACACTGATGAGACCTCTTTTCAGTCTTCTCTTCTCCAGACTGAACAGCCCCAGATTTCTCAGGCTCTCTTCATAGAGAGTCATCCCCAGTCATCCTCTCCTGGGATATCCCCAGCAGGTCCCTGTCTCTCTTGAACTGGGAAGCCCAACACTGGACAAGTTGTTCCAGGTTTGATCACACTAGGGCAGAGCAGAGGTGGAGAAGAACCTCCCTAGACCTGCTGGCCACACTTTTCCTAATGCACCCCAGGATGCCATTGGCTCACTTGGCCATGAGGGCACATTGCTGTCCCATGCAGAACCTGCTGTCCACCAGGATTCCAAGGTCTTTCTCCAGGGAGTTGCTTTCCATCAGGGCAGCCCCCAACCTGTACTGGTGCCTAATATTACTCTTCCCCAGATGCAGGGCCCTGAACTTGTCCTTACTGAATTTCATAAGGTTTGTCTTCACCCAACTCTCTAGCCCATCCAGAACTCATTGGATGGCAGCTCAGGTTGATGGGTGTCAGCCACCTCCAGCCAGTTTTGTATGATCAGCAGACTTGCTGAGCGTATGCTCAAAGACTTTATCCAGACTGTTGTTAAAGATATTGAACAAAACTGAAACCAATACTGATCCCTGGGGAGCACCACTGGCTACAGGCCTTCAACATGACTCTGTGCCATGGATAGCAACCCTCTGAACTCTGTTGTTGAGCCACTTTTTGATCCACCTCACAGATCCACTGTCTATGCTACATCTCCACTGTCTATACTACATCTCTACTGTCTATGCTATGTCTCCTCAGCTTTTCTATGAGGATATTATGGAAGACAGTATCAAAAGCCCTGCTGAAGTCAAGTTATATGACATTCACAGCCCTTCCTTCATGTACCCATTTGATCATGGTATAATAGAAGGCTATCAGGTTAGTAAAGCAATATCTCCCCTTGGTAAATCTTTTCTGGGTAGTCCTGGTAACCGTCTTTTCTTCCATGTGGTGAGAGATGGCCTCCAGAATGAGCTGCTCCATCACTTTCCCAGGAATGGAGGTGAAACTGGCTGGTTTGTAGTGGCCTAGGCCTTCCTTCTTTCCTTTTTTGAAGACTGGGGTGATACTGGTTCCCTTCCAGTTGTCAGGCACCTCTCCTGTTCTCATTGACTTTTCAAAAACGATGGAGAGAGGCTCAGCAACAATGTCAGCAGTTCTCTCAGCACCTGTGGGTGCAACTCATTGGGGCCCATGGATTTGCATGGATTTCATTTGAGTTTTAGGTGGACACTCCTCTGAAAAGTTAGTATCTGCTTAATACCTAAGGAATGGTTACTCTGGCTGATCAGTGAGTCTTCGCAGGGCAACAGCTGTACACACAAAGTCTCAGGGCTGGAGCAAATGAGTTATTCAATTATTCCTCAAACACGTTTTATTCAAATCTTATCATAAAATATGAGGTTCAGTATTTCCATTACCTTTAAAAATACTAAACTATGTGATCTAAATAGTTTCTCGCAGATTTTGGCCTTGGAATAGTCTCTCTAGGAATTACATCAGCTATATTCAACAGCAGACAGGATAGAGCTTTTAGAGAGATCATGCACATATGTTTCACATGGGAGACAAAATAAGTTATTTGTAAATCGCATTACAACAAACTAAAGAATTTTTCAGGCTGAGTAAAAAGTCTGTGCTCGTTGGGTGATATACTTTCAGTGCTAGTATGTATGCTATGATTTGATGAATTGCAATAATTACTATGTGCATTGTTCTCTTCCCTATTTGTTTTCACATTTTGCAGGTATTTCTGTGAGGCTCAGTAACGCTTTGGGTTTTAACCAATTTAATATCTTTTTTCTTAAAGTATTTGGAAGCATTTCTTTATGTAAAGAAATTGCTGATGAGCAGGCAAAAAAGATCTGTTTTAATATTTTAGAAATTGGCAAATTGTACTGAAGAAAAACAAAGCATTACATATTCTGAGAAATGGTACAAGGGAGTATCTTATTTCTTGTAAAACATATTAAGCAATAAGAATCGCTTTAGACAAATGTTTATCTTATATTTGATCTCTAAGCAAGAAAGAGTTTCATTCATCTTCATTTTTGCATTTTTAAGTCCACATAATTTAGTTCACATTGGAGTACAAAGCTGCATGTTAATTTTTAAAAAATATATTGTATTAAATAAAAGATAATGGATTTTTCTCTTTCATTTTTATTTTGTTTGCTTTTTCTTCTCTATATAGCCAGGGGATCACTATAGGTAAGAATATGAGAAGCCCCTTGTTTTACTACCTACATCAAAAGTATCAGTAGCAGATGGCACTACCATTCCTTCTTCATTTGTGAAAGTGGACAGAAGGACTCGGAGTGAGAGAGTAAAAAGAAGCAGACAAGAAGTTGGAAAGAAGGGAAATCTGTACATTCATTTTTAGTTACGGTTTGATTCCTAGTAGTCTAGATTTACAATTAATATTACTTTGTGCAGCTCTTCTCCTTTCTAAATTCATTGAATCATAGAATTGCTTGAGTTGGAAGGGACCTTAAAAATCACCTAGTTCCAACACCCCTGCCATGGACCACCTCCCGCTAGGCCAGATTGCTCAAAGCCTCATCCAGCCTGGTCTTAAGCACTTCCAGGGATGAGACACACACAACTTCTCTAGACAGCATTTTCCAGTGTGTCACTACCTTAATAGTAAAAAACCTTTTCCTAATGCCTAATCTAAATCTACCCTACTCTAGTTTAAAACCATAGCCCTTGTCCTATCACAACATGCCCTTATAAAAAGCCCTTTTCCAGCTTTCTTGCAGGCCTTTCTCGAGAAGGAACCTTCTCTGTCCTTAGCTATAACTTGGATATTTTTGTTTTGGTTGGTTGTTGTGTTTTTGTGGTGTTTTTTTGTTTGTTTGTTTTGTGGGCATTTTTTTTGTTGTTTGTTTTGTTTTTTAAATTAAAATCAGAGGGTGATACTCATGCTTTTAAATAGTCCTTTGAACTCTGTGAAGTCACTCACTGAAATAAACCAACCCATACTGAGTTATGACACCAGGATCCAGCAAATCCCTTGCAGCCTTTTCAATCTTAAATACAAGTCTATAGACTATAGTAATGAAATGCATGAAGTTAAAAAAAAGTGGGCAATGAGAAACATAATTAAATGCTGTACATTTCACTCAGTTCATCAAGAAAAAAATTTCTAAGATGACACAAGTGGGAGAGTAGGAATGATTTTCTAAAAGTGTAGCCCCTAACAACTGCAGCAGGAAAATACAAACTAGCAAGAATTAGTGATTAGGGATCCATTCCTGAGGGTACCAAGCAATCTCAAATTTTATTTAAGTCCATGGGAGCCCTAGGTGCTTGAACCTCTATGAAGCATGCCCTAGACGACAAGGTAAGAATTTCATCTCATCAGAAACCAGAAACAATGAATATTATCCTTGCAGAAATGACAGAGACACTGGGAGGTTTTTTACATTAGAGCTGAGGGAACATTTTATTTGCTGAAAATTATTCTGCAGATGTTACCTTTATTTCCCTTTGTAAACTACCCACAATGAGATAGTAACATCATAAAATTCTCAGAAGTACTTCTTATTCAAAATTAGTCACAGAATTCTCCAGTGAATTTTCTCTTAAAAATCTGCTTTTGCTGAATATTTGAGCTTGCATTCAGTTTTCCGTGAGTTATTCATACTAATAAAGCCTCAGCACTCAAGTGTTCCTGGAGAGCAAACGTGAAAGCATTGCAAACATGGTCTAATTGAAATCCACTTTCCACTTTCAGCAAATATTCACCCAACATTTTTCCTACTATTCACTTCATTTTAGTTGACATTATGGGCTAGAATCTCACTGATGTGCACTAAAGAGAGACGTCACAGCAGAACCCTCTTCTATAATGGACGTGTAATATTTCTGGAACAGGCAGGTCTCTTGAACAGGCGTAGCGTGATTTACCTGCCCTGTCCTTTTATTTTATTCAGAGGGCAGCCTTAGAGTAGGCTGTTCAGTGGTTATGCAACTCCCTTAGTGTTTCAGCCACACATCAAAACATATGAGCCTGTGCTGTACCTTGCTCTAAGCTCCCCTTCAGAGCTAATCAATAAAGTTATTCATCTAGCTTCTTTCATAATTACCAGTGATCAGCTTATTGCTGCTGTAAGATAGGCTTCTTCAGCACATACATTTGTTGCTGACATGAGAGGTCACCATTCAAGCAGTGACCAGTGGTGTAAGTTCTTTTATATTTATACTGTATATAGATAGACAGATAAAGCTATTGCACCTGAAACATTTTGCTCTTTGGAAACAGGCAAAAGTGACTAGTCTGAAGCTACCCAAAGTCTCCTGTAGACACAACAGTCACATTGCAGTGTGTTAGGAACCTTATCATCCCTAGGAATACATTGAGGTCCATAGAGCAATAGGAGACTCTGGAGGACAATGCCAATCTAGACTGTTCAGAACTACCTTCTAGATGTGCCTATCTTTCACCCTACAGGTGAAGGAGACCCTACAGTGACAAAATGCTTAATGCTAGTGCGTCAGAGAAGTGTCAGTGTTGGGAGGGACAAGTCCAGATACAATTACCTCCAGTGTCAGATTATGCACGTATTCTGCTATCAAATTCTGTTGTAAAATCATCACCTTCCTCGTATCCTTCTTGAGATGTAAAAAAAGTCTAGTGAGAATTGCTCTTTCATCCCAAAGATTCCCTGCCACTTTGATTGCTTTTTAAGCTCATCTCCTCTTATTTATTCATTCATTACAGACTGTTAAGCAAAGCACTGAAAGGAATGGTAGGTTATTACAGTTCTTATGGAACCCTTGGAGAAAGAAAATTTCCAAAAAGTTTCTTACTAGTTATGTCTATATTTCAGTGTGAACACTGCATTGCTAATGACAGAAAGCCTACTGATAGGGTGTTGTTTGTTTGTTTGTTTTTTCCCCTTAAAGCCAGGCTCCTCAGTTATGTTCTGCAACGTGGTGAACACCATCTTTTCATTTGTGCATGGTCCCTCTGGGTCACTGCTCAAACCATGTAGGTCGGTGTTCTTATGTCTCTCCAGATTGGTACTACACACAAAATCAAGCCACCGATAGTATGATTCAAATAAAAAGTGATTTTCCTATAACTCTCAACATAATATATACATGGCTTATGCACACAAACCAATTAATTTTACCACACACTATACACCCTTACTGTTGCACAGTTTTGTGGATACCCTAACCTTTTTATTGGTACATGTTTTCTATCACTTTGGCTACCTGCAGAGAGTAAAAAAGCCTTCACCGGAATAATTCTTTCTTTAATACGACATACCTCATTGAAAGGGATTTTCTTCAACAAGGCTGTGAGACATGAAATCATCTCTAACTGTTTTTTTTCCTTTTAGTTTCTAACTCCTCAGTTCATAGTTTTCTGCATATGAAATTGTGTCACCCAGTCATTTTCATATAGTTAAAATAAAGCGCTACAACTTGGATTCTAGGTCCAATGGTCACACCGTAAGAATACAATTCATTCACTAATTAAATGCCCACAACCTCCATCACTAGTGCCTGCCAACTCTAAATTTATATTACAAAGAACTTTCATTTTATATGATGCATAGAAAAGAAGAAGAAGGGGAAGAAAAAAGACCGAGAATATTAATGTGCAAGAAATTACTTCCCTAAGGTCAGGAGCACCTCAAACTGTACCAAGGATAGAGCCGTTAGTAATGGAATGTCTTCAGTTTTTAATAATATGATGTCTGGATAAATAATAGCCCTGAGTTTATTTATATATTATAAATAACTAGTTGCCATCCTTTTGGTGCTACTCTGATTCTACTGGTTTACTGCCCTTTGGATGGGGGCAGAAAAGCATGTCGTTTTTATATGACTTAATGTCAAAGTGTTCATAAAGCTAGAGTAGGCTGCATTCTCATTACATTTGCTTCTCCTTTGCAGAAGAGCTACCTAGTATTGTTCCTAGAAGTAAGTGTGAAAATTAATATGAGTATTTATTTTAAGCCTGAACTGCAATTCCCTCCATCTCTAATATCTCCACATATTCATGTACCTATCTTATTTAGTTACCTTTGTAGAGGCTGTTTTTATATTTGTAATTGTTCGGTAGACTTAGGATATGTTAACAATGGATAACCATGCAATACATTAAATACTTATGAGTATGTTGTGCCTTCTGTTATAATATAAAATCCATCTATTCTGGTTGATGGGTTTTAACCTCACACAGAATACTTTAAACTCCATTTGGACTTGTGCCTACAATCACCTTAGCAAAGTCTCTTAAGTAACTGCGCACAGCCTAATTAGTATGCATTATCAATTAACAAACTTAATAGCCGGCAGATTGATTAGATCCTCTGTTGCAGGGGCAGAGCTGAAGCGAAACAGAATGAAAAATCATTGCACGCATACACTGCTGCTTTGTTATTTTTCTCAGATCCCCTCCTCCACGTTCCTTTAATGCATACATATGGTTCTGAATACCTTGTAAACCAGAGCTTGCTCTAACTCTTTAATAAAACTCACTCGCAGATGAGAGAGCTGTAGTCCATGGCGTATTTATTTCTAGTTGGAAACATAAACAATTTGTTTTTACCAAGGCCTTTCATCTCCACATGGTGCAAGTTTTAGAGATTTGCTGCTTCTAAGCTGCTTGTTTTCACAGTGGCTGATAGGGAAAAACAGGTAAGTTAGAGCTGTGTGCATCACTTCAGAAAACCAGTAGCTGAGAAGACGATTCAGGCACCGCATGGAATGATATGTTGACATATAGCGCTAGGTGGATTCCATAATTAGTGTTAAAACAAACAAGCAAATCATCAACAAAAAAAAACCATGAAACATGTAATTTTGTATATTCTATTATATTGATGTGCTGAAAAATAAAGATACATTCCCATTTGGAAAGCAGAAATCAGACTGGAGAAGTTTACAGTAAATTTTAGATTAAATGCTGGTGTCAGACAGGATCTGTATCTTTAAGCATCACTGGTTGCAAACCCCTCGAAGACAAATGAAAACAACATTGAATACTCAGTTGCTACCTTGCAGGGGCAGCAAAGTCTCTCCTTGAAAAAAGCTTTCTAGCCATTACACACTGGGAAAGACAGTGGTGCTTGCCATGGTGATGTGAGCAGTAGCAGTAAGTTGCAGAGTTAATAACTATTTAGCATTTATATAGCATTTACATATGCAAATCACTGAAGAAATATTAGCCAATTAATCCATATACCAGAGGAGTGGGGCAGGTCCAGTAAAAATATCCATGATGCTTGGTATGGTTAAATTTGATAAAGCTGCAAAATGACTCTCCCAAAGGCATAAAATACTCCACTGCTGAGATCTAGAGCTGTGCTCAGGCCCCACATCTACAGCCCTTTTTAAAAGTGCGCTGCCACAGTTGTCATTTTTTTCAGAACCACAGAATCACACTACCCAGTGGCTGAGGTAGGAAGGGACGTCTGGAGGTAATCTATTCCCATCTCCTTGCTCACTTGATGTTGGTTACCTGAGAGTATAGCTATCAAAATGCCTTGAAGAATGACTGAACAGCCATATCTGAAGAATCTGAAGTGATAACTTCAGCTTAAAAAGGCATTGAAGGCCTGAGTTCCCTATTGAAAAGTGGTATACCAAACTGTCTTTTTCTTTCATAAATGAGATGCTGAGCAAGCTGATAGAAACCCATTGGGAAACTCTGACACTGCTTTCTCAATAGTAAAACCGGTGCTTGTAAGTGGGTTTAGATCACAAGACTTTCAGGAGTCAAAAATTCTTCTCCAAGCCATGAGATGCTATATTTCTTACATTTTGGTATGTATGTTTCCTGCTACTCCACTGTCCCACTGCAAGCCATTCAAGGTCTTTCCACCACCATTTTTCACTCCAATGGTGCAGATTTTTCTAGCCCACTGATTTTGGCTTTGTAAGCATGTTCTCCTAAACAAGAAGACCTGAAGAGGTATAAAACAAATTGAAAGCAATCTCTGCTCTGTACTACTTTGTAGACTCTAACTAAGTCTTGTGTGCTGGTTTGAGGCTAATTGGAATATTTTAATAGAGAACATTATATTACAGGCTGAGAAAAGGAAACAATGGTGATGTCTACTTCAATCACAGGTTTACTGAGATGGATAAGAATAAGAACTCAAAACATAGGTAACGCAGTGCATGGGGCACAGTATCTTGGGCTGTCTAGAAGCTTCTGGCTTTTCTCCTCCCTGCTGAGTAACCTCACTAACCAGTTTCCTTCTAACTCCCCTGGCCAATCCTCCAAACTCACCTTGAGTGTAAGGCAAACCTTGGGGTAAGGTATAGGGATGGGGAGAAGGTGGAAGGGTGGTTGGGAGCCCCTCCTGGGGTCTCTGATTTCTGGGAGGGGAGTTGTGTTGCTGTATTACCTTTAACTTGTACATTTATTTAAATATTCCTGTACATAGTGTATATATCTGCTTGTATATTGTGCTGAACTGTAAATAGAGCTTCATTCCTTAAACTTCCAGTTGGCTAAGTTCTAGTCTGGGTGATTTTACAAAGAGGGGGAGGGTAACTCCCAAACCATCACACCTTGGCATGACACATTTTTTCCCCCTCACCCCAAAAAAGCAAACGTAAAGAGATAGCAACAAATCTATATTTTAATAAAACCAACTCAACTGAAGTTTGAGACTGTCCTCTTCCTAGGGATCTTGTTGATGTTAACTTGGGTTTTATATAAAGGCTTGCATACAATCTTACCCAGCTCTACTCTCTTCTTGAGATCAGCTAATCTAGACTCTTTCTGTTGCTATGCAGATTTTTCCTTCCCCCACCCTCTTCTTTTTCCTTTTTTTTTTTTAATGTTGACTGGCCTGTTACTGCTGAAGTAGAACTTTCCTAAGAGATTTCCTAAGAAACACACAAAAAATCTTGAGTGTTCTGATTTAAAGAATTAGAAGAAATTCAAAGATTCAGAAATGTAAATAAAAATGGTTTACATCAAAAATAAGCTCTGGATTCTAAAGTGATCTGAAATACTGTTAGAGAAATAATAACATCTAAAATACAAAGAATATAACGTCCCCTTGAAAAAAGGCTTCCCTCATTAAAAAAAAATTCTTTAAGTAATAAGAAGACAGAAATTCCTTTGAGTCTAGGTAAGGATGGAGCATTAATTAGCTGCCAGAAAATGGTCTCTCAACACTGCAGTAAGAAATATGCCTTTAATTCTCATTATGTGACCCAAGAGAGGGGCATTAGGTTCGTAACAAGTGAAACTAAAATGTGAAAAC
>VWZE01012341.1:128824-141783 GCA_013396675.1 Eubucco bourcierii | reverse complement strand
TAAGGCTCACTCTCGTAATGCACAAGGCACTGGGAGGTTTGCTATTATCTCAGTTCATAGTACATTAAGGACAGATACAGGGAAGGAAATGTCACCTATTCAAGTGTCGTAAGTTTGCATGCAAATGCTTCTGCTATTACTTGCAGATTTGATCCATAGCAAAATTTAACAGTTTTAGTAATACTCACAGCTTACCAGAGTACACATACGTGTATGTTCTTTACAATAAAACATTTCTTTTTCTCCCTACAAGCCACAAATCCCTTCTGCATCAAGGTGAGCTTTTCCCCAGCAGAATCTGCCAGAAACCCTTTTAGTCCACATGCCTTGGTGACAATATTATCTAGGCCTAGAGTGCTTCAGTAAGTTTTACTTATCGCAACCAGCTTCCTCTGCAGCCTCCATTCAGGGTGCCAGGGAGCTCCACTAAAGCTCAAACCTGGACACTTGGGTCCTGCTTAAGCTGCATCATTGTTGCATCTGTGTCCAGCTACATTTCCTTCTGTCCTCACTTACCGACTTCTTGTATGGACTTCAGAGCTACCCTGTGGTCCTGTCACCTAGGTGGACCTTGGCTTCGTGTTGTCCAGCCTTGTCACTTCCTGATCCTGTCAGGACCCTGGAGCCGCCATGTTTCCGCATCTTACCCAAGACTGCAGAACATCTCAGCTCCACTTGAGCATAGTGGGACAGTGCATGATGGGAACGATACTGCCTATCCTGCAGTCACCCTCAGCTCTGGGTTGTCTTCCCTTGTGGAGCAGTCCTGGCAAATTTGCCAGCTTTCCAGAATTTCTAACATCATGAGAAGTGACATGGTTGTGAAACTGAAAAACATAAACTTGTTGTAGAGACTTATAACTGAAACATGTAAAAATCTAGTAACTCAGTAAATAGTCTTAAAACATTGGGAAACCTCACATGAGAGTAACTCATGTGAGTAATGACACATGACAAAAGGCAACAGATCGTTTGTAGTCTGTTGAGCATTGTGCATATTTGGCAGTCCAGGAAGTGAAGTAAAATTCGATTAATCCTTTGGGTCTGCATAGGTAGTGCTCACTGTTATCAGAACGATTCATAAAACATAGCACTATGGGAGCCTGACAATCTCTGAGAGAACAGGAGTGACGCAGTGGGCTGGATACTGCTCTCTGTGCTATCTTTCTTCTGTGCACATGCAAAAGATACTCACAATCTTACCTGCCTGATGCCTATCAGGCTCCCTCAGGACGGGGAGAGTAATAACATTTATGTGATCATTTATGCGACAGACAAAAGTACAGTACAGGTAAGTATGACAGAAAGAGTTACAGAGTGAACATGCAGCTAATCAATGTGTGTGAACAGATCTGCCATACTTATTCATAAATGTGTAAATGTTGTAAGTAATGAACACACAAAATATGAACACACTCATTTATCTACTTATGAGGAATCAATTATTTCTTTATCATTTTCTCTAGTCCAGGTTATACTGCAGAGGATCATTTTGTCTTACTTCACTGAAAATATAATAAATCTTCAATACATTACTAAATCTAACAAATTACTACACATCTTGCAGTACTCCTGATTTTCTTATCTAAAAGGACGTTTGCAAGACCAAACCTCCAAAGCAACCTATCTCTTCTTATTTCAAGACCAGTTAATTTTATAAATTCATTACTCCTTGTGCATAAAATTACTTCCCTTGATGTTTTAAAGATCTTTTTTCTGATTTGACTGCATTTGTGCAAATATTTCCACCAAACTAGGATACTAAACCCAAATCTGCTTCTTGTTAATTAAGAGCTAGGTTTCTAATTTAGTTTGTTAGTAGTAGAACTGAAACACTTGCAATGCTTCGTGTAGTATTAGACTTGATTTTCTGTTTTGCCATGTTTTGCCATTTTGCTCGGTAAATCTTTCTGTAAATCTAAACCACAGGTAAATCTAAATCAGAAACACACAGCAAAACTATACAAAATATAGACCTTAGCTTGGGTGTTTCAGGAGAATTTTTAAAAGATGATTCCCAAAGGTCTCTAGAAAAAAGAACATTAGTAAGAGTTTGGTAAAATGAACTAGTATTTCTAATGAAGAGTTGTATTTTGAAATAAAATAGATAAGAACAGAAGCCACATGCTTGGATTCACGGTCATCCCTTTAGTAACTATATATCTCTCTATACACTTGTACTTACAAGACAGGAAAATCTCATTATCTCTTTACCTGCACTTCCTCCAAATCTTTTCTATTTGTTTGTAATTTTGAATTAAGTATGGATCCTGGCAGAAAGTCTAACAGAGACTTTTCTATTTGTTTGTAATTTTGAATTAAGTATGGATCCTGGCAGAATGAGCCTAGTATAGCGCAAAGAAATTAATTTCTTATTTTGATCTACAAAATCTTTGCCTATCCTGATATCTTTTACACTTATGAGCTGGAAGCTACACCACTACTGTCTTCCATGCAACATATTTTTTTCTTTGAATGTGGTAGTTCCAGGAGAATGAAATTTTCAGTGGAGTTTACCAAAAGATTTCTAGAATTGAGGTTGAACTTGCAAACAGCACTATATTGCATAACACATTACAAAAGTAAACGTTATACTCAGAAGTATAACTAAGAGGGTTGTGTCTGAGCTCAGAATAAGTCTTTTGGCCTGCTCAGAACTCGTACAACTGGCATGGATTTGTGACAGGTGCTGTGCCATTTTGATACCGGTTCTTATGACAGCATGTGGTGTCTACACCTGTGGAAGTGTTATCAGTTCATAACCTGCAAATACTGCTGATTTCTGCTCTTCCACAGCACTCTGGCTTTACCAGAGAAGTGACATCTCCTCCTGGATGCTAGTTCCTACCTTCAATGTCACAGTTTGCCCTCCCAGCAGCTGTGCCGATACAGCTCAATTAAAAAACAAAACAAGAAGGGAAGAAATAAATTCAAGAAGTTTAAAATAAAATAAGCAATAAACCCAGAAATGTGGGTTAAATTTACCTGTGTACAGAAGGTTTATTGTTTGCTTTTATTTTTTTCATTATCATAATTTACGCAAACATAATTTCCAAGAGTTTCTCCTTATGATTGACCTTGGGGTGGCTGCTGAGTTTTCTACTGTCAAGTTTCATCTCTTAGAGGCTTGTGGCATGCTGCAAAAAAAATATTCAGCTGCTCGCAGAGTGTCTGCTGAATCTCCACAGTTTAGTGTTGATATTCCAAGGGAAAGAGGAACAGGTTTTAATTTCCCTTGTTGTGGCATCTTGTAATTCATGGGATGTTAGGAGCTTATATACAAGTTGCAAGGTGGATTGTGCAGACACAGGAGCAATTTCAACTACACTAGAAATAGAGTCCTCAGATACAAACTCCAGAGTCATAAAGGTAATTTTTCACCTGTTAGAGAAACAGGTCTACTTAGGCAAATTGTAAGAGACTTTGCAGTTTAAAAATCTCCTCTTTTTAGATTATTTTGAAGGAAAATAATCTAAATTAAGAATACAGTTCTCACTGTAAACTATGTATAAAGGGCAAATAAATTAAGTTCCTTGTGGATAAATTTATAACCAAAATAGCATTATATTAATGAGAATATTTAAAAATTTTATCAGGGGGTATGTCTGCTTCTGCCTTCATGTTTATTATAGCACCAACAGTATGACTGTATGAATTTCCTGCAGCACTTACATCAATTTGAGTAAAAATAACATGAAATAAAAGTTACCACAGACTTCAGGCTAAACTAGGAACTAGCCAGCTCACACGAAAACTTTGCAATGGGATCTCCAGTGCAGCTGTTTCTTTGAAATATGCAAAAGTAAACCAGCAATGATAAATCAACCACCATAGTTAGCCATCCCATGACAGTTACATAATCAACTTGTTAAGCATTATGTAATATCAAAGGAATGATGCTTGTGTACTGAGTCCAGCTCTAGTTCTTGCATGGTATTTTTTTAAATTCTATCAGTAAGAGAGCATATGAATAATACTTTTGGCCAATATTAACCTTGTTTCTAAAGTAAGAAAAATGAAGGAGAAAATGCTGAACAGTTCTTGTGATAACAGTAAAAGAGGTCCAAGGTCTCATATGAACATAAAACAAGAATAAACTTTTTTAAATGTTCAAACAACCCCGAAATTAACTAGATCATCCCAAAGAAAATCTATCTTTAAACTTCCCCTTTACTAGAAGACTAAGTAAAACCTGCTAAATAGTCTCTTACTCTCTCTCACTTCCTTCTTTTTAATTTTCTTTTCTGCTTATGAATAGGTGCATATACGAAGATACCTTCCCCATCATACAACTGCTATGATTATGAAATGCCATTGCTCATTTGTACAGCACATTGTACAGAGCTTCATGAACCATTAACAGGCCCTCTGCAGTCTACAGGTATGAATAAACAAAAGCACTCAGATTTCTAAATGTTTTGTCCAAACCCGTGAAGAAACAGGTACTGAATTTCAACATTCCACTAGTGGTTTTCAACCACAAAAGTCTTCAATACATTTATTTTCAACATACTGTCATGGATTTTTTGTATACGCATGCAAGGTGCTGTTTGCCCAGATGAATCTCAAGTTTCCTCCCTCACAATCTGTGAGAGAAGAATCTGCCTGTCAGAGAAGCCAAACATACAGAACAGGTAATTCTGAAGAAAACATATCTGGGAGGTAGATCCTGCCTTGCTTCAATCAGATGTCACTCTGTTCTCAGGTTGAGGTTGCAGTGATCACTAGAGAGCTAACTCTGTTTGGCAGTAGCTGTATTTGTGCACGATGGTCTTCAACTTCTTTGGTTAAAGCTGGGCCTTCAGTAAAGCCTTGACCCAGGCCCAAAATACGCCTGGATCAATTTTGATTTGATACTCATAAGAAGAATAAAACAAAGTATATAAACCCTGGATTCACCAACACCTAGAGGAACAGTAGGAGATTCCAGTTCTGCCAAGGACTGTCTCAACTTGATAGAAGTGCTCCCTCCCTGGAGGTGTTCAAGGTCAGATTGGATGAGGCCTTGAGTGAGTTGTACTAGTGGGAGGTGTCCCTGCCTATGGTAGGGGGTTGGAACTAGATGATCCTTGAGGTACCTTCCAACCTTACCATTCTATGATTCTATGATTCTAAGAGTGGTGAATGGCTTCAAAAAGAACCTGGATTTTGTACCAGTCTGCTTAACCATGCCGAATTCTCCTGCCAGTGACTAGATGTTAAAGGCTTCTATGCACACTATAATGCGATGTGGATTATTTTACATACCTAATAGGTCATTGAAAACTTTATTTTTCAAACTTGCCAGGAGAACGTGGAAAGCTCCATTTCACTGTCATTTCAAAGGAACAGAGATTCTTGTTCATCCTGTTCATTTCCATTCAGTAATGCTTCTGTCAGCTGTCATCTGCAGTGCCTGAGCCTGCACCAGTTTCAGATGCTTGCATTGTTAGTGCTACAAACAGCAGACTCAGCAATAAGGATGTCATCAGCATACTTGAGATTACAACATCTCCTTCTGCCAATGTTAATACCACTATGGCAACCATCAACAGCAATACACATTATTATTTCGCTATAAATATTGAACAGATGTGACAGCTTTGTCAAACTTCTTTCTTGGTGTCCAACCACTCCGTTATACCTTTTGCTGCTTTGACTACTCTCCTCCGGCCATGAAAAGAGGTGGCACAAGTTGACCATCTGTGAGGAAAAGCACTTTTGTAACATCTAGTACTTGTTCATTTCTGTGTATAGAAACATATATAACATATTAAAATAACACTTTATTTATGATTATTATCTACACAGATTATGTAAATTTTCACCAGTTTCACCATGATGTAGCCCAGCTACCTTAAAGTCCTTATTGTAGCCACTAACTTGCTGACTCTGCTTTCTCCATTTTTTTTCCTGAGTTAAGCAGCAAAAACAACATCAATAACAAAGAGTGGGGGAAATAAAAAAAAAAACAAAACAAAAAAAGGGTCCTTGTTTAACACTTTATATACCTTCAGTTCTTTAATCTTTCCAGATTATTTTAAGTGTTCTAAACACTTTCTTGCTGTTTAATCAGAAGAAACTAAGTTATCATCTTTTCTTTTTAAGAAGGGTTTGCAGTATCTCACCTAGAGAAGATGCTTTGTGAACCATAAATTAGAAGGGAGAGTTAGCTTATCCCAAAACCAGGTCAGCAGGAGAATGAGAAATAGGCAGGTACAACCTAATCCAATTTTCTATCCATTTTCCTGTGCAATGACATACCATTCAAAAAAACACCAGAAGGTTACCCAACATCTAATTTTGTAGGCATTAGCCTTTAAATCAGAGCAAAACAACTCAGAGAACCTGGGGAACAACCTGCCGAGTTCTACTTCACCTTCACTGGCATAGGTTTTCTCTCTCAGGGTTTCAGAAGAAGCAACACAACTGCTATGTATTTACCCTGCAAAACTTAGCATGTGCTGGAAAAGGGGTCTGACCATGTTCTAGATGTGACTGTCCTGGAGAAACCAGCTGGCCGTTCTGATTTCTTTTTTACTTCCTTCTGAGTTGGCATCTGTGGTAGGTGAAATTGTGACCTTATTGGTAGAAAAAGTGCAAAGCAGGGCAGATGTGGTGAGACTGGATCATTCACAGGTTGAGGAAGGTGAGAGTTGAATCCATGGGCTAGATATAGGTGTTTTATCCTGAACAAAGAATTATGCATTGCTGAAGCTAATAGAAGTGTTTTATGTGGAAGAAGAGGTAAGGAGATTGTATGCCCTTTCCATTGTTAAATCAATAATGTTGTGGTATGCTGCTGAAATCCATCTGCATGTTTGTCGGGGTTTTTGTTTGTTTGTTTGTTTGTTGTTGTTTTTCTTTTCTTTCCACCTCTAGATCTAATCAATAAAGGTGAAGAGGAAAGGCATAAACAGTAGTTGGAAGCAGCTTTGATTCTCATTGATAATATTCTCTTTAATTTGGCATCAGACTCTTAAAAGAAAATTATGGACATATTTGCTGGCAACTATAAAATTTTTCTGTTTTTTGAAAAGGATTCAACTTCTGTTTGCTTCCTCTCCACCCATAAATGCAACGACAAAACCTCCGTCTTAATGCAAAAAGTTACCTTTGGTTTGTTTTCTTATGGCTATTAGCATGTCCTATGCAAGAATTTAATATTTATGAGGTTTGCTTACTTCAAAGAAAGCTCCAGGGAATAAAAGGTTTGAATCAAGAGAGATGTGTGATAGCTCCAAGACTGCTGAGTCATCGCATGGTGGAGCTTAATACAACAGACAGAACCAAAGAGTAAGAGTCCAACAACTTTTGCAGTTTCAGCAGTCATAGTTTGGCATTGGATGGAACCTTTGGGAAGGAAGTGAGATCAGTTTGCTGGTTTTGAAGGATAGCCATATCTATACATTACTTCAGAGATATATATAAAAGGACAATGAAGGAATAAAGAAAAAGAACCAAATCATTCTAAATGGTAAAATGTGCACAGTGTTTTTTTTTAAAATTTTTTTTAAAGCCTCATTTCACATGAAGGCATGATAAACACAGGGGCTTTGGCTGTATGTGATTATCTCAGTTGTAGTTTTGCATCTCTATAGACAAAGCAAGTATGATCTGGTTAGGGTTAGGGTGCAATACAAGAAAGCAAGAGACTTATCTCACCTTCAACTCTTCCACAGAGAAGCAACAGCAATAAACATCACTATGCTGCAATCTAGCCTCCCTTCAGGTCAAGGTCCTTCCAGTGCTTCACACAGACAAATTAATCATGCCTCAGAAGCACACTGAGCCACAAATATTTAGTACTTCTTTCAGTCCAGTCTTCATTTAAGTGTCTTGTAAATCCCGCTTGCTATATTCCTATGTGACCAGGTGTGATCAGGAACAAGATATCCAACAAAATGCTTTCTCTGAACCTAGTGAGATTCCTCACATCTCAGAAGCGATACAATGGATATATTCAGAGACATGTTCTTGTGAGTTGGACAACAGGTTAGGGACCACCTAAAGAACGTGTTACTGAGTAATGCATTAAAAAAATGTAAGATGAAGGAAGGTCCCTTTGTGGGTTATACATAAAAGCTTTCCAGGATAGAGCTGTTTGCGGGTTGCACTCTGGGAGACCTCAATGTAGAAGAAACTAAACCACTTAGCTGCTGACGTTGAATAATTAAGTACTGCAACAGAACAAATGTTCATCTATATGCAACTGTTAAGGTAATTCAGATTTAGGTTGGTTGAACCTATCAAAGATGAAGATTTTTTTAAATCTCTAAGGATAATCTTTTAAGTTCACAAAATCAATTTGGGGTCTTTCAGACTTTCCATTCTTGATGGTTAATACTACATTTCCCTCCGCTCCCACCCCCCCACCCCCCCAAAACCCAAAAAACAGAAAACAGAAAACAAGAAAAAAAAACCCAAAACCCAAAACACTAAATTAAAGAGAAATTACAACACCTTGTTCTCCAGGCAAGAGGAAGGTATACTAATTTCCAAGCTTAAGGAATAATCCATTGTTGCATTTGAATGAAAGGAAATTTCTGAATTCTTTGCAGTAGGAGCCAAGATTTCGCTGTCTAAAAAAATGAGCCATTTGGTACTTCTGGGGTAGTAGCACATATTGGAATAAGTTGTATAGGATATCTATCACCTTTAGGTTTTCACTAAAGATGATGTCTATACCTTCTTCTTAATTTCTTCTGAATTTTTAAAAAAATCTTTCTTTGTCTTTTCCCCCTTTCCTTCCTCCTCCCTCCTTGTCCCACACCCTTCTCTCGACCTCTGCTTTTCTTTATGTTTCTGCCACTCTCCCTCCTACTCCTTTGACAGGATCCCCATTGTAAGATACACACATGTAGAATTAATACTCCAGTTAAACTCTGAATCTCTAAGCATTTGGATAGGTTTGAATAGAGGCAATGTTACTAAGTAATCCCTTTTGAAGATATGGTATAAAATGGTGACATTAGGATCAGTGGGCAATTTGCTCTCCAGGGTAAGGTGTTCTGGAGATTCTGAAACTTAATCTTTGCTTCTGCTATCTTTTTTTTTTTGTTCTCTGTAACAAAATATGAGAGGAACTTCCTTAATTTTCATATCAGTATTTTCAGCTCAGGACTCCATTAATGCACCCCTCTCACTGCTGCTGTTCTGTGCCCTAGTTTGCAGTCAGTTCATTCTGCACTGATGTATATTTCATTGCCCAAGGCTTAATTTTGATTTATTGTCCATCCATAAATTAGAAAAATATGCTCTGGAATTCCATCCCGCTGAAAAGCTGTGCCTGATGTCAGGGGACTGGGTGATATTTAAGATGTCAGAAATACATATTGGATTAGTGTGCTTTGTTTTCCCACAACAGCAGGTGTTTAATCATAGCTGATGGCTGAAGTTAAATGCATTAGGACAGGATCAGCCAAGAAGATGGAGTTTTTCTAAACCATACAAACTCCAGATAAATAACTCAAAACTAATTGTGTGTCCACATCTTAGATACATTTTTATTTACTTTAATACATTAAACAATGAAAATAACCCCTGACACTTACCTCCTCATTTAAGATCTGTATGAATCTTTGATGTTAATGAGTAAGTGGTCTTTGCACAGTATTACACTGTTTCTTCTTGGCCCTTCAAAGGCTTGCAATATTTTCTAAAGGAACTACAGTTAATTTAAGAAAAAAAAATAAAGGAAAAAAAAAAGAAGAGTAAAGCAGCTCTCTTTTTTGAGGCCATAGGGCAGAAAATTTAAGACCTGAAATTAAAAAAAAAAAATAAATTAAAAAATTGCTTAATATACACAGGACTGTAAACAACACAGACCACATTCTGTATTGAAGGGTTCTCTTGAATTTTCTTCTTCTGCGGCTGATTTTTGTTTGTTGCAGTTAAGCTTGCTGCTCTGTTTATGTTAATGAGAATTCTCTGTGTATAGAAAAATGATCAGGCCTGGTCTTGAGCAATTTAGCTGGAGGCCGAAGAGAAGACGCTTAGGAGAGCAAACATTTTCAAGGTCAACCGGTGAACTGTAACAAGCCAGTGAGATTCATGGCAAGAATTGTATATTTTGACACAACAGCGATTTGATTAAAAGAGAAAGTAATGGGTTTAAACAGTCGCTATGAGGATGTAGCCAGACTTTGTTAGCTTTTTGCAAATTACTTAACAGAGCAGTGATGGAACTGGAAATAGGGCTGTTTTGTGTAAGGTGAAAAAAAGAGGGTTACATTTCAAATGGGAATAATAAAGGATGCTAATGTTTGGTGTTAAATATATTTCACTTCACTCACCTTGCAACAATTTCTAGGAAGTTCAGCACATTATAAATGCTATAGACAGCTATAATAAAGTTGATGGGGTTTAAGTTTTCTAATATTCAAAACAGAGTTGCTGTTACTGCATTTATAATACCTGATTTCTCTATGAATAAATAATATTCTGAACAGCATTATTGCACTCTTCTTACAGAGACATCAAATCACTGCAAAGGCAGACAATGTTTCCACTTCATATGCTGCATAGACAAACTGAGGCAGAAAGGCTTTGACTTGCATAACATGAGTGAGTTAGAAGAAAATGTCTGATACAGGTCCCCGTGTCTCAGTCTTTAAATTTATGGCCTGATTGCACATGATATTTCAGCATGAACTTGTAGTCTAATAATTAGTTACGCCAAGATAAAGTTAGACACATCTTTCAAACTTTTTCTGTCTGTAGATTAGCTAAAGAGAGAGCACTAATCCAGAAATAGGTATTGATCATATTAGCTTTATATTTTTCTTGCCTTTCTGCTTTAGAAGTATTTTTAGTAGAATTTTGAAACTATGGTCCAGATTCAACATTTGTCTCACAACAAAGTGAGTTCCAGTTTGCATGCATCCCAGAGGACTGTCTCTCTTCCACAGGAAGATTCCATCCCGCCTTAAAGCAGAGATGTCACAAGATCTGAATCTCACCCAGAACAGTAAAATTTTACGTACAAACAGAATTATGAGCATTTTGTCAGGCTGAATGTTTTGAAATTACAGCTGCAGAGAGCGTTCATCAGAGACTTGTACTCTTACCAAAAAAATTGTATCTTTACTTTTCCTGTTAGGTCTGTATCTACTGTTGTTGACTTTGCTTCTGTGCACATACACAGGTTATGTGACTGCTTGAAGGTAGATCTATTTAAAAACAACCCAGTGAAGAGAAAAAATTCCTGTTAGTAGTGAAAGACTACTGCCTCACAATACCAAAGTAGAAGTAGGTGTATTTTGAGCCATAGAGGCTGGAATCATAAAAGTAGAGTACCAGAAATGATTGAATACGACCATAAACACCAGAATTGTTATCTCTGTAGCCATATGTTGTATTTCATAAATAATTTGTTTTAAAAAAATCCACCAAACTGTTACATTTTCTTGGTTGGTATTGCTTAATCTCACACTATCCAGGCATGTTATCAAGCTATAAAGTGAAGTTTCACAGTTGGATTAAGCCTATCTCAGGCCAAATTGTCATCAAAAAGTGGTAGTCTCATCTTACTGAGTACCTTGTGCCAGTGCTGTCTGGAGTGGGACCAGACAGAGATTCAAACCAGTTCTCCAACCTGGTCGAACTTCAATATTCTTGATGGTCTGTTGAGTCACTGAGTCAATTCAATTCACTCCAGGCAATGGTGCAAATGACACTGGGGCTTAGACAGAGGACAGAACTGAAAAGCATTGTGCTGACCAGTGAAAAGCATTTCTAAAATTACCTTTGAGTTTGGTTTTGGTGCTCCAGAATGGCTTCAAGGTTTGTTCTCCTTTGTTTAATGCACAAGAAGACGATGAAGAAAACTGGCTAGATTAAATCTCGGATGGGAATCAACAAATTATGTGACTTCAGTTTGCTCTAAAATTGTCTGTTTAGAATTAGTGTGATGGTGTAGCTTCCCTCAGCAGACAGGATTTGATAATAAATCCCCTCTGTACTAAGGCTGAAGAAGCTTGAGCTTATACTCCTCCACGGAATTCTGTAGAGGGAGAAAATGTTTTCTATTTTGTGAAAAATACAAACACTGAATTATCAATTCTGTGTTATTTATTCATCCAAAAAGTCAATTGATATGCTCTCAATAAGGAAGAGTTTGAGGATATAGCCCTAATTCAGATTTGTCGAGAGTTTTAGAGAACGTAATTCACAAATTATTGCAAAACTAGTTTTAGGTTAAGGAGTGGTAATTATGATTGGAAACTGGGAGGAGAAGTCTGATGGGAAACCATGTTTAAAAATACATAAATATTAAATCACATCCTGGATCTCGTGGGGAAAAAACCCACCAATGTGACAATCACCATCTTTCAAATGACTAGTTAGTTATAGCTTCACTGAAAATACATTAACAACAATATAACTGAATACCAAGAGTCCAAAGAAGATTCCAGATTATTCCTCTATGCAAAACCAAACTACATGCAGCTTTGCCTGATCTTTAGATTCAGCCTTTTTTTTTTTTTTTTTTGCTATTTAATGTCATCTGAAAGAGTTTTCAGCTAGTAAGTCCTTTAACCTCTACAACCAGAATATTTTGCCCCTTAGTATATATAGTGGGTGTTTACATTGTCACCAGTCTTGAAAACATGTTTTTAGGGGAAGATTTTAGGTTGAACAGAGCATTAATCAGGAATAACAATTCCCGATTTCTCAGCTTTCCCATGGATTCTTTGTGTGACTTAGCATAATCCACCACACTTCCATTTCCATCTCTGAACAAAGGTTATCCCACACACATCTCTCANTCCATAGATAATTGGAGATTCTATGACAATAGAGGTAATGTACACAAATTATGGGCTGTTTCCCCACCCCTTCCTAGTGTCTCATAACCCCAGTGAGACTGATCTGTACACGTTTTTAGTGTACATAGAAAGGAAATAACTTACTACACAAAACAAAACAAAAAACCCCAACCAAAAAAAAAAAAAAAAAAAAAAAACCAAACAAAAAAA
>VWZE01012341.1:118392-128809 GCA_013396675.1 Eubucco bourcierii | reverse complement strand
AAAAAAAACCAAACCAAACTATACAAAACCAAACCAACCAACCAACAAACCAGGAAACCCACAAACAAAAATCCAAACAAACCCAGAATCAAAAGTCCCAAATGTTTATTTTATCTGATTATCCAAGGTGTCCCATGAAGAAAAACAGACATTTTGATGAGCTCTGACTTCAAGTTTCACCTGTAGAGTTACAAAAGCAAGAGGAAAGCCACTGCTTGCTTTGAAAAGGAAGGGTGGAAAGTTTGGTCATGATAGAAGTTAGTGATAAAGTTGATGGGACAGATTCTTAGGAAAACAGTGAACTAAATTATTCCAAACCGTAGTATCATAAAAACATTGCTTTGGGGGAATACACATGCAAGGTCCCACACTGTTTCTGTGGTCAGACATTGGGTGTTTCAGCGATCTGAAATTTGTAATTACATGATAAATCTGTAATTACATGATAAATGATATTGTGGTCTGCTATGTTTCCCCTTGTGCTAGTAATAAATCATTGGGAACATTGAAGTGTCCTAGGTTTTGTTGCTACCAGGTTGGTTTCTCCTTTCAGGGTACAGGGTACAGGGTAGAACTTTGACCTATGAGTTCTCTCATCTGCATCAAATACTTTATATTTCATACACAAGAAAAAAAGAGCAAAGTTTCATATGCCAGCTTACCCAGGCACTATTTATTGTGTAGAATTGTGGTCAGACACTTTGTGCGGCAAGCTCAACATGCAACAGAGGTCTTGGACAACACACAGAGAAAACAAGCAAAGTATTTCTGATTAGTCACATATTTAATAATACCATAATGTCACAGAGTTGAAAGCACAAATAAGAAAGATAAACCATTATGAGAGTTTTTGCTTTCTGGAGTCCTATTCATTCAGAAGTTGCAACAGTAACTCTTGTTTCCAAAACAAAAAAGGTATAGACCACAGGCAGCCTGATGAAAGTAAATACATTTGTTCTATCCCTAAGAAAAATCATGTTATTCATTATTAATTGGGCAGTTTCTTTATCTGGAATAACTTGTTTTAATAGCAATAGAAATTATTATAATAAAGTAATATGCATAATCCCAGAGAGAAGACACAAGAAAACTTGTAGATAATGAAAAGTAAGATGAATGTTTGGGGGTTGTTTTTGTTGTTGGTTTTTTTTTTTCTTTTTGTTGGTTTAAAAATTGTAGCAATAGTGAGATGTTTAAATTATCAAAGGAAGATAATTTCTTTCTGGATGTGCTTCTGGTCACTTCTGCAAGCTTCTAAATGTTTAGTGCCTGGTTAGTCTGTCAGCTTTCCCTCTGGCAAAAGGGATCCTTTAAGTTTTATTTCAAGCCATTCCTCCTGCTAAACACACGGTTGTACTAAGAGGCGGTAGTTTACAAATTTGTGTGTCAACCATTAAAAAATACAAGTAGGTATCAGAGCAGAATATATTTTGTCTGATAGATGGAAATAATTCAAAATTTCCATTGAAATCAGATTAAATTTGACTACAAGTCCAAAACTCAGACCAAATTTATGGATGTTGTAAGTATTGAACTAGAGCCCAAAATGTTGTTAATAGAAAAGTTACACTACTAAGTTTTGATCAAAATTGAGATGAACTTTACAAGTGTTAGAAGGTGATTTTACCCATCTAAAATGGGGCAAAGTCATTTAGGTTACATTTTAATTTTATTTTGACATTGTTATCACTCTCTAGAATGGATACGCAAATCATCTAAGAAAATGGAAAACCTTGCAAACAAAAATAGATAATCAATTAAAAAAAAAAAAGTTTCAGGCACCTCTGATTTTACCTGACGAAGTCTAACAATTTCAGAGGAGTATTTACAGTTATTTTACTAAAGATTATAGAGAAAACATCGTTCTTCCCCCACCATGTCTCTTACCACAGATGGAACTAGTGAGACCTCTACACACTGCGCAAAGTCATGCCTCTATTCTATGATTTGTGAGGCAGGAGTTTTCTTTCATGGTTAGGCAGCTTGACAGTGAGTCAGGAATGGCAAAGTCAATGAGGAGCACAGATCTATGGAGTAAAACTAACATCTGTAACTCTCCTTTTTTCTTGGAAATTTTAGTAATCAGATCCAGAACTTCTGTGCTGCACGAATGTAAGTATAGCCCCCACACATATACTTCATATTACACTCACCTATTAGTGTGTATTTATGTGAAGTTTATCAAAGGATAATGGCTGACATCTGTCTTTATACTGGTTACTTTAATTTCTACAATTTCACTTGGAGTGCATGTTTTGAAGAACCTCTAGTACTGATGAAGGCAAACGGGGTAGCCATAGCCATCAAATGGCTTCCAAGCAAAGAGACTTCAGTATTGAAGAGAGACAGCTGAGAGAGGAGATGGCACAGACAGATAAAATTAGGAGATGGTGAATTGATGAATACAGAATGACAATCAGGGTTCAGGCAACTAGAGAATCAGTCACTAGGTTAAAAACAAAGTGTGTTTTCACAAAGCATGAACATAATCTGCAAACAAGATATGGGGAAAGCCCCAAGTGTATATGTATTGAAAAGGAGACTGGGCACTTTTGTGACAGGTAGAGCTGCTGAATTGGCCAAATGGAAGGTTCCGCACAGCTCAAAGTCTCTAAATGAGTGATTGCTGAAACCAAGAGGAATCACAGTACTTGCCTTTTAAACTATCTGTAAGCAGATTCATCTGGTCACTGTTGGAGAGTAAACTACTCCATACACATCTTCCATAGAGTTCTTATGTATTTTACCTTACCTGATGTAGTTTGGTCAATAAACTGAAAACATCCCTATGTCTACACTTCTATGACTGAATCAATTATAAGAGGTCAGGAAAAGCCTACAAAGTTGCTTCCAGAGGATTACGAATACTTGCAGCAGACTAAAGATGTAAATAGGAGTTGAGATGTCCCTTCAATCTAATACAATACAGGTGATCACTCTGCTGCTGCACCTTACACACAAAGTTAATGAACAGGGAAGGTAAAAAGTCCTGAATTCCAGGACTTGTTTTAGAGCTCATCTCACTGCAGCCCTTCCGGACCTACTGTAAATCTAATTCGCAGCTCTGTGAATGTTGTCCTCCTCCCACTAACCTCAGAACTAACTCTGATGCCAACCACGTCTGCAGAGCTCTGCTGTTGTCACAGGAATGGTGAGAATTTCCACAGTGTGAAAGTCTTCCGTCCCTCAGTTACTTTTTCAACTTGTTGACCTATGTTGCACTATAAACCTGTGTTTTGGGTCTTCACAGAGAAGTTTAAAAGCATTGGTCAGAAAGACATCTGCAGAAGTCTGATTAGAGAACAAAGAGGCCCGAAAGTTATCCTACCTGAGGGAAATCCTTGTTTCTCTGTGCAGTGCTATCCTTGCTTTACTCTGCTAGTGTAAAGTACTCTTCTTTTACTGTTATTATCACCTCTAGAGCTGGGTATCTCCAGAAATGGACAATGGATGTGACTCAGTCATGTGCTTTCTCCCAAGACTGAACACTGTACCCCTCTCTAGTAGTGCCAGAAAAGTTGAAGGAAAGACTAATACAGGCATGATGCTCGCAAGTCAGGCACAGTGTAAGGGTCATGGGGTGGCAGAGCCCAGGGCTCAGTGCTGCTGCTTTCTGTTTATTTGTGTGGGTTTGGGTTTTTTGTTTGTTTTTTGTTTGTTTGTTTTGTTTTTTCGTGTTGTTGTTTTTTTTGTTGTGTTTTCTTGTTTGGTTTGGTTTGGTTTTTGGGGTGGGTTTTTTTTTTGGGGGGGGGGTTGTTTGTTTGTGGTGGGGTTTTTTTGTTGTTTGTTTTTTGTTTTTTGTTTCTTAATCATTACTCAGTTCAGCTGCACAAGGCAAATTGTGTTTAATAAATTACCCTAATGGATTCTGCAAGTGGTTTGTGAGCGGGGTGCTTCCTCTGGTTAAGGAAAACATTTATATTCTCTCTCCCTTTGCTTTTCATGACAAGGAGGGTAAGCGGAGGGCAGAGGACACTGGAGAGTGGGGAGCACGCTCGCCTCTCACCCCCAGATCCGGAGGGACCATCAAGGAAGCCCCAGAGGAGGGGCGGAGAGCCTGGGGTACTGGTGCCCTTTGTCTCCCCGTCGGCCCACTGCTGGACAGCCTGGGGCTGCGCTACCTACCACAGCTTCCTCGGCAAGCAGCTCCCTCCCCTTCCCCGTGCTGCACATTAAACTCTTCCAAAGGGGCCTCTTTAACAGCTCCCCATGAAATAATAACTCATTATGTCATGAAGAGGGAAGAAAGGGAGTGTAAGTGTCTTGATGGGATTAGTGAAAACCCCCGCAGAGATGATTTAGGAGCCGTGATAATTCATTTAATAGGGGCCTGGGGTAAATTGCTAGACAGGGAAATGTAACTGAACTAGCTTAGAAAGGGCGCATTACAGGTCTGTATAAGATAACTGGCTTCATTAGCAATATTTAAGAGATTTCATTTAAGAATGAGTCATAAAATGCAGAACTATTTCATCCACCTGGTTTGGTGGCCTTTAGTTTTACTCTGTCTGAATATTAAATTGGAAATGGCACTACAGCAACACATTTTGGAAACTGTTCTTTTGGCTGTTATTTGTATGGTTGGTTTAGCTTCTCGTTTGTTAACCTTTTAAAATGAGTATCATCGAAGCAGCAAACAGTACAACTGAACTGAGAGAGATGAGGAAGGCTCCAGTGGCTGAGAACCGTCTGCTGCACAACTTAGCGAAAAAATCAGGTTCCCACTGCTGTACATAGACAATTCCACAACTTGTCAGCAAATGGCAAATGATTTCTGCTAAGCCCAGTAAGCTAGGCCCTTTCACATTGAATGCATCTCATTATGCAACAGCTTGGATGGGTGGAACAACAAGCATGCATACAGAAATAATCACCTGGACTTTGAGAAGCCTATCACCCTGTAGAAATCATAGTTTTGTCCCATTCTAAAACCAGTAATCCTGGACAAATTCTGGTTTGTTTTGTTTTTTAAAGCAAACCAAATAAACCATGGCCCAAATAAATGAGATTCCTACTCAGTATATAGGGGTAAATACTAAAATTTATTCAATGTGAGGTTAGAGATTTAAAGAACAAAGTTCTGTGCAATCTTGCAGCTTCATTTTCTCTTCTGTGGGATGTAAATGATGGCAGAACTTGATCTGGCACTTGTGTGTTTTGGATGTGTGTGTGTGTGTATGTGTGGTGATGTTCATTATTCATGTTCATGGTAAAGTAACTGCTCAGGATAAAAGCTATTGAAAAGTTTTTTAATTAATCCTTAATACTGTGCTTGTATACTTGTCCAGCAATATTTTGGTAGCATTTTTCACCAGGACTTGTGAATTACAAACTTTGAATTTTAAAAAATCATTATTTAAAACACTATTTTAATCTTTTGTCCCCTTTTATGCATTTTTAGGAGACAAAATACACTTCAAGGGGTGGGTAAAAAGTGGTTCATAAACCTATGAGCTTTTTCAGTCTCCCCTTCTTATTTACCACTGGTTCATTTTTATTATCGCAGAAAACAAAGGAAAAACACTCATAAGGAAACACCATCAAATAAATTATTAAAGCAATTCTGTCATAAACGAGTGTGCTACTTATTCTTCTTCTGAAATATAGATATATATAAAAGCAATATTTTAACACCAGTATATAGGATGAGACTAAGATTTGCTGATCACATTTTATCTGGGGATGCTGCCAGATGAATTACATTGTAATTCACTGTACAAGATACTATCACAGAAAAACAAATAACTGGATTCTTTTTAGCCCTTACATCAAGTGTGGATGCATTAGTAAACTGTTCTAACAACAACAAAGACAAATAATTATACATAAAATGGTGCCATTACACATATAAGGTTGTACAACTAAAGGGTGAGCCAGATTTTCTCTACATTCTTACAATTCAGGAAATTTAGCAAAACCTCCTGTTCTTGTGTACCAAAGAAAGTCCAGTAATACCACTATCCTCTTTTTCTTTTTTTCAACTTTGAAATCCCACCATAAGGATGTTGCACTTGATATAATATTGTAAACCATTTTGAAATATGGCAAGCACTATCATTATCAAAGGTAGCTAAAGATATTAATAACCACCACTGTCAGTTGTAGGAATAAGACAAGTGTTTTAATAAATCTTCAGTAATACTCCACACAAATATAAAAGAATGACTAGCTTTCTCTCTATCCCTTTCCCTAGTGACCGCTGCCCGTTATGACTTTGAATGATTCCCTCTAATGGAAGACAGCCAATACTGTCCATTATTCCAGATGGTCAGCTTGACTGCAAAGTTCTGTTAATGCTTCTCAGCATTCAGATGTATCTTGCCAGCATTTTTTCCTCCCACTGCTTTCCATGATAATCCAGTTCAAGATTTGCCGTCTAATAGGTGGCAGACAAATTCTGGGCTGTCCTGCGGATCACTTACGAAATCTATTTTTGTGACTAGTTTTCAAACATTCGCATTCAGAAGTGCAGAATGGTTTCTTGTTCAGTTTGTATTGAAAGAAAGTCAAAACAGACCAACAGCTCTATAATAGCCAGTAAGTAATACATTAATCACTTGCTCCTACAACAACTAAGAGGTGACAAGAAAAACTATGAGCAGACGTCGTGGGTACACTCTGAAGGGGATTGTACCTGCACAATAACTCTGCCTGTTACCACGGTTTGTGCTAAACACAAGCAGGTTTTGGTCCAGTGTTTTCCAGGTATCAGGCACTTCTTTTTCATGTGCTGTGGGTATTTGACATGCTCTGTCTTGATTTCTGTAAAAGCAATTCGAATCATGCAAATATTTCATGCTCTAATCAGCAGAAAGTAGATAAGTACTGGCCTCTGCATGCAATTTACCAAAGTTCAACTAATTTTTCAGTTAGCAGATAATGGCTGGGTATTATAAAGTACTGCTCATCACTTCACGAGAGCAGCATTTGCTTATTGCTGTTCTCTGTTAATACGAAGAGGCATTAGCAGACACTTGTAAATTTTCCTGTGTACAGCTTACATAAAAACTAATGACAACAACAACAAATGACAACAACTGCTCCCATTTAAAGGCACTGCACCTAGAATAAATTTTGTAGGTGTCCTTGGGGACAAATATTTCAAGTGCTTAGATATCTTTCTGATATGCCTCCCAGCACCTTGTCATCTGCAAAAAGTGCACTACGAAAAATGGGCTTGCACGCTACTTACATGATTTTCTGTAATGGGAAGTGCACAATGCTGCATCTCCAGCCTGAAAAATTAAAATGATTCAATTAATTTTGCAAACCCAGAATAGCTCTAGTAAAAACAGATTGGTGATTTTGACACAAAATTACATGGAATTGCTCCATGTTTTTACCCTTGCACAGGAATACAGATTGGATTGATAACTGTGCACTTTCTTGCGACAATATCTATTGTTTAATTGTTACATTTTATTTCAGGCAATCAGACATTTCAAAATATTCAGGGAACATTTAGCTATAAATAAAATAAAAATACTTTCAAGAGAAAAGTAACTGTACATTTGACCTCCTGACTTTTTCAGAAATGATTATCCCTATAGCACTATCAGGACTTCCAATAAAACCAAGTTTAACTTGTATTTGAAACACATATTACAAATAGATGTATAGATGGACGAGATATTGAGAAAAGGAATAGTACAGATTATGAATATTAAGATTTATATTAATCTATAAGCCTATTAAAGTACAGTAAAACCTGTCCTTCAGACCACCTTTTTAAAGATATCACCTCCCTGATGGGACCACTAAATTTCGGGCCAAATTATTTTCCCATAAAGAACAATGAAAAGAAAATGATTATATTAAGACTACTTCTACTATAGTTTCTTTTCATTGTTCCGCCAAAAATGATTCCAAACAGTAAAATAACATTGATTTTGACCTTGTTAATGAACCTGAAGAACTTCAAGGCATACCTGACTGTAGATTTCCCTTTAAACAGGAGAAAACTGACATGTAGCCATCATAATTTCATCAGCTTCGGCAGAAGATAAGTAATTTTACTGGTATTTTGAATAGGCAGCTTGTCTTGATAGCGTTAACATTCCTTAGGGACAGAAGCAGGTTTTTTTTTCTTCATACCAATGCTCTTAAATGACTTTATAATTTGTATAATACTAAGTCTTCTGAGAGCTAGCAATATTTTAAAAGTCTGTGTTGCACAGATTTATATACTACCAGAGGGTTAATTCAGTTTTTGTGAGATCTACATCTTCTCTATTGTAGGAACTTTCCACAGGTGTCTCACTGCAACTTGCTCATGCCATTTAGGAGGGCTACACCTAGTTAGTGTAAAATATAGATAAGCACAGTTTCTTTCCTCACAGAGACTACAGGCCACAGAGTGTAGCATCCAGCCTTGATTTGAGCAGCCTTCCCTAGACTGAGACCCTCAACTAATACTTCTGTGATTGAGGAATTTCTAAACAGAAGTTGCAGAAGGCGTGTTGGCCAACAGCATGCTATCACTGCTACCCATTGCCCTTTTTACTGTCATTTTGCTGTCTCTATGCGTACACAAAATTTGCTGTGTTTCTCACATGACTCCACTACATATTTTTGTAAGATTTAGGAAAATGTTTTTTTATGGAAAGAGTGGTCAGGCATTGGAATGGGCTGTCCAGGGAGGTGTTTATAGGTAATTTAAACACCCCGGATGTGTTTAAAGATCATTTGGATGTGGTGCTTGGGGATATGGTTTAGGGATGAACCTTATAGAGTAGGGTTATCAGTTGGTGATGTCAAAGGTTTTTTCCAATCTGAATGTTTCTGTGGTTCTGTAAATTATGTCCTTGCTTCATGTGGAGGGTGAGCATCCTAACTCCTGCTGTCACTGGGAAGCTTATATTTGGGTCTTTACTGAGGTTATACTCATAGCTCGTTACGTCCTAGATTGATTTTTTTACTAAGATAGTGAAGAAAAAAAAAAAAATTTAAAAACCCCAACCAACCAAACAACCTCTTCCAAACACAGAATACATGAGAATAATTCTTTTTTTTTTTTTTTAATTGTGCATACAATCTTAGTTTCCCTGGAAATAAAACAAACATTTCTAATGCTAGCGGGCAACCCCGAATTCAGATAATTCAGACTATTGTGGTAACATTTAGAGCCCTGGATGTTTTTGTTACTGTTTGAAGTCTCTTGATATAATGGTACACAGGGGTTTGGTGATGCTCACAGATATAAGCAAATAAGAGATATCTCACACATGTTAAGAGAAGAGGTAGTTTGTGCTGCTCAGAATCTATCTGGCCTCTAGCAGTGGGACACACTCTTCTCAACTGGCTACTGCTCTCCTACCTAGAAGAGAACATGTAAGTGAATTGTTTGGCACTTGATGATGGGGAGTCCAATACATAAGATTCTGTAGACTTCAGTCATTTCAATAATCCATTAATCTGAATTGGGGATTCTCAGAGAAACCCCAATGCTGGTGCCCTGTTCAGTCAAAACTGCCTCACTATGTCTGGCAATACCAAAGAGCAAGGTGATTTCTACACCTTGACTTATTTTCACTTCCAAACATGAGATTCAATTACATTATTATTCTGCTGTAGGAGGCACAGTCTACCAAGCTGCCACTTAACTTTAATCCAATGCTTTGACTGGACTTGTTGTGCCCTATTGCCTCCAATTCACAAACTACTCATTGTGAATGCTAATAGTATTGGTAGTAAGTTTGGATTTACTTTGGAGGTTGTGGAGAAGGAATGCTTCAAGCTGATATCACCAGACGCTTCATGCAACAAAATCAAAATCCAAAGCTGCAGTTGTAGAAGTAGCAGTGCCTATCTCATGGTTTGTTGATTCCCAAAGAGACATATCTTGATTCCTCTCCCTGCTAGTCCTTTCTTCTCCCCTCCTCCCTCCCTCTTTTGCTCTTGGCCACATGGTCGCACCACCTGCCTTGCACTATCTCCTTTGCTCATCAGAACCTCCCTTTCTTTCAGTGCATTCATCCAGCAGAAAATCACTCCTTTTTATCCGCATTAGTTTTCTGCCAAGATTGGCAAGCTGAATCAACTCACAGAGGAGCCTGGGGAGGGTTAGTGTGCATGGCAAGTGGCAGAAGTGCCTGGCTGGAGGTCAGGGGGAGAGGGGAAGGGGAAACAAAGTGGGAATAGGACCTCCCTTTGCTGGTGGTCATGTGTTACACTGTTGATTGGCTCATCCCATCATGTTGAAACAGCCTAAAACATCAAGGCACTTTACAGGATGCAGTAATTGAATTGATAGATTTCTCACATTCCTTTAACGGATGTTCAACCTCACTGGTAAATTCTGCTTCATTAACTCGCATTATTAACCCTACTAACTGCAGCAGCTTTGCTTTTGTTAGTAAAGAGAACAGTTGCAACTTGCAGCTAACAGGCTAGTGCTAAAAAAAAAAAAAAAATTAAA
>VWZE01012341.1:104316-118353 GCA_013396675.1 Eubucco bourcierii | reverse complement strand
AAAAAAAAAGTAGTAAGAAACCCCAAAGATCAATCAAAAAGCTGATTCACTGACAGGAAAGTCTGCAGTTTAGGTCTTCCATGATGAAATGTTGATTTATGCCATGGCACTTGGCTGTGTACAAATGCACAGTAGGGCCGAGCTTGTGTTCCTATTTCAGCTTACCTTTGCATAATGGAAGTTTTGGCAGAGTAGTTTGGCAGCCCTAGAGTACTGAAAAGGGTTTTTTTTCATTTATGTTTTTCATATAGCAGTCTTCCTTTTTGTTAAAATGAGATTTTCTTGAAACCTGTCTCAAATTAAACTAACCCTCAGCTCATATTCATCCAAACACACATTTTTAATGCGATGTTCAAGATGTTTGTGTACACATGTTAACATCCATTGTGTATTTGGGCTAAAAGGCAAACCATTACTTTCATTTTGTTTCATTACTAGTATTTGATGTGTAGACACAAATTCATGACTGGTTAATGAGCAGATGTTAGCATGGCAGAACTAAGTCTGTTACAGAGCAATCAGTGTCTCAGTAAGAGTTTGTTAAAGCCAGAGGTTTATTGTTTTTCCTTCCCCCACAGTTCAGTGAGCTAAATGCAATTTATTGCCTTTTCACTTTTTTCTCATTGCTACCAAAACTTCCCAGTGTCTCCTTGCTGTATCTATACTGGGAGTCCTGAGCTTCTCTTTCTTATTACCACTTATGCAGCATGACAGATGCACTTGGATGATTTATAAACAAACAGAACAAAAAGTCTCGGCCCCGAGGAGCCTACAATCTAACACCTGAATGTGTCAGCCACTGTCACGTGGGTGGGATTGCTGTGTCTATGTGCTATCAACTTGAAAATTGTGGCTGAAAGCTTTTAAGTCTGCAATCAGCTCTGCTAGCAAGGAAAATATTCAGGCCCCAATCCTGCAATTGGCTGTACTGGCCAGGAGCCCAGTGGTTGTGCAGAGCCACGGCAGCAGGCTTCACCAGCAGACAGGAGGATACAGTGTGGTCCTTCACTGCTGGATTTAGTTTGTTACTGTTGCAAACCAACCTACTTTTTTGTTTGACTGTTTGTGTGTTTGTTTGTGTTTGCGTTTGTGCTTGTGTTTGTGTTTGTTTTGGGCAACACTACTGCTCCAATTTTCTGTACTATTCGCTCCTTGGTGCAAAATGTTCTGACTGGCATGCTTCACTGCTTATTGTGCAGTCCTTGTTCAGGAAAAAATCCTGTTCTCTTCCATGGGCATTTTGCTCAAGCAAAGATACAGGTCCGTTTGGTGATATTCTGTATAAATGAACAACTTCCAGCTCAAAGATGTTTCAAATAGTCCACTGGCTCTAAACAGACGTACATGGATCTACACAGCTGAAGGATATGAATCAGAAGTAATTAAAATGTGAAGTATCAACATTCCATAGAATTGAAAAAAAAAAATCCCTTGATTTACGAGTCTTAGTTGATATATTGAACACTTTGGCAATTTTGTGATATATATCTGTGGTAATTATGTATTACAGGGTAGTATAGCTTTTTGAAACAGCAAAACGTGAAATGTATATTTAAAGCCTTTGGTCATCTGTTGGGAGTGATGTTAATTATGATTTGTGAATTATTTTCTGCATGAAATCACAATCTTTACAATAACAATATATAGATTATGAACTCCTCAGAAAGCCTAATGCCTGTGGGTGATATTTTGGTTGTTTAAGTGCTGTCATTCTGGTAGAGAATTAATTTATATTTTCATGCTCTAGTCAGCACCTTGGATGTCCTTAGAGTTTTATACTTGCATTAAAAATACATTGAATTCATCAGGCACATTGTTAGTAAAATGAACTTGGGACTTCCCTGTTGCAAAACCAGTTTTAAGATTTACTGACTCTAAATGCAGTAAGAGAAAACCAGAAATGTTTGCATTTTTGCAGCATAAACCTTTTCTCCCTACACTTGTGCAGATTTGAATCTCCAAAATAAACTGTGTGTAAAGAGCATATTGGACCAGTTTCAATATCGAAAATTGATCCCATTCCTTCTCCAAATATGTCAATAACAAGACCGCCACTTCCTGGAAATCATTAAGCAGAGCAGATGAGATATGCAGCTGGTTCAATCCCAGAGACAGATATCTGAAACATTTCTAAATGAATCTACAGAAAGTTCAAAGATCATATATCCCAGAACTGTCAAAAGTTTAAAAAAAAATAAAAATCTGGGCTATAAGGCAAGAAAGATCAGGATGCAAGAGAAATACAGAGAATTTGCAGAAAAGTAGATTATATTGTGGCACAAAAGAAATAAATCATATATGTATGAAAATCATAAGCTTTAAGCTTTGGAGAGAGTTGTGCAATTGACAATCAAATGGAGCTTAAAGGAAATTACGACGTTTTACACTAAAGTCCTGAAATAAAGAAAGTAATATTTTACAGCAAAAAATTGCAAATGTCAAGATTAAATCATAAGACTTTGCACCATTGAGCTACTAGCTAGCTATATAGCTTCTTCAGTTCTTAACACAGGGAAAGACCAACTTTCATGGTCAATAAAACTTAAGAACTTTAGAAATACATTTAGAGACATAAATCATGTATTTGTGACTTTTACTCCTTCAATAGCTAATTATGAAAAGAAAAAAAAATAGATTGAATATGTGAACTACTTGGATGCTAACCTATTCAGGCATTTGCTTTTAGACTCATTTTTAATCAATTTGTTTGTTCCAAGGAAACAATGTGAATTTCTCAAAAGAAGGTGGCTGTAAATAAATAGCAAAATTGTTCGGGTTTTTTTGTTGTTAGTTTTTTGTTGGTTTTTTTGTTTTGTTTTGTTTTGTTTTGGCTTTTTCTCCCATCTCTGTCTTACCTCCAATGAATTTATCAGCAGTAGTGATATCTTGAGTAGAAATACCTTGGAGCAAGCAAGCCAAACCAGACTCAGAAATGGAAAAAAAAGACTTTAGATGCCCGAACTGCTTCCTCTGATCCAATGCTGGACAGGTGGTAACCCAGATTGAATCAGTTGTTGTGGGAATGATTTGATTCACAAAAAGGGTTATAAAATTTTATATGGAGATGCCAGCGAAAGTCACAAGATCATAGAGCAAAAGACCTTATTCACATAAATTACCTGAATGGCTGTGAAGCATAAAGGAAATAAATTGGACAATATTGCCTATTCTTAGTTTACAGACATACAGTATGTAGCTTCATATGATATACATGCTAACAGCGAACCCCATATATAATGGGGATAATCATCTCCTTTAGTAAATCAGAGAATGAAACATTTGCTTGTTCTGAGGCATATGAGTTCACACATACAGATTTTACAACATCAGGAAGGGTTTCTGAATTCAGGTGCTTGTTCTTTCCTCAAGCAATATCAGGTGATATAATAACATACATTATTACTTTTTCTTGCAAGCCCTGCCTTTTTTAATTACAGACACGGGCACATAGACACTGGGCTTCTTCATAAGGAATTAGTTTTCTAGAGTCTGGGGTTGCTCAAAGAGGGGCATGGTTTTGTGGAGGAGGAGCCTCTGCTGTAACCTGGTAGGACTACACACACCTCACATATGGTTCACACCCAGTGCAAACCCAAATAATTTTGGTTTTCATTCTTAGCTCCACGCCTGTGCCCTATGTAAATACATACCACACATACAATAGCAAAATACTTCCATCCCTGTCTACATCGATCTCAGCGGATTCTGAGATATAAACTTCAATTTGGCCCCTAGTCACTTAGTGGACACTGCCACCAGCAGCTCTGACACTGGGTTATTTGTTGTTGCTGTTTGCTGTCCCTGTTTGCACATTAATCCAGTGACAATTAGGTGTCAGCAAGCGTTGTTTCTGCTCGCTGATAGCCTTGGGCTCTGTGCTTGAAGCCCTAATCAGGAGTGTAAACTCTGCTATATTTCAATTTGGAGAAGCGCTCTTCCGCTAAGAGGCCCCTGGCACTGCGATAAATAAAACGCCTATTTACTCTATTGCCACACTTAGACATCTAATGCACTTACTACCAGCCCCCTAATCATGGCCCACAGTTAAATCTGCCTATAAATCACTCCATTCTCATCCTGCAGATTAGTGAGGCCATTTTCCCCAAACCCCACAATGAGCAGTGTTTCCTTTTCTTGTTAGTCAAAAGCAGGATGATTTTTATTAGGTTAAAGATGAGCTCACAGATGGTAAATCGTGTGGAGGGAAACGAGATGGAGACTCCCATGGCCCAGTGGGGGTGGCAGGTGGGATGAGGGGGCAGAGACCCCAGTAAGCCCCTCTGGCATTGCATCATCCTGTGGCACTGGACCCGGACGATGTCTTTCTGCATGTTGCACAAAATGGCAGTGGCCCATGGGTGCGATCTGTGTGTCTGGCTTCATCTGTCAGCAGCATGGCAGAGAGGGGAAGAGGGGGTTCTGGGGAATCTTCCAATCTTATATCCAGTGCTGGGTGGATTTATCTGTCAAGGCCTCTGGATTTGTCCAAATGAGGCTGGCACAAAGCAAGGTCTGGAGAAATACCCCTGTACTGTCCATACGGCCCCATCAAGAGCAGTCTGGCTTTATCCACATAGCACTGCTACACACAACACAGCATGTTTCACACAAGTGCACTGCAGCTTGGATCTTAAAAACAAGAGCTCTCTGTCAAACAGCCATATATCTTTGAATAGGTAGCACCACCTTGTATGCAGCTGTTTTAGCAAATCTGCTCGCATAAGGTGGCTGTAATGAATGAAATGACACATTTTGCATTTTTATTCTCAGCGGTAAGGAAGAGATTCTGATTTTTTTTTTTGTAAGTTCATTGCTCTCAACCATTTGTTCAATCATTTCTGTGAACAATTCCCAGTCTCGTTCAGATGACTTTTGTTGCAAACACTTGATATTTTAGATTCTATTGTGGTTAATTAGTTGCATAGGTCATATGTTCACCTGCATACCCTTCATTGAAGGAGCACAGTGCTGAGAGATCATATTTCCTGTGCAATAACTATTGTAAGTTCAAAATTCATTATCCATAAATATTCTTCACCTTTGCTTAAAATGTGAAGACACGAGCAGATCCCTGTATCAGATCCTTCTAGCTGATCCTTCCAGCAGATCCCTGTATTAGGAGGGCCACAGAAAGCAAGAAGACAAGAGAAGCAAAGCACAGACTGATCAAAAGCCTTTAAGTAATTCAAAGAAATCACAGGGGGATTCTTTTATTTTTATAGTGTTCATCCGTTCCTCTTGATATGTGGCAGGACTTCGCCGCCTTTCTCAGCAGGGAAGCTTTTACGCTACACACGTAAAAGCCAGCCAGAGGGATGTCAGAGATTTACATCACCCAAAGAACACAATTTACATCATACGTGAATGTGCACCCATATGGGACATTGAAGGTAGAGCAGCAGCTGTCATCACGGCGTCACAGAAGGCCCACACCAACACTGCCTCTGCAAATTGACCCTCCACCACTGAGTCTCACCTGCATCCCAAAGGATGCTGGGGTAAGTTGCACCACTTTTCTCAACCTCCACTCCCTGCGCCTTACTTTTCAGGCTCTAAATGCAATGGATTGCAGTGAAGAGCTCCCCATAATCTCTGTTTAACTATTTCCATATGACAACTGCTTTGGATCCCCACAGCCTGGTGAAAAGGCCAGAAGCCCTGGCTCTGCTGGGGGGATGTCCACAGGGAAACATATGTAAACAAAGCCCAGCTCTGTAGCCTTTTGCACCTCACTCTCTTTTCCCATTCTTGCTTGGATCTCAGGTGGAATTACAGGGATTAAAGCTGAGCGTAAATGAGGCGAGTGTGTAAAATGACTCCTTTCTGAACCAAACGGCATGTTTCGTGCTGAGGAAATGAGATGCCCATTTAAATCTCATCCATCCACCGTCTGTGGCCACCACCATGTACCTGCCTACTTAGCCCAAGGGTTAATTAATTGAGGCTTCAATGCACTATTGCAAGAGCATTATTGCATTTGATACTCTACATCTGTGATTTAAAACTCTTTCAGTCCCTTGTCAGCAAGGGAGGGTTTTAACTAGGAAATTAGCATTCAGATAAGGGTACGCTCTATTTGCTTCTGAAAGGAAGGAAATATTAAGGATGCTGGTGCACAAACCAAGCTGTAATATCCTGTCCCATCCTAGAAAGGACTCTTGGGCCTTGCTTCCCAAGGGGACACTCTGTACAAGGGGAATGGGACATAGAGAAAAGAATTACAGTCTGCAGTGGAAATGCCAGATAGTAGAAGCAAGACAACTGAATGTATTTTGTTTTTCAGAAACTTGTTTTTATTTTGTGATAATTATGGGTTTCCTTTCTTGACACCTGGCTCATTTTAAATACTTGATCACCCAGCCAGGTTTTTTTCATGCTATACTTCAGACTTCTCAAGGACTTAAAATATTAATATTGCTCTTCCTGTGCAGATGTTGATAATCAGTTTTATTTTCTCTAGATAAGCAGAAAAATAATAACTCCTTACATTCACATAATGTCCTTGCATTACACTCAATGGCATGCGTGTGTAATCCCCAATCACTGAAACGAAACACACATTTTCCAGCAATAAAACACAATTGTTTGGGATATGAAGTGACAAAGGAAGTATCCAACTGAAACAGCATGAAGAATTAAAGGTAGAAAGATTGTAATTTTCCCCAACCTTGAGTCTAGCTACCAAACCTCAAAGCTCTGAGAAAAGTAGAAGCTGCGCATGCACTGTGCTGATGGGTCGCCTTATTGCAAATTTCTCTTTGTAAGAGGACCGTCCTGCTCACACAGAGCTTCACTCTGTCTGCCTTTAGAAGGGCATCTTGGCACAAGAACATTTCAAAACTAAGCCCAGATGAGTTTTATCTAGAACCATGTCAAAATCATATCATGCTTTTGTTAGGGTTGTCAGTCCAGAGCTAAAACCCTAGGACTAGGTTTGGCTGAGTGGAAGGCCTGCAGTGATGTGAGGCAGCGCCAACCCCAGACTCCAGAGGATGGTTCATATTGCATCGGTGCCTTGAAGAGATGGAGTTACTCATGTGGCTAAGAGGAACATCCCACCAAATAACTGCTACTATCTTTTGCTGGTGTTGCAACCATTGGTCTATTGTGAAGAGTGTGCTTACTCTCTGAGTCTCGCCATTTGGTCGAAAACATAAGGTACAACTGTGCCATCCTCATACATCCTCCTTGGGGTAACCAGTATGGCCATATGCAGTTTGGTTCGCCTATACTGGCTGCCGCTGGAGCAGGGCCACCCTGGGATGAAGTGCAGCAGCTGTATGTCCAATAATAGCAACAGTTGCACAGCCACCTAAAACAGGAACTGCAGATTAACTTGTCCAGTTGAAAGTACAAAGGGAATTTAGGAAGACAGAATGCAATCAGCCAGGACACTGAGGTTAACACAGTTAATCTTGTGGAAAGTGCAATGGGACCTTTAATAACTGCAACTGGTCAAGGCCTCGGTTTTATGTCTCATCCCAAAGATGGCACTTCCCAGTGAGTGGTGGGCTTGTCATGACTGGAGGAGGGGAACAGTGCCATCTGCTGCAACACTGTCAGCTCTCTCAACACCTGGGCTCAACTGGGAGGTGTCACCAGCATCCTGGATTGTCTGACAAATCAGAGTGGTAGGTTTTTTCCACTAGTTTTCATGTATAGGTGGTTTGTTCTTCCCCAGGACCCTTCTTGTCTTAGTTATGATGTCTGACCTTGACAAGCAGAGTTGTTATTCTGGGAGATGGCCAGGCACTGTCTCTGAGAGCTAATAGATTATTTCACCAGGTGTGGGAATGGGGGCAACTGGTGTTCTCTTTGACCAAGTCATGTCACTTTTGTTTGAGTTTCTTGACAGACAGCTCTTCAGTATTTTGCAGTGCTGGTTGTTATTGGCTTAAGAAGCTTAGTAGGTGTTTGCACAAAGGTTTTTTTATCCTTTTAACTATTAATCTTTGAACTACAGAGTTTAATAAGGCACTATGAACTCCACCACAGTATTTTAAAAATGCATTGAGATTGCCATATGCTGTTCAGGTTTATGGACAATGACCCAGGACTTTATTTAACAGGAGGCAATCTATCCACTGTAAATCAAATATCTCTAAGCCAGTCTCTGAACAGTGGTGGGCATAAATCAATGTGTTGTCAAGTAGGCCCTACCTAGTCTTAAAGATGTGTGTCTGTTCTGTCTCTTTCTCTAGTCCATGGGGCATTGGTATTGTTTTACTACAAGGAGCACTTCATGAACCTAAGTCCCTTAGAGCAATTATTAGGTTCCTGGAATAGCTCTTCAAAGTAGGGCAGAATTTTAAGCTCTGCAAATATACGCATATTTTCTGATACATGCTGGTTGTTAACAGCAGTGCAAAGGGTAGATACACAAAAGCTTCAATGTAAGGAGTACTGAGGAGGGCTTAACACTAATAGGAACGTTATATGTTTATTCCCCTCATGTGCTGAGAAGATACCAACTCCTGTATGTCCATGGCATGTTGCAGAGGTGAAAAAAGATGGCATCATGCTTGAAAAACAGAGACGTGATTTTGAAAAAATGAAGAGCTAAGGCCAGGCCCCACAAGGGCCAATTGAAAAAGAGAAAAAAAAAATGGAGACTTAGTATGTTGGTATGATTAGGTCGTTAGATAAAGTGTAATTAACAGAGAAGAAACTGATAGAAGTAATTGGATGAAAATCCATATCCTAGGTCTTTATCAAGCATGGGGAATGATGAGAAGTATCTAATACTCCAGAGATGAAATGGTTTCATGAGAGCCACACCCCCAAAGTTGCCTTTTTAGCAAGTGTAATAGGACTTTTTCAGTTTCATAAAGTACCTTGATAACTGGAAAGTGCCTGTTAATGGTACAATGTTCCAACTATGAATTTTACAAAGATTAATCTACCCCTTTAGGATCCAAAGGAGCCAATCAAAGGCCACCCAGTCTTTGATGTTTTACAGTCTCTGTGGGCACAAAGCTCAGCTGAAACTACCGTTCAACATCCTAAACTGTCATCTTCATCGTCTTCTAGCATAAAAATACATATTTTTGCCCATAATAAAGACTTTTTATAATAGCAATAAAGTAACTCTAGAGAACATGGTTGTCTTGAGATAGCTTAACTGTGTGTGGTACCTCATAACACTCTAGGGACCCAGCCCCTCATAATATTCTCTTTCTTTACCATGCTTTGCTTAATTAAGGAGTGAAGCCAAAAGGCCAATGCAGGATAAAAACATAAATCTTGAAGTTTTTGTCTGGACCCTAATCCCATATCATAAAACATATATAGTGTGCTCATCACAAAGCTTAGTCCACTGACAGATAGAAAGTGGAATATGCTTACATGCTCTAAATGTCAGTGTTTCAGTGAGACAACAAATAAAAGCTCTAGTTCTTCATGTATAAAATTATGTCTTTCTCCTCCGAAGGACAATTAAGCTATTAATTTATTCCCTATATAAGGAACCTTCTTTAGCCTTGTTCCTTTCTTTTACAAATGTAATACTTATGATAAATAAGATGGTTTTAGAGAATTTGGGTGGACCTAACATTCCTTTCATTTTGCCGATGTATGCCGGATACCGCCTGTGTCACTCTAGAGAGACAGACAATATGTATTACAGTCTTTTTTCATTGTTACTCCGGGTCTCCAGTGAAAGAAACGTAATTTTAATTCAAAATCTTATTACTATATTGGAATATAGATGGCATAATGGGAAATATGTTTTGGCAGATGTTTATCTTGTTGGTTCCTCAATCATTTGCCATGCCGCTTTCCAGTTGCAGCCAGATGTTAAAAATACACATTCATTCACACCGTACATGTTCTTTAGAATAGTAATACTATTCCAACAAAGCTTATTTACTCTGACAATGCATGTACATACTTTTCTTGGCTAGATATCCGATCGTGAATCATTCATTATTTCTGTTTTTCTATGAAGTCATTTTCTGTGGAATCATACTTACAAATCTGTAGCAGGACTTGGAAGACTTTTCATTAGGCAATATATTGAAGTGGATACAACTGTGGCTGTTTCGCCGATTGGCTCTAAAATAAGAGAATGTACTTTCCCTTTTGGTTCAGTTCCCTCAGGAACTGAAAAAAAACAATACCTTTACAGTTTTTACACAGGTTTTCCTGACAGACAAGCTTAAGTGAATGTAGCACTCTGCCTGGATGTTTATATGCTTGTTTCATCTATTATTCAGATACATCACATATATAATGCTTTACATAACAACTTGTAGTTGAGATGCTTGTATGCTACTTTTGTAATATCGAAGTCAAAGACAATAAGGGACTAAAGGAACAGAGGACTGATTTTATTTACTTATAATATATTAAGTCTTTCTGTCCTCTTAGGCATAGTTCACCTGCTGAACACCACAAGATGGAAACACTTGCCTTCTGAAGCTGTTAATGCTGATTTCACTGTGAGAATTACAAAAAGTACACAAATTTCAGAACATCACCTACTATGTGAAGTACTGTTTAGATACCCAGAAGGACTTCATGGGGTGCAAGGGTAGCCAGATGTGTTCAGGTGAGTGCAAATTCATTCCTAATTTAAAGTACTCGTAATGTTTCCTAGCACTGTCTAATCCGTCTTCTTGAGATGTATACTAAGCAATGAAAAATATTCCAGTGATCATCAGAAAGGGCAGTTCAAAAATCTGTACCCCAGATGCTAGCTATTTTCCCATTACCAGTTTGAAAGTTTCTTCAATTCAAAATTTTTAGACCTTTCCTGATCAAATTCCTATTTGCACTCACAAGCAGAGCAGACTGCAATCATATAAGCACACTTAATGGCCCTTGGCTCTGAACTGAAAGGAGTCCATATTCTGTTCAGCTTCAGTCACCTGTCTCCATGTCCATTCAGTCTCTCCTCTAAATTGCTATGCAGAATGATATTTTTTTCTTATGGAGTGGGCATTGTTTCCACTACAAACTGAAATGATAATTCAGATGGTTTGGAAGAGGCCACTAAGCATATCTTTAGCAGCTGTGGGTTTGACCAAAACAGAGAAAACTAGCAGTTCCCTGCTAGAAGGCTAGAAACTCCCCAGACTCTTTGAAGTTCTCCATTCAACCCACAGATTTCAGCGTTTGCCTACAGTTTTAAGATTGAGAAATTTTTAAACTGTACATCATGTACCCTCTGGTCCGCTGCCTTTGCGTCCTGAAATGCTGACAACCAGAAATTATAGGAAGGGGTTAAGAAAGACACCCATAATTAAAGCAAGAAGGTAGAAGACAACAGGAAGGAAAAATCCCTTCTGTTCCCCACACAGTAAAAGACATTAACAGTGGTGAAAAAAAATGAAGCATCTAAAATTTGATCACAAACCCCCTACAAGCTACTTCAGACACACATGCACATCCATATGCTTTTACTGAAATAATGTCAGTACTGGGGCAAGTTTTGTTAAATATCTTTATCAGTTTCTGAGATTGGAGGAACAAGGTCATCTTCAGTAATTTTGCAGGGAATGCCAGGTTGGGTGGTGTATTGATCTGCTGCAGGGCAGCGAGGCTCTGCAGAGCTCTGCAGAGAGATCTTGGACAGACTGGATAGATGGTCCAAGGACAACTGCATGAGATTTAAGACATCAAGCGTTGAGTGCTGCACTTCAGCCACAACAACCCCATGCAGCATTACAGGCTTAGGAATGAGAGGCTTAGGAATCTGGAGAGATGCTCAGTGAAGGACCTGGGTGTGTTGGTTGAAGGACGAATGAACAGATGTTCAGCAGTTCTAGGTCCTTCAATTCAAGAGAGATGTTGAGGTACCTGAACGTGTCCAGAGAAGGGTGACAAAGCTGGTAAGGGGTCTGGAGCACAGCCCTGTGAGGAGAGGTTGAGGGGCTGGGGCTGTTTAGCATGAAGGAGGCTCAGAGGTGACTTCATTGCTCTCTACAACTATCTGAAAGGAGGCTGTAGCCAGGTGGGGGTCAGTCTCTTCTCCCAGGCAGCCAGCGAAAGAAGAAGGGGACACAGTCTCAAGCTGTGCTGGAGGAGGTATAGGCTGGGTATTAGGAGGAAGCTCTTCACAGAGAGAGTGATTGGCATTGGAATGGGCTGCCCAGGGTGGTGGTGAAGTCCATGCAGGTGTTCAAGAAAAGACTGGATGAGGGACTTAGTGCCATGGTCTAGTTGATTGGATAGGGCTGGGTGATAGGTTGGACTGAATGATGGAAGTCTCTTCCAACCTGGTTGATTCTATGATTCTGTGTATATGATCCAGCAGTGTGCTCAGGTGGCCGGCAAGGCCAGTGGTATCCTGATATATATCAAGACTAGTATAGCCAGAAGGTCTAGGTATGTGGTTGTTCCCCTCTACTCAGCACTGGTGTGGCTAAATCTGGAGTGCTGTGTTCAGTTTTCAGCCCATCACTACAAGGAGGGCACTGAGGTGTTTGAACATGTTCAAAGAAAAAGCAGCTAAGATGTTGTAGGACCTTGAACACAGGTCTTATGAGAAAGAGCTTACAGAACTGGAGTGGTTTAGTCTTCAGAAGAGGAGGCTGAGGGGAGGCCTCATTACCCTAAGGACATTGGAGAGAGATAGAGGTTCTCACATATAAGTGACAGTACAAGAGGAAATGGCCTCAAGTTGTATCAGGGGAGGTTCAGGTTGGATGTTATAAAAATTTTCTTCACAGGAAGAGTTATCAAGCATTGGAACAGGCTGCCTGGCGAAGTGGTGGAGTCAACATCTCTGGAGATATTTAAAAGAGGCAAGGATGTGGCACTTAGGGACCTGGTTTAGTGGTATTGTTTTAGCAGTTATCATGGGATTGCAAGCTTTAAGCAAGAGTTTGTATGTGATGATCTCGAAGGTCTCTTCCAACCTCAAAAGTTCCTTGATTCTGTAATTCTGTGATTTAAAAATGGTGTCAACAACCTGCCTGAATTTCAGCTCAGGGCAAACTATTCCAGAAACTGACAAAACATTAGCCCACTCTCTTGTTTTATAAAGAGCAAATCCAACCAGTAAAATTATAAAGTAAAGCAGAAATGAATGAAAGACAGCCTCACACCACCAACAACATCCCTTCTGCAAGATTCTGTTTTCAACGTTACAAAAAAAATAAAAAAATTCTAAGCAGGTTAAAAAAGATCAAAAGGTAATGGAAGTTATTCTTCATGCATTTTTGCTTAATTGCACAAGACTGAGAAGGCCTAAAACACTAGGACCTGATAATCTGGTACTAGCAGCCTTATGACAGCACATTTTCTAATAGTGAATTTCACTTTTTTTATACTTGTGGAGGTGAAGGTGCATCTAAGCTTCAAGTTTGGCACATCGTCACTCAAGCAAAGCAAAACAGGGCAAAACTCAAACTCCAAACAACTCCTAATGATTCAGTGTATCTGAAACAATGCATTGGCACAGTTGTACAGGTTTGTAGCGTTGAAACCAAACCATTATTTTCACAACTTGAAGCACAAAGCCTATCAGATAGTTACTGCATGGTGACAGGTCATATTCGTAATGCCAGTCAACAGTGGATCGTTAAACATTATTTCCCAGAAGTTAATTACTCTCCTATGTGGTTGAGAAATTAGGATTCCAGTTGCACTCCATGGGCAATGGGAACAGCGTCTCTTGGCTAATTAAATTCCTTTTTTGTAATGCAGAGTACAAGAAGCAAATAGGCCTCTGATTTGATGTGAAGGCCACTGATTCTTTGTTTGAAGATCTGATAGGGAGTTCTAAGTTTAGTAGCATAATCATCAAATAGTGGAGATGAATTTGTGTGAAACTTCCTTAGTTAAATGTGTACACTCTGTTGTACCTACACATTTGAGCATAAAGGGCTGAAAGAAAGCAAAAAAATCCTGTTAAACCCCATTTAAGAACTGCTTTAACATTTGTGAAGTGTGAGGCCTCATTAAAGCCACCATTCCTGGAATTCAGGCAAAACACTTCGCACAATTCAATTGTTGTTTCTACAACTAATTATTTTTATTTTCTAATAAATACCCTGTGCCATGAGCAAAGAGCAGATCTCCTCCTACCCCCCC
>VWZE01012341.1:82280-103925 GCA_013396675.1 Eubucco bourcierii | reverse complement strand
AAAAATAAATTAATTCCCTGCTTACGTTTACTGTTTTCCTAGTTATATGTATTTTCACCATTAATTAATAGAGAGATGAGAGACTGCAGCATAACAAGCCCTAAGCAATATGAATGGATGTTTGGGCTGACTGAATAGCTCTTCTCCTTCAAGCATTGTTTTAGGTGGTGGCTACATCAAGGAAAAGATTCTTTCTCCCTTTTTGTGATGCATTCTGAGCAGCAGCTACAGACCTGGCTATGCATCTGAATAAAGGGTAGGAATCTTACCAACAGCAAATCATTAGCAGGGCAGATAATATAATGTTCCTCGTGGAACAAATCCTCCTTTGCTTCTGTTAATGAAAAAAGAAAAAACCTCTATGGAAAAGGTTGAAAAGAGAGGCAAGGCCTTTAGAGCTGTCCAGCTCCAATGTGCATTTACTCCAATTTCATATCAAAACCAGTTGCTGAGACCTTGTCTTATGTTAAAAATGCAAGGGGCCAGAGGGACAGCAACTAGACTTCTACCATACATGTGCACATTTCATGCTAGTCACTTGTTACAGGATTAAATTATACTCTTTGTAGATATCAAGCAAACTTCATGTCTCTGTTTGATTAGGATCTGACTTGAAAGGAGTAAGAAGCTGCAGCATCTTTAGATTTTTCTGAGAAAACAGAATGCAATAACTGAAGAGGGGAAAATCATCCATACTGCTACATCTCATGCTCTCTCTCTTGGTTCTAAAAATGGCAGGTTTTGAAAAGGATTCCACACAATGAGACCTAAAAGACAACTGACACCTTTAGGAATGACAGCAGTGCAGTGTGTCTAAAATCATAGTATTAGTAATGATAAGAATATGGTCAAAAAGTGGAATGAGGGGAGTTGTGAGCCAGTAGAGAAAGGTCCTTAAAATGTTAGACTACTTCGATCTGCACAAGCTTGTCACAGAGCTAGGTAACAAAATTAGGTCATGTGAATTTGTAGTTAAAAGATGAACCAGCTAGAGACTGAATAATTTGTGGTACAACTGATAACAGGACAAAACAAAGATATTGCAGGAAACAGACTTGACTTTGCAATGCACATCAGATATTTGCAGGGCTAGCGAAAACTGCTTCTCAAATTAAAGTGTTAGTAAGCAGAGAAAGAACAGAAGTACATCTCATTAAAAATAAACATCAAAGCATACAGTCAGAATACTCAACTACAGCAAACGGTGAAACAAAAACAACATAATGAGGAGTCCAGCATTACACGCATCATCTGAAAGAAAACACATCCCTGTTTTGTATTAAAATGTGGGCTTTTCTTAAATAAAGGAAGAGGTTTAGGTTTTCACACATCTCTATTATTAAACAGTGCAAAACCCCCAGCAGAAATAGGATGAACAGGCTCACTTATTCACAAAGTATTAAAATGAGCGAATGGCACAGGGCAGAAATTCTTACTAAATCATCTGCAGTATAACAATAGCAATCTCCCCTAGTGAGCTTTCAGAATAGTCCTCTCCATGGCAAGACAAAATTAAAGTCTGTGTGGTTTTCTTCCCTTCCCCCCGCCACCTTCTGAGTGTTTTCTTTGTATATTTTGTGTGTTGCTTTGTGGGTTATTGTTGTTGTTGGTTTTAAAACAAACAAACAAACAAACAAATATAAAAAAACTCTATAGACAAACTGGTAAGTTAGTCAAAGCTTTCCCAGTCCCACAGCATCTCTTGGGATACATCTGCCATGAAAGATGTGTGTTCATAAAAAATGACCTCCACTTTTTCATGGAATTGATTGTCCACTCACATTGGAAAAAAAAAGCCACTGCTAAGCTTTTCCCTGCCTGTACGTTTGCACACAATCAAAGGAAAACACCTTGCTGCCCATGAGATGACATCAGGGAGCTATTACATCAAAGGACTTTGTATCACGTGCTTAAGATGTGATACTTTTTATTTTAAATTCCATAAAAGCACCATCAAAAAGTAAAATATAAATGTATATTCAAATATGTCAAATACACAATGTCTTGGTTCTAAATACAAATGGCAAAACCTTCCTTTGCCACAGCTAGAGCCGTGCCACCATGAGAAACACAAAGGGATGTCAAAACACTATGGAGATCTAAATAATACATATGTTTTTCTTTTTTAAAAAGGAAGGCAGTCAATGCATTTAATTTCTGGTTTTCTTTTTGTTCAGTGACCACTTTGGTAACTTCTGTCACACTGTTGAGCGATTTGTCCTAGTGCTGCCTAGCTGCCACATTTGGCTACTGTGCCATCATAGAGTCACTTGGTCTGTTTGGTTGGCCAAAGCCAAGGCCATCAGCAATAGTGGTAGTGCCTCTGTGATGATATATTTAAGACAGGAAAAGCAACTACTGCATAACAGCAGTTGAGAGAGAGGAATGAGTATATGTGAGAGAAACAACTCTGGAGGCATTAAGGTCAGTGAAGGAGGAGGAGGAAGTGCTTCACGTGCTGGAATTGAGACTTTCCTGCAGCCCACGGAGAGGCAGGCTGTCCTCTGCAACCCATGGAGGTTAATGGTGGAGCAGATATCCACTTGCAGTCTATGAAAGACCATTCATACCAGACAAGGTGGATGTGCCCAAAGGAATCTGTCACCCCATCCAGTGTCCAGACTGGAGCAGGTTTGCTGTCAGAATCTGTGAACCCATGGAGGATCCACTCTGGGGCAGTCTGTTCCTGAAGGATTGCATCCCATGGAAAGGATTAATGCTTAATAAAGGAGGAATTCTTGAAGAAACTGCAGTTTGTAGGATGAACCCATATAAGAGAAGTTTGTGGTGGACTGTCTCTTATGGGAGGAGCCCCATACTAGAGCAGCAGAAGGCTATGAAGAAGAAGCAGCGGCAGAGACAAATGCCTGATGGCCTGACCACAGCCCCCATTTGCCATCCCCTTGTGCCTTGCATGAGAGAAGGTAGAGGAAATCAGGAGTGAGGTTGAACTTACTAAGAAGGAAGGAGTGAGGGAAGGTATTTTTTAAGATTTGGATTTATTTCATCTTGTCCTACTCTGATTTGATTTGTAATAAGGATAAGTCTGTTTTGCCTGTGACAGTAATTGGTGACTAATCTCTCCCTGTCCTTATCTTTACCCACAAGCTCTTTGTTATATTTTCTCTCTCTTGTCCAGCAGAGGAGGAAAGCCAAAAAACAGCTTTGGTGGACATCTGGCATCTAGGCAGGGTCAACCCAGAACATAAAACAAGTAAACTCAGAGCATAAACAGAGTAACTGCAGCTGAAACAAAGCACTAAAAGGGAAGTACCACATAACAACTCTCACTTCAAAGCACACACAGAGAAAAAGAACAACACATTTGTATTTTCCCCTTAGAAGATGAACCCAGGTACCATAGCACTCTACCAGCCATACCTGTGCTCACTATAGTTTTTACATTGAGATAACTGGGAAGTGCTGTATTTCCAGTGATGGAAAGCATTACATCTCCAGGCTGCTGGAAACAGGCTGGCAGCAGCTTTTCTGTTTCCCTTGTGCTTTGTGACTCAGTCAGAGGACTTGCCTTCAGAAGTGAAGCAATGAACTGAGGCTTCCTTGAAAACTCTGCCTCACAGCTATTAGAACTTCAGAAGGAAAAAACGGTAAGAGAAGATGGATGAGTGTGCTCCACACATTATGAAAATCGAATGTAAGGATCAAGTCTTAGAGGAAAATGCGAAATTAAAAAGAAACACCACGACAAAACCCAACAACAATTAAAGAAAAAAACCCCAAAACATTAAAGCGACACTGGAAATTCAGCCCAAAACTTTCTGCATGGTTAAAAGAAGTACTTTGAAAAAGCCAATGTAAATGATAATGCCTGCCTGACTCTTTAACAAGAACATGTTTTTACTTATTGTTTACTTCAAACATAATGAACCTGGTGCTTGATAAACAAACTGCAATATTCTGAATGCAAAGAAAAGCTGAAGCAATCAAAATGGGTGCCAAGCTATAAAGAACTCTTTTGCCCTGAGAAGGGCAAAGATAAGGCCTTGAGAAAGGAAGACAGAACACATAGATTGTCCAAAAAGTTAAGATGGAATGTAGCAAAAGTGTAGTATATGGGCGTTGAGAAAGTCAGTAGTACAGACTGTGTTATATTACTTTTTAACTGTTCATTGTGAAGATTTTGCACCTCCTGAGAAGTTGTGTCCAGCAAGTTTAGGCAGATACTGTGCTACAGATCCATACCATGGAATTGCTTTGTCCCTTTGAAAAGGCAGGAGTTGACAGAACTTAGTGGCATAAAACTTAGGAGCTGGTGGCTCCCACTGAATAGCAACTGAGTACTGGAAAGTACGTAATCTTAATTTAAAACACATGCAACTCCACATTTTCATAATCACGTGTTTGATCACTTCACAGATCAGATTAAAAGCAAGGCAGAAATTTGGCCAGAAGATGGGAGCATGAGAAAGAGCAAGGCAGGAAGCAACTGAGCAAAGTTGGGTTTTTTTCCCTAGTGACACTGTTCAAGTACACAAACATAAGCAAGGAGTACGTAGGATGAAAGGTCAACTAGATTAAATATTTCTTAGATATTCACAGAAAAACCAAGCCAAGCCAAACCACCAAACAAAAGCCAACAAAACAACACCAACAAAATAAAAGAAAACCAAAAAACACCCCCACAAACACCAGACTAGGAATCGTTTTGCCTTTGTTATAAAACTGGATCAACATTATTGTATGTCACTCCTGACACGTTTGCTTAACATGTAATAATTTCTTGTTGTGGAGCCTCTGCAATCTCCTCAGCCACCCTGCTTCATGGCTGCGCTATCCCTAGCATCAGATAGGTTTTCTGAGCCTAAGCCAAGCCTTGCTCCATCCACCACAGGCATGGAGAACAATCTATTCTTTTATCTTCCTAAGGTCTTTTAGATATGGCAACAACATTTTTCTTTTTTTCTTTATGTCTCTTGCACTATCCTCCATATAGGACTGATGCAGCCTCTGTATCACAAAGACAGACATTTGGGATAACATAAGGAAAATTATATCTTCCCTGAGCAACAGAGCACATAGATCTTTAAGATAATAGAGTCCAAACAACAATTTGACACTACCATGGCTGTTAAACCGTGTCCCAAAGTGCCATGTCTATCAATTTTTTTAACACCTCCAGTGATGATGACACCACCACCACTCTGGGCAGTCTATTCCAATGTCTGACCACTCTTTCAGTAAAGAAATGTTCCCTAATAGCCACACTAAACATCCCCTCATTGCAACTTGAGGTCATTTCTACTTTTTTTATCACTTGATACTGTGGAGGAGAGACCAACATCCACCTCACTAGAACCTCCTTTCAGCTAGTCATTGAGAGCAACAAGGTCTCCCCTCAGTGTCCTCTTCCCCAGGCTACATAATCCTAGTTCATTCAGTTGCTCCTCGTAAAACTTGCTCTTTAGACCCTTCACCAGCTTTGTTGCCTTTATGTGAACATGCTCCGGCAACTTCACGTCTTTCTAGCAGTGAGGGCCCTAAAACTGAACACACCATACTTGAGGTGTGGGCTCACCAGTGCCAAGTTGTGCTGGTTGGAATATTTTAATGAGAGAAATGAGATCATTTGCTGTGAAAAGAAAACAACAGTGGTATCACACAAAGGTTCTGTTAAGAGATATAAAACCAAGAAACATAAAGTCAGTCAGAGTGTCTCTGGCTGCTGTTGCATTAACTATCCCTGCATGAGCAGGGATAGTTAGAAATTCCTCTTCTAACTCCGGATCTGGCAATCTNCATATATATGCTTGTATATTTGTGCCACACTGTAAATATAGCTTCCTTCCTTAACTTCCAACTGGTTGAGTTTGTCTGGTGAATTCCTGGGGAGGGGTGGGGTGGCAGGAAACTCTCAAACTACCACACAAGTACAGGGGGACAGTTGCTTCATTACCCCTGCTTGGCCACACTTGTTTCTGATACAGACCGGGAGGCTGTTGGTTTTCTTGGCCTCCTGAGCACACTGCTGGCTTATGTTCTGTCAGCTGTCAGACCCCCAGGTCCTTTCTTGCCAGGCAGCTTTCCAGCCACTCTGTCTCACTGATGAGGCTTGTTTTGACCCAGGTTCAGGACCCAGTGCTTGATCTTGTTAAATCTCATACAACTACCCTCATCCCATCAATCCAGCCTGTCCAGATCCCTTTGCAGAGCCTTCATTAAAGCAGATCCCACCCAGTGTGGTGTCATCTGCATGCTAGCTGTGAAACCGTCCCCTTGCTCATGGTGTGCTGTCATACGTAGATGTAGGATGTCATATCCAGAACTGTTCTTTGGCTGTCATCCACAAAAATTCTAAACTGAAAAGCCAAAGAGAAAAAAAAAAATACCCTTGACCAATTCATCCCCAAAGAAAATAAACTGTTGACTTCTCATTTCCACTGAATTCACATGAGAGATAAACAGTAAGGCACAATATGGGTGGCTCTGAGGCAAGTCAAGATGACATGGAGTGGCCATGACCCCCACCTCAAATAACTGAAATTTTGACATTCCTGAGCAAGTTTGTAGGGAGATAACTTTCCCTACCTGCAAGGCTTTAGGTACAAGTGGGACACAGACTTTATAAGTCTCAGCTTTTCAGGTCTCCAACTGAAGAAGACCTAGGGATTTGCTTCTCAGAGGACTGTGAATTAAACTTAGAAAACTGGGTACTGCATATAGTCTCCAGAGACATGTGATGTGATGTGCTTAAAACTACTAATCGCTTCCGAGTACCCCATAAATGTTTCTCTACATAAAATGTCAGGTTTCCATTTGTCAGTTCTTCCTCCTGATGCCACATTTGATATGTATGTGTCTAACACCCTAAATTACTTTTATGAGAAAGGGGACTTAGTTTTGAGAGCAGAACAGCCCTTGATCTCTCCAGATCAGGATCTACTATGGTTTTTTTACTTCTTTTTTATCCTTGCTACATACATTGTTCAGGATGCTGTTGCAGCATGCTTGCAACAACTAGTACTCTTGCACTTACTCTTGACATTTTGGTTTCTAGGATACAATGTTTCCAAGTGTTGGTTTTGAAAATTTTCTGTTTTTCCTAGGTCAGCCACTTGCACCCAATTTTGGTTAGGATACTGTCCAAGCAGCTTGTGGCTGTGACACCCAGAAAGATGATATATGACATACCTACAAGAAAGGAGGATCTGGGAAACTATAGGCCTGTCTGTCTGACCTCAGTACCGGGGAAGGTCATTGAGCAGGTCATCTTGAGTCCCATTACACATCATATAGGGAACAACCAGGGGATCAGTCCCAGTCAGCATGGATTTATGAAGGGCAGGTCCTGCCTGACAAACCTGATCTCCTTCTATGACAAGATGACCTGGTTACTCCATGAGGGAAAGGCTGTGGATATTGTCCTAGACTTTCAAAAAGCCTTTGACACTGTTCCCCACAGAATTTTCGTGGACAGAGTGGTTGCTCATGGCTTGGAGGAGCACAGCTCCGATGGATAAAGCACTGGCTGAACAAAAGGGCCCAAAGGGTGGTGGTCAATGGAGTTAAAACCAGCTGGTGGATGGCCACTGGTGATGTCCCTCGCAGGGCTCAGTGTTGGGGTAGTTCTGTTTAACATCTTTATTAATGACTTTGATGAAGACATAAAAAGTGTGTCATCAGTAGGTTTGCAGATGACACAAAAGTTGGGTGGCAGTGTTGATCTGCAGGAGAGTATGGAGGTTCTACAGAGGGACTTGGATAGATTGGATTGATGGGACAGTGTTAGTAGGATGAGCTTCACTAAGGCTAAATGTCAGGTCTTCCAGTTGGGCCACAACAACCCCAAACAATGCTACAGGCTTGGGGCACTGTGGCTGGAAAGCTGTCAGACAGAAAGGGATCTGGGGGTTGTAATAGACAAACAACTCAGTATGAGCAAGCAGTGTGACCAGGTGGCCAGAAAAGCCAATGGCTTGTATTAGAAATGCTGTGTTCAGCAGGGATAGGGAGGTGATTGTCTCCTTGTACCTGGCTCTGGTGAGGCCACAGCTTAAGTACGTGTTCGGGTTTGGGCACCTCATTACAAGAGGGATGAGGAGGTGCTGGAGTGAGTGCAGCGGAAGGCAACAAAGCTGGTGAAGGGCCTGGAGAATAAATCTTAGGAGATCTTATGAGAAGCGACTAGGGGAGATGGGGCTGTTTAGTTTGAGGAAGAGGAGGCTGAGTGGAGACTACATCACTGTCTACAGCTACCTGAAAGGAGGTTGTGGAGAGGTTGGTGCTGGTCTGTTCTCACAAGTTAATACTGATAGAACAAGACGCAGTGGCCTCAAGCTGAGACTGGGTAGGTTTAGAATGAAGATTAAGAAACATGTTTTCACAGAAAGAGTGCTCAGGCATTGGAATGAGCTACCCAGGGAGGGGGTTGAGTCATCAGCTCTGGATGTGTTTAAAAGTCATTTGGATGTGGTACTTGAGGATTTGGTTTAAGGGTGAACTTTGCAGAGTAGGGATAACAATTGGATATGATGATCCTGAGGGTCTTTTCCATCTGAAATGTTTCTGTGACTTGCCATAATACAACAAATTCTAGATGTATTTCTGGTGAAAGAAGAGTGGCCTATGGCTATTTGCCAAAACAAACAAACGAAAAGCTTCTCTTTCTCTCTCTCCCTCCCTCCTTTTTTCTCTCTCTCCCCCCTTCCCTCTCCCTCTTTCTCCCTTTCTCCCTCTCTTTCTCCCTCTCCTTCTCTTTCTCTCTTTCCCCTCTTTTTTTTCCTCTCTCTCCCCCCTCCCTCTCTCCCCCTTTCTCTCTTTCTCTCTCCCACTCCCTCTCCCTCCCTTTTTCTCTCTCCCCCCCCTCCCCCTCCCTCTCCCTCNTCTTTTAATTTGTGCTGAAGATGGTCTGATAAAACATTTTTTCTTCAACTTGTTGAATTATTAAACTATGCAGAAATTATTAATCATTTTAAACATGTGAAATAACTCACGGGTTTCTTCTCTTGTTCTCACTTAACTTCAACTGCCTCCTTTGCATTAATCCCCAAAGACAATTATTATTTATATTACAGCAACACCTAGAGGCTTCTATTGAAATCATAGCACTATTGCAGAAAGCACTGTACCCACCCATAGACAAGCAGAATTCTGCCTTATATTCTGTAGTTCAAACTGGCCAGCAAAAGAAAGACAAGCAGAGAAAGCAGTAGGAGGCAAGGCAAGATGAAACACCCACACTCATGCAAGTCATAGATCTGGGAAGCACCTTTGGCACCTAAATGTGAACCCAGCCATTTCTCTCAGACATCATAGCCAAAACCAGATGGCCATCATTGCTGCTCTGACACCAGGTGCCAAGCTGCAGGAAACAGTGCCAGGGCAGTTCCCACACTCACCAGGGGAATAAAAGCTCCTCTTAGATTAAATACACTCAAGACCCAGTGTCATCACATTCCAGGTGGCTTTTTGAGTCCTAAGTAGTAGTCAAAAGGAGTATGAAGCAGGACAGTGTTTTGGCAGTGGTTTTGCTAACCAAATTGTATTGCAACAGGTTTGCTGCTCCTGTTTAGTCCTGCAGTATCTGTGTTGAAAGTGACCAATGGAAAATCTCTGGGCTCGCTCTCTCCCATGCTGCTTGGGGTTAAAGTGGACTACAAAATATAATAAAGCTTGGAAATCACCCAGTAGCATTCATTCATTGTTGGCTCCATTTTATATTAGTGGAAGGAGCTACAGATTTGATTCTAAATCACTGGTTGGAGAGGATGGGAGCAAAGGGAATGGGCAAGAGATACCACATCCAACCCGCAAGTTGGATGTGTAATGAGAAGTCTCTGGAAATAGAGCAAAGAGCAAACTGATCCCAGTGTTGGTGTCAATAGCTTACCCAGCGAGCATTCACTACATCGTTAAGGAAACAGACTAACACAAACCTAAAGATGGCCATTGTGGTAAAGCCACATTCTTCTCACCAGCTGAATTATGATACTGTGTTACACATCTTGCTGGAGTGCTCAGGAACACTAATCATCAACCTGTATTGTGCTGCTGTGGTCTGTCCTATCAGAACACCAAAAGCCCATGCATCACTTGTCACCAAAGAGTTCAGATTGCACGTGTAGGATTGGAGCAATACATTCTAAGTTTGCAGCCCAGCAAGATGGGTGTTTGTCCACAGGTATTGATGGTCCAGCTACTGTCGAGGCACAAGATTTTAAGAAGACAGTTCTGAGGGAGAACAGCATGACTATACTGATATTTCCAGTGAGATTGCCATTAAGGAAGAATACAGATTTTAAAAGTTATTTCCTTCTGCCTGCAATCCTCTTACTGCATACCTACGAGGTGAAATGTTCCAAAACAAATATATTGCAATCTATTATAAAGGAAGTGGTTACCCAGACAAGCATCGATAGTTGTTTGGAAGCAAGTAAGAACATTATAAACAATACATCAGGCCCTTGCTTGATGCTTCTAGTTTAAATAATAGCACCTTCCATTTCCTGGGTTGCAAATAGCAAGTACTTGCTAATGATACCTAAGCAATTCACAAAACAGAGAAGAAAGGGAGAACTCCCCACTTCAATTTTGGCAGATCGGATAAAGCTGAAGAACATATTTGTGCAAGAGAAGACGGTGGAGAGCGGGGGCACTGGGCCAGAGCCACATGGAAGGGGATTTGTATGTAATGAGAATAAATCTGTGAAAATGTGTAAGTGGAGCTGCAGAAGGAAATCTGCAGCCGCCTGAGCCAAGCGGTTGAATGGCAGAGAGGATGGAGGCTATTTGAATACTGATGTGGCCCTCACTTTCTTCCATTTCCATTAATGACATGCTCATCAAGGGCAAACAATGGGACCGGCTGCCTGAGCCTGTCACACTGTGTGGGTGCTGGGAATGCCAGGCTGTCATCCTGGGGCTGCATTTAGAGACCTGCACGCTAATAAGAAGTGCTCTGTGCCGTCAATGCAGACAGGTGCTTCCGAGGCTGGGACATGCTCCATTCCCTTCCCCTGAAACCCTCCTCTCCCAGCCCCCTGACAGACACCATGAAATGCACAAATTAACAGCCCCATCATGTTGGGCTGCTGCTGCCTGCGGTGAAAGCAGAAAATCAAGTTGTCACCCAGGGTGCAGTGATAAAGCCACAGCCTCATTTCTCTGTTGGTGCCCTATAATAGCAAATGCCAGACAGCTGGATGGATTGGGAGGTTTTAGATTAGGGTCCTGATGCACTTTGGCCGCAGAATTAGCAGTTGCTGTTTTCATGCAGAATATTTGTGTGCAAAGCAAATACTTGGAGAAAGTAAAGGCTCCAGGGTCAGGTATCTGATGCTTCTTTCCTCTAATGAAGCAGAAATAGAAGAAATTATAAAGTGCATTTGAAAAAAATTGGAGAAAAAGCAAAGCCCCATCAGGATTTGCCTCTGTAGACCTTCCTAGCAAATGCACAAGACAGTGTTTGCAAGCTTTTGCCCACAGAACACGACTCTCAAACCCAAACAAGCCTGTTATTTTACAGCAAAGATGGCCAAAGAAGACTCACAGCAAGTCTTTCTGGGTAGGCAAAGGAAAGGGTGAACTCTCTAAAGGCATTTTATCTCCATAGTGTAGCATTTCTCTTTAGCAGTAGGCTCTTCCTGCAGTCACCCATGTCCCACTGGAATAAGGTTTAGCCATTTTCATGCATGAGTAGCTCATCAGCTATAGGTGAGAACTGATGTCCAGAGCTCAGAATCCAAAGAGGGGCCAAAGCCACCCTGAAAGTCCCCTTGCTCCCTCAGTAAGACAGATATCTGGGCTTCTGAATGAAAAGCAAAGTCAAAACGGAACTGAGGAGTCATCAGTGAGGAAGGTGATGGCGACAACTGACCACATAGTCGTTCTCCCTGCAATAGGTGCTACACCAGCAATAAGGATCAGAGGGGCCTGAGCCCTTCAGACTCCAAAGATTTAATGACATAACGGCCGAAGAACTTTAACATAAAACAGGAAGAGCAACTAACGAAACTTACAACATAAAACCCCCCTCCTGTCATTTTTATAGTAATAGTAAAACATTTTATTGAATTTATGAGCTACATAATGACTATGAAGAACATAACTTGAATTAGAACCAACTCAGAAGTATAATATTAACTATAAACCCTTTTCTATTACTCCATCCCTTTAACATCATCCTCTCTGGAGTTTTTTTAAACCAAGGAATATTGCATTCTTCCAAATTTTAATCTGAGATCCATCTCCTAACTTAAAAAAAAAACCACCACCACCACCAACCCCCCCCCCAAAAAAAAAAAAAAGAAACCCAAACCAAACAAACCCACAAAAAAACCCTCAAAACAAAACAAAACACTGAAAAAGACAAAAAGCAAGGAATATTTCTGTGGAGGTTGTGACTGGGAAGGCATGAGGGAATATTGAGAGGGAGCTGAGGTTGTTCAGTTTGGAGAAGGCTCTAAGGAGACCTTACTGTGGCCAACCAATATCTGAATGGGGCCTACAAGAAAGCTGGTGAAGGACTCTTTATGGTGTCAGGTAGTGGTATGACTATGGGGAATGGATCCAAGCTAGAGGGGGGTAGCTCTAGATTAAATTTTAGAAAGAAATTCTTTACCATGGGGGTAGCGAGACACTGGAATAGGTTGCTCAGGGAGGTGGTGGAAGCCCTGTTCCTGGATGTTTTTAAGGCCAGGCTGGATGAGTTTCTGAGCAACCTTATCTAATGGAAGGTGCCCTTGCCCATGGCAGGGCAGGTTGGAACTAGTAGGTCCTTGAGGTCCCTTCCAACCCTGAAAATTCAGTGATTCAGTAATATCCTGAGGCTTTTGGTGCTAATGTTGTATAGCTAGGTGCAGTACCGTGTTATATGACAGTTCAGACCCCACTATGCAAGTGGTCAGCGTAGACCTTCAAAACAAAAGCACAACTCCACAACGTGCCCCTGCACACTTAGGAAATCCATTTAAGAGCAGACACACTAGCAGAACTTTGAATCAGCCTCTCCAGAGTATCTCCCTCAGTCACATCATTTTGACACGAGCAATAAAATCTGTGCAAAGACAGAGAAGGCATTGAGCGGCTGTTTATATCCAGATACATTATTTTTGCAGAGAAGTTTGTAAATGAGTAATTGCAGGGGAGGGAAATGTACATACCACAGCGAAAGTAGCATGTTTTACTGTGTTTTCTGATTCCATTTTACTCCTTCAGTCTCTGCGGTCCCCAAGGATTTTTCTGAAGGGGCGATAAAATAAAATGGGTGAAACAAAGCCATAAGGCAGCTAAGTCTGAAAGACATGTCATCTCATCTAAAAAGAAGAAACGGACCATTTCCATGCCTAGGGCTGACAGCAACGCCTGAGCTAGCAATAGCGCTATTCCATTTGATTTATAGAATAATGGGGTGACAAATGATGACAAAAATAAACTTTTACTGCACTGAACTGCTCCTTTATTTATGAAATTTGGCCAAGTAGTGAAATCTTTTATCTGCAAGTTGTAACATGGAGTGGAAACGAGCGATTATGGTGTGGTAATAGTAATCCAGTGATGGAGGCCGAGTCAGTTGGAAATGGATTGAGGTAAAATAACTACCGCACCATGATAAATGTGAACAGCGCTTTGCTGACAGATGATCTAACAGGTGTTCATAACAACTATATAAGAGGATTTATTTATGACTAGCCACAGCCGCAGCACTGTAAATCAACTCCAGCAGCTGCACACCACTGAAACCAAGTCCCTGATGGAGAAACGCTGCAAGAACCCAAAAGAACACAATTCGCTCCAGAATCTTAATCATCAAATAACATTTTTTTAAAAAAAACAAAAACAAAAAAACCCAACCAATTACACCATAGTGCAGAAATCAGAATGGCTTGCAATTATGTGAAGCCCAGCCACTGACTAACTTTGCCTAGACCTATGAATTGGCAGAGGCCCACAGATCTGGCTGAAGCAGAACAGTTTCTTTTGGTTCTGATGTCAGCAAGGTCCTCTTATTTTTTCTGACACAGAAGCCACTTTGGTGCTGTGCTCATGTGGTGCTGAGATGGTAGAGGCATAACAAATAGGCTCACCAGTGTGTATTCCCTTTCACCTGTGCCAAATCCAAATCTGGAGGGCTCCACTCCAAACCCTGTCAGTGAAATGATCTGATAACCAAAATCCAAATCCCACCATGACACTGCAGCATCACAGAAAAGATTATGAGGTCTTGAAACCAAAATCATTCTGACTGTTGCTTTAGAGCATGGATTTAGAAGAAAGTTGAAGGAGAAATCAACAGTATCAAGTGGGGTGGATACCTGATTTTTGTCATAATTGAGGAAAAAAAAAATCTAAAAAAAAAAACCCCTGAAATGGTAATCCTTTCACCTTGTCTACCTCCCACATAACTGATGTTAGAGTCATATGGAAGATCACTTACTTTCCAAATATGACTTGGCAAGTCCAGATACACTGTGCATTGCTGGTGCTCAACAAGTCTGGGTTGAAGTAGAATGAGGCATAGAGATGTGGGTGGTGACTCACAACATACATGCTCCAGTAGATGATACTAAGGGGAGAGTTGCTTTCCCCCTTCCTTTCCCCTGAAAGCCTTGATAGGGAAGGCAGGTAAAGGATAAGGCAAATTACCAGGAGTGGAGTGAGAACAGGTTGGGACCTAAAGAGGACTAGAAAAACAGTGGTGGAAGTCAAACTTCATTTTTGCCCTCTCTTACATGTGCACAATAAGAAAGAGGGATTTAGAACAACACTGCTTGTAGGGATATGTGTACATGCACCAGAATGTACATAGAAATTAAGTGGATCAGAAGTGGGGGCAGAGCAGTCACAGCACTGGCTCAGAGTTACCAGCCACTGAAGAGTAGGTCACTTTGTACCTTCTGAAGAAAAAAACAGTTAGCTGTTGAGACTGGGCTCTTTCAAATATGTTCACTGTGCTATGCAAAGCACAAGTATACCAGAAAAGGAAAAATTACCCTCAACAAAAGCATTGCTTTTATCAAGATTGTGCATAAAGGCCCTTATCAACAATCAAACTGCATCACAGAAATACAGCAAAGCCTGTTGCTGTCTGCATCTCAAAACACTTAATATAACACATAAGTGCTATAAGCCTACAGACTTTCTACAAAACAAACAAAAATACGGCTAAGTGCAGGAAGACTAACAGAAACTGAAGGTAAGAGAGTTCGATCCTCACGTGCCTGTTTCAGACACACACTGAAAGTTAGATGAGGGCTTGGAAGGATCCAACTTATCTGTACATTCTGCTTTTCAGAATCCCTGTTAGGGCACACGAGTGCTCAAGTATACAAGATACTTTATGCAAAACTAGATAGTTCAGCAATTGACTAACTTAAAAAAAAAAAAAAAGTAATCATGGTAACAGTAATCATGGCAAAACAGTGTGCAGAAGGGTTTTTTACCCGATCACCAAATATTTGTAATTGGCATGATGTCCATCTCAAAAGGATTTAGAGCCCTCATGTGTGGTGTGGGAGGTTTTGTATCCTATCTGGTACCTATCCCTATATTAGTTTGGCAGTGTACATTTCTAATTTAGCTCCACTTTTAGTAAACATAATCTTGTGACAGCAGATGACCAGAGCTGAAGTACATGTTCTGTTTAAAAGCAGAATTTTCTCCAATTTGCATTGTTATAGAATGTCAGCTTGTTCCCGAGTTAGTTACTAGAAATAAAGCACAGTAGGCAGGAAAAAAAATATATTACTGTTTTATACGACGTCATAAACAGTGGAAGGAAAATAAGAGGAGAAAAAATAACCTTATTTTCACTGTCACGCATCAAGCCTATGCTAATGTTCTGCCATTCATAGTAACATAATAACTCTTCTCCATACTCTATTCTTTGCAAATGGTTCGAACTATTCTGGAATAATTGAGTTTGAAAATTCTGTTATTTAAAATAACCCTAACAAAAAAGCCCAAATCTAGCCCAACCCAAACACAAAACCCCCAAAAAGCTGCCACAAAACCCAAACACCCTCCAAAAACCCACAAAAACCTAAACCCTGACAAACTCCTTTCCTCCTCACAAAGTGGAACATGTGTATGGATACAACCAGAAAGCACAGAAGAGATAAACTAAACGTCTCACTATGCAAAAATCTTCCTCCTGTTTTCCCTTGCTCTTGTACAAGTCTTCAATCCATAATTATCAGCATCAGTTTTGAAGTTTGGACTAAGATCACAATCACCTTGGAGTCTATTTCATGTTTACTTACCTTGACATAATTAAACAGTTGACAAAATTATACTAAAATTTCCCATTTATGATAATATATTTCAGTTTGTGGTTGTTACTGGTTTTCCTTTGCTTTTGCAGGTTCCATTTTATTTGAACCCTTCATAATGTAAGTAATTAATCCTTACTTCCTCCTTCCTAAAGTGCTTTAAGTATCTCAGCATTTCTGCAACACTGTGGGTTGGGTTCTCAAAATCCAGCTCATCTGTCTGCGCCATTATCCTATGCTTTATCCTTGCTCCCACATCCTGAGTCATGCATGCAGGTAACATTTGAAGGCTGCCCAGGTCTAGATTCTCACTGTAGCTGAATGGTTTTCAGTGAGCACTTCCTCTCTGAAAAAACTGCCACTACCAGGTACAAACAAAGGGCTCTGGAGTGAGTTTTAGACTGCAATTTAGATTAGGCATCTACTTCACATCCTAAAAATATTTAATATGCCTCTACAAAATGCGAGAACTGTGGAAGAAAACAAACAAAAATCATACATAGCAAACCCAAGGAACTAACTGAATTACAACTGAGTGCAACTTCCACTATTAAGACGTATACATCTGCTTTTGTTTAGGTTCCTGAAGAACTGAGCATTACTGCATACATGAATTTTCAAACCACACTGTCAGCCTAGGTACCTGTTTTAAGAGTTATGAACCACTGGACCAAGTCACAAAGTGTTGAAAGATGTAAATGAATATCATAAATACCCCAAGTATCCTTACTATACATGTTTCTGGGCTTCATTATGGCAGTGTATAAAGTACTCCAGGAAGGCAGAAAAGTGTAAAGTACTCCAGGAAGGCAGAAACATGTATGACTTACACATCATTAGTATGCTTCCCCTTGACTTATAATGCAGTAAAAGAAAAAATTCTTGTTTTCTCCTTTACAACTATGGCTGAAGGTTTTGCAGTTCATTCTTCTTTCATAAAGCATAGTTACACACCTCCTCGCCACGTTCCTGCTAAGTTCCTAACATAACATACCACCTAGACCAATCTGTATTTTCCCTGAGATGTTGGTGCTTTCTACAATAAATGATTTTTCATCTGCCTAAGTAATTTTTACATCACACTCGAAAAATCTAATTCAAGGAAAAAACCTATTGCAGGACTAGGACTTGATAAAATAATGTAAATGTTAACTAAGAACACGTACATTTCCGTTGAGGGCATTAGATTACTTTTCCTTTGTCTGAGTAAAACATAGAACTGCATTTTTCACAGCAGTGCAACTCAAATACATATAAAAACCCAAGCTCCTTTTAGGATTTGCCAAAATTTAAGGTTTAGTAGATTTTAGTGGAAAATCTTGGAAGAATTTTCCAGTGTGCAGTGATGCAACATTTCTGATGGATTTACTATAACCCAGAAAGTTAAACCAAAACAGGACCACTTAGCATCAAAGGACCATGCAAGGGTAGATATAACAATGGTTCTGTTGTCCAAATAGCTATTTTGTGTCATGAAAACATCTGTAGCAAAGCTGAGAGTAAGCAGGAAAAGCCATTTGGAAATCAGAACTGATATGAAATGACAAAGGTCAACATCTTCAGTCCTACCATGTACCAGAACGTGAAGAGAAGATCAAAATCAGTTATAATCAGGCTACAGGTATAAAACTGGGTGTAAAAAAACCCAAGAAACAACACATGCACTCCTCTTGGGTCTTCTCAGTCCTAGTTCAGCAGATATGGCTATGAACTTCTCGTCTCAATCCCTTGTTTATGGATAGGTGGGAGACTTAACCTTAGTTTACCAAAGAAATCCGAAATAAAGATATGAATATTTTATTAAGCTAGATGACATTATTTGCCACCATAATCTAATGATCAGTATTCCATATAATACTATTTTCTAATAATTCAGTCAGTATTTTATGAATAGGTTGACATGGAAATAAGTAGTTACTGGCTTTGTTTATTAACAAAAATGTAACTGCACAGCAGACAAACATAAGATGAGCACAGACACTGGCTGCCTTCACAAGAACTGTCTGCTGATCCATGTGTAGTGTCCAGCCTTGTAAGAATTTCCTTCAACTAACCAGTTATGTACAACACTGGAAATCACCTTTATCAGCTCTGCCAAAACAAGAAAGAGGAAGGCTCTGCTCTACTTTATTGGCATCTTAGCACTACTTTATTGACATCTTAACAGAAGTATTTCAGAAAATGGCATCTTAATAGATGAGTTCAGGTTTACATGCATTTCCAGAAAGTAAGCAATATTTTGCTGTGGTTTACTGTGCTTTTACACCTACACAACAAAACCTGAACTACACAGTTGTTGCATGTGTGTATCTGCCATTTTAACTGAGTTTTCAAACAGTATGATTTCCCTTGAATTTTACCATCTAGTATTTGTCCACTACTGTGGGAAAAACCTAAAGGGAAGTAAGGTTGTGGGGGAAGGGAGCAGAGAGGGGAGGACTAGGGTAGAACAAATGGGAAATACATTTAGAAGCGCATAAAACTGACAGTAAAATATATGTTCTTTGGTTAGCAAGCAGAAAAAAAGGAAAGGACTTGCATACATGATAGATACACACTAGCATTCTAAAGCAGAAGACAAGAATGTCAAGAGTGTATTCTTCCCCCACTGCCAGATGGAAGGGCTATTATTATAAATGAAAGGCAGCAGTAGTGGATGCCAGGCACTTTTGTTGTGTGCCAGATTCTGAAGTCCAGATGTAAGCAGGTTACCCCTGGGACAGGACAGGCTTCAGCTCCCGCAGCAGAACAGAACCAATCACAGTTTTCTCAGTGTTTATGACGAGCTGTGCTGTAGAACTCTCCTTCAGCTCCACCGTGACTAGCATCAGTGACCCACTGTGCACAGTCTTAGCTGCAAACCTGGAGGGGGAAGGAGAAATTAAAAAAAGAAACAAAACAAGGAAACCAAACCCCCAAAAAACAGTGAGCACCCTAAGGTCAAAGACTGCTAATATGTCTTTCTGCAAAAGTTAAATGATCTCGAATATAACAAAATGCTTCCAATTTCTCTAATACATTTCAAGGGATATACCATAAAAAAAACTTCATAAATCCTTCAGAAAGATTTTATTCATCATTGTGTAAATATTTTTGCATTTAAGAAGGACAAAAAAAGGTATCATGCAACGCTGTGTATTTAGTACAAACTAAACTCCATTTAAGTAATTTATGTAAATTTTTATTCTTCACGTTATCTGCAATACTTGTGCCCACTGACAAATTTAATTCAGCTGTATGGAATTTTGTATGGAAAACTGTAATTATTTGGAACCCCCCCAAAAATACACCTATGACAAATGTAGTACAACATTTCCAAAAAGCCAAAATGTTGTACTTTCAGAAAAGCTATTCTCCTGCCATCCTGGGAATGAATTCAAACTAAAAGTTGCCAGTTAAAAAAATACAACATAAGCATTTGAAATAAAGATAATGGCAATGCACCAAATGAATTCCAGATGTGATTTTATCTCCAGAATATTTAATCATCAAAATGTGACAAGTATTTCTAAATATTTTGTGACCAAAAAACCCACCCAAGCACCCAAACCAAATAACTTTCAAAGTAAATAAAACCTAAACTAGGCATTCAGATAAACAAAAGTTTGTACTAACGCACCATTACTAAATTCCAAGACATGAAGAATCCACTAATTACATGGAATTAAAAGCAAAACTAGCCTTTTAAGTACCACAATTGACTGAAAAGCGATTTTAGGCACAATGAACTTCTGTCAGTCCTGTTAATTCATTCTGCATGCACGGCCAGGCCCAAGAGATGAAGGAAGACGATGGGCCATAGCCTCATCTTCCATCTTCCACAAGGAGCACACCACGCTTTTTTCTGCCTTTTCTTCCCCCCCTGCCCCTCCCCACCCCTTGGTTACTTGACAACAACAAAGTTGCTGCACATGGGCTTTTGAAAACACTAACAAGTGCAGAGCAGGTCTGTGACCCAGTCTGACCCCACTTTGCAGGGCCAATCTCCTCTCCTCTTTCTGAATGACACGTGTCTGAATCAGAGCCATCTGCCTCAATTTGCGCAACATCTTCAGCCACAATAGGACCCAGTTAGCCCTGACGACAGCTCACAATACAGAAAAATCAAACTGCTGGGCTGACAGCACACTGTGGGCTATTCAAGAGCAAACCAACTGGTCAGTGTCTCATGTCTGACAATTAGCATGGGCCTTGCAAAGCGCCTACCCGAGCCCTTGGGGATCTGTTTAATTACCATCAACATAAAGGAGAGAGTTTATCAGGAGATACTCAAAAAACTTCACTCCGGACTTAATTAAAATATTAGCCACTTAAGCAGGAAGCAGGTTCTCTTTAAACGAGAAGTAATTTTTGTCTTTTTTTCTTTTTAAACTAAGCACATCAAAATCTCATAACAAATTATACTAATTAAGGAAACATGGGGCACTTCTCTAATGTCACCTATCACAAGTCAATCTATTTCTTTTGTCCAGATTACAGACGCATTCAAAGACCTCTCCTTTTAATAGGAAGTTCTAAACCAACCTTACTTCTGTTAAAACGATCTCCTTCGCTAGGTGTATCAGTGATTTAATCTATCTGCACTGTGATGTAGAAGAGATCACTATTTCTCTTGTTAATTTTGACAGGGGGCTAATTATAGAAACAATAGTCTTATTAGTCATTTTATTTACTTAACAGTTGTGTCTTGGGACAACATAGAAGCAGATTATGTCTGAGTATGCACATAAATAGGTTGGTAGTTCCATTGCCCGGAGGCTTGATTTTACCTCTTTTATTAAAACCTGAAAGTGATAAAAAGTCAGCATTCTGTGAAAGCTTAGGTGGAGCAAAGCATCAGAGAGGTGTTTCGCACTGGTAGTTTTACATGTGGATTTACAAAATCACAAAGAAGATCAATAGTACTTTTCCATACCTCTGAACAAAACATGTAAAAATCAATGAAATGTGAGTATGTATATGGTTTGCAAGATGCAAAGAACCTAATACTCGGATAATTTTACACAGTGTTAGTATGCGTAACTAGCGGTAACTAATTGGCTTACATCATCGGTCACTGATCTGGAATCACTTAGTGGGCAGGGGGAAGGAGTAGGACAACATGACTTATCCCACACAATGGGTTTACCACTGCTTTTGAACTTCAGAGACAGAAATCTGTTCCTTAAAACAGGAAGATAATTTTTGTTTCTAAAGGGAATTACAACATAAATAAAGCTTATATGCCCTACAAAGTAAAAAAAAGAAGTAGTTGACTTTTTGTTAAAAGACACTATCGGTGAAAGTGATCTGCCAATTATTTAGGTGTTTTACATATAACGTCATTGAATCATTTGGTTAATAGCTGGACTGTGGTAGTTGGTAATTTTTTTTGTTTGGTTTTTGGTGGTGGGTTGGGGTTTTTTTGTTTTTTTTTTTT